>CM029390.1:18195461-18250117 GCA_017165825.1 Hepsetus odoe
ACCAGTTCACTTTTCCAGCTGTGTGGAAACTCAGTCTATTAATATATCAATAATAATATCTAAGGATGAAATTTACAAAACCAAGAAGTGCTGAGGAAAGTGCTCACCCCTGTCTGTCAAAATGACAAGGTTGCTGTTAGTCATCTATAACTTGTCTACTGCAGGAAATGTATCCCTTGGCATGATCATCATGAGGCAAATGCCTCACTTTCCTCTACATCTGGCCTTAAGCCTTAAGTCAGAATCACTGGTGGGTTGTAGCAATACAGGCCTCCAATAAGAGTAAAGCCAATTTACACACTTGTTTGATTATAAGGCATAAAGGAAAGTTATATAAACACACAGAAAGACACGCTGTGTCCAGAGCAGTAGTCTTTAGTGTTTGAGCTTTGCTCAGTCTGACCTATCTCAGGCACCGACAGAGCGACGGTCATGGCCACACAAACAAAGAAGGCGGGCAGCAGGATCTGAGAGAAGAGGCCTTTGGTGTTTCTCTTGGCGCAGTGGAACCTTTTGACGATGAGACCGTGGAACTGACGCAGTCTGAGCCACCAGCCCTCCAGCTTAAAGCTGCCCTGACCCTCCAGAACCACTGGCTCAGAAGAACATGGCACCTCATCTGTGGAAACACAGACAGTGGCAGTCAGTGATTATTGACTAGAACGTTAATTATAACACTCATATAATTGAGGACATGCTTTAAGGCAGTTTCATGAGAATGAGCCTACTTGGGATTAAATCAGACTTGGCTTAGGGTAGCATGTCCTAGTTCTTATTGGAACAGATGGGTAGGGGAAAGTGTAAGGGCTACATGACCTCTTGTGAATTTTTCAGAGGTGCCCTTCAAATGGACTCTGTTGCAAGACATTTCTGTGAATCCTTTTTGATCCGCTGGCAACCAAAGAAATGCACACGTGTGGGTACTTTTCAGTTGATAAAGATTTGAAATAACTTTCACGAAATGATGATGCTTTTCTTCATTACAAGCTAAAAAACTAAAGAGCTAAAATTGAAGTGAAAGTGACTATTTGTCATTGTGAAACAGCACAGCACATAGTGGACCACACCTTAACCCACAAATACACCATGCAGCAGGGGCTAACCCTAACCCTAGGGGGATGGTACCTTGCTCAAGTATTACTCAGGGAAGCCTACTGGGATGGGATTCAAACCCACAACCTTCCGAACTTTAGTCCCTAACCACTAGGTCGGTTCTGTCTGAGCTTTGCTTTAGTCTGATAATGATGCTATTCTATTTTAATTTGGTGACTTGAAGCTGTCAGTGAGGTACCGTAGCTGAAGATGCCCAGTAAAGCGTGTTTACATAAACTACTGATGGAGTATCAAGTCCTTGAAGACTTATCCCATTTCACAGGGGAATTTTTCAGACCCTACCTCTTGAAATTTGGTTCAGTGGGGCAAAGGGACACTTAATAAATGGGTGGTGGTGGTCTAGTGGTAGGATACTTGCCTATGGACCTATGGCTCAAGAGGTCCCAGGTTCAAATCCCACCTCTGGCACTACCACCACTGGGTCCCTGAGCAAGACCCTTAAACCTGAGTGTCTCCAGGGGGACTGTCCCTGTAATCAGGACAGGGAAGTCACTCTGGATAAGAGCGTCTGCTAAATGCCATAAATGTAAATGTAATAAAAGTGGTTTGGGAATTATGAAAGAAAAGTGGGCCTTTCCTTTGGCTACGTTCTCTGCCAAAGTGAGGATGAAATCTGCTGATCGTGGGTCGAATGAAGCAAGATTGTTTGCAGAGCCATGATCTATTTTTCTCTTTTTTTTGTTTTTTTTTCTTGCATAAAGAAGAGACCACAGTTCACTGAATTTCTATTGGCTCACACTTCTAAAGTTTGAGTAACGTAAGCACCTCTGAGGCTGGCAGAGTCTGGGTCCTGGTTGTTGTTAAACAGGGGGCAGTATTCTCCATAGAAGTCAGAGTACGGTCCACCCTCATCGCCCCGCACTGAACCCAACGAAGAGTCAGAGTGCAGTGAGCCCTGACTGGGGCTCAGTCTGGAGCACATGACCAGATTACTCAACTCCACCTCCGGACGGGTCACTACACCAACCACAGCACTGTCGCTCTGTGGACCAACCAGAGACGAGGGCTTTCCCGCAGAGGAGCCTCCTGGAGAGTCCTTCATATCTGAGAGAGAGAGAGAGAGAGAGAAAGAGAGAGAGAAAGCATTCTGAAAATCAAGTAAATGGCACTTCTTGTTAATGTGGAGTTTATTAGTGTGCAGTAAGGGTATAAAAACAAATAGATGCATTTCAGTGCTATTAAAAGTGAAGTGAAAGTGACTATTCTTGTCATTGTGAAACACAGCACAGCACACAGTGAACCACAATGAAGTTACACCTCTGCATTTTACCCACACACAAGCGCATGTGCAGCAGGGAGCAGCTATTGAAAGCGCCCGGGGAGCAGTGACGGGACAGTACCTTGCTCAAGGGTACCTCAGGGCAACATACTGCTCTGGGATTCGAACCCATGACCTTCTGACCCTTGGGCCAACTCCCTAAACACTAGGCCACCACTGTAAGGGTGCAATGAATAAATATCATATATTAAATCAGTTTTATCATGCACTCATTTGGGCAAAAAGGTTTTTGTGTGAACACAGAATTGGACCAAATAAGCTACTTAAACATTCTAACTTGTGGTGAATTCTGAGTCAAAACACAACCAAATTGTAGTCTAAACAGTCATTACTGAATCAAACTGCTGCAAAGGTTTTCAGCCCTTTGTCTCTTCTTTCTCTCCCTCACCTGCTACGCTGTTTTCCACAGACAGGTCCTCCTCCGACACTTTGAGGAAGACCTCCTCCAGCGTGGTGTCCATCACCCCAAAGCTGGTGAGTGCCAAGCTGTCCAGACTTTGCTCCAGGGCCTGTGTGGAGGAGATTTCACAAATTCACTCACACTGCACTGGAAAAACTTTCTCCTTTCTGTTCTAAACCTGGTAATAGAAATATATGAAAATCAACTGCCAAATGTGGTCTAATCAAAGGCAATAATATAAAACATTTGCTAATATTTTCCTACAATACTTTGAATAATGTATTATTTCATAAAATGCTCTACAATTTAATATAAAGCATAAAAATAGTATAAAATTTGGCACTGAATTAAAAATTAAGTATTTCCAGAATTTCTCATATTAGAAAAGTGATCAAATCGGATATAAATGACTCACATAAATAACAGAAAAATGCATAAATATACCAAAAACCTTTTGCTGTGCCCATAAAAAACCTGAAATATAAAACATCCATAGTATTTAAAGGTGTTTGAGATTGGTTAGGAAATCTACACAGTGAGAGTTAATTACCATTTACGTTTAAATGCTGTAGTGCATCACGTAAGTTTGAAAGAACCCAGCCTTATAGTCGTTCAGAGCCTACTTGTTGCATGTGTGTGTGTGTGTGTGTGTGTGTGTGTGTGTGCAGGCGGGTGTACCTGAAAAAGTCTCTCGAAGCAGCCCTTTTTGACGGCCTCAGACGGCAGGACGTAGGACAGTTCAGTGTTGGAGTCGGACACCAGCAGGCAGGAGGCAACGTACTGTCGGATGAACTGAGTAACTCTGCTCTCTGAGCACGGAGACAGAGAGGAGGACGGGGGGATGTTTAACTGATCTGAAAGCACACAGACAGGGAGATGGATGAGTGCAGTAAAATGACTGTAAAAGCCAACACGTTATTTATTACATAAACAATCATACACATAAAAAATGTAAAAAATGTATTACCTTCTTTTTACTGCATGTTCAACTAACAGACATTTCAAAGAGACTTGTCAACCTACAGCCCAAAGCATTGGAACAGCAAAGGTATTGGAACAGAAAGCTTTAATGTAAATGAATGTAAATGATACAATATCGCTTTTTGCAAAAACTGGATCAAGCCCACGTTATACAGCACTGTGCAAAAGTTTGAGGCAGGTGAGAAAAAATGCTGTAAACAAAGAACGCTTTCAGAAATATAAATAATGATTGTATATTTTGATCAATTTACAAAATGCAAAGTGAGCGAACAAAAGAAAAATCTAAATCAAATCAATATTTGGTGTTTCTACCCTTTGCCTTCAAACCAGCATCAGTTCTTCTAGGTACACTTGCACAAAGTCAGGGATTCTGTAGGATTATAGTCGGTGTCTGATCAACCAGTTTTACCAAACAGGTACTGATGATCATCAATGTCACACGGAGGAGAAACACAGTCATGTTCGGAACAACCGACCAGCCGAGCTCCTTCAAAAACTGTGTGCAAGTGTACCTAGAAGAATTGATGCTGTTTTGAAGGCAAAGGGTGGTCACACCGAATACTGATTTGATTTAGATTCTCTTTTGTTCATTCACTGCATTTTGTTGATTGATGAAAATAAATGATGAACACTTCCATTTCTGAAAGTGTTCTTTGTTTACAGCATTTTTGCACACCTGCCTAAAACTGTAAACTGCAAACTGTATATTACAGATTCATTAGAATCAGAATCCAGACAAATGTGGGAAACAAAAATTCAACTGAGAATTTTAAAATGTGAGTCTTGTATCCATCAAAAATGCACAGTGTGCCCAGTGAAAACACAACGACTGCCAGCAGTTTTTTACTCAGAGCTTGAATTTGGTTTGAATTTAAGTTGTTTTTTTTTTAATAGATCCTAAAAAGCATCATGAACACGGCCTAAGAGCACTCTGTATTTAAAGTGACTCGGAGTGAAACAGGCAGTCGCCTCTTTCGGTGTTACGTGTTACTCAAACCTGTGACCGATTGTGCTGGACGAGTGTGTTTCATATGAAACAACGTGAGCTTTGGGTAAAAAAGAAGCTTAAAAACTGGCCACAACTAAGGTCCTTGGAAAACTCTTGGAAATAGAATGAAAAATGAATGATCAGTGCCTCTCTAGAGCTGTTAATTACAGTGGAGGAGCAAAATGAATGCTTTTAACCTCAAGTGTGCACAGCTGGGGAAACACACAACCCCAGACTGATGCACACACACACACACACTCAGGCCTCACCAGCAGCGTTGGAGTCACTCTGCTTCTTGACGAGTGTGAGCTTGTATCCGTCTCCGTAGGTGCTCTTGAGGAAGAGAGGGGAGCCGCAGCACTTCAGTTTACCATGAGAGATGATGGCGATGCGGTCACCCAGCAGGTCAGCCTCGTCCATGTGGTGGGTGGAGAGGAGGATGGTCCTACCTGCTCAAGCGCAAATACATATCACACACACGCACACACACACCCTCAGTTCTCTTTGGCTTGCAATAAAGATCATATTTTACCTGCACAATTTTCCTTTTCAGATAAAAATAGCAAACTCTAAAAGCTAAATTCATTAATTACAACAAGACAGAGCACCCCTTTACACAGTCTTGAGAGCTGAGAACCAACTGCTGCACCATCAGCCAGAAAGCAGCTGATTATCTGGGTAAGTAGAGATGATGAGATGAGATTTTTGTTTTGTATTCTATATCAGACTTAAGGCGCTTTTTGTTCAGTCGATGTTTATTCGTTGCAAAAACACACTGCGTTTGAATGCTGCTGCTACACCTGTCCCAAAATATCTTCACATAAAAAGCATGACTCGTTGCACTTATTGTCCAGCTGCTTCTACAACTTCCAGCACTTAGAAATACCAAAAAATATCCAGTATAGCGTAAACAACATGCCAAGAAGCCAAGAGTAAATAACACTGATCATATCATAGAAAATGCACTAGTGTACTACATGTGTTCATGCAGTCCAGGCATGGTGAGTAATGCATAATAAGAACAAAGCAAGAAGATCAGACATTAACAAATTGATCTATTAAAAAACGGGAATCTATACTTAAAAATTAATGAAATTGAAATTGAATTCATTGAAAATTCGCTACTGCTTCCTCTGACCTTGTTTGTATTTGAGGATGAGGTCCCAGATGGCCCGCCGGGCATACGGGTCCACTCCCGCAGTGGGTTCATCCAGAATGACCGCACGAGAGCCTCCCACAAAGGCGATGGCCACTGACAGCTTCCTCTTCATGCCCCCGGACAGCGTCTGCACCAAGCTGTGGCGCTTATTAGATAACTCCAGATCCTCAATCATTCTGGAATTAAAAGAAGCCATCCATTTTACAGCCAAACAAGCAGTGACACTCCACTCCATCAGCAAGACAACAAAGAAAAACAAGGCTGAGGTGCCAACAGGAATGACTTTCAGCTAATAAGCTTCTCACACGTTCTCAAGTTCGGTCCAGCAGAGGCAAATGATGGGCAGCAACAAAGTAGAACCACTTTTTTTTAACCTTAAATAGAGTTTTCAGGAATTTTACTGGAGTGTAACTTTGTACTTTTACTGCCTACATCAACCCCAATAGCTGTACTTTCTACTCCTTTCAGGCCCATTACATGGATGAAGGAGAAGCAGTGATTTATATTTTTTAATATTTTATTATACTAATATTGCATGAGGTTCTGTTCACTTTGCAAAGAGATAGCTGGTAGCTATGGATAGCTGTTTACTTTAACCTGAGTAAAGAACTTGAATCAGCACTTCCACTTGTACCTGTACTTAAACTTGCATTAAAAAGTGTGTGTCATTTGCCACTTCTGGAGGGGGTGGATGGAGATATTAAGCTGGTGGGTCTGACTAATATTGCTTTTATTCCACTGAACTCTTCTGACGTTCCCCTTTTGTTCAGTAATGATCAGTGTGTTGAGGTTGTTACAGGCTGATAAAGAGGCTTTTGCATTACGTAAGAGAGGCTCAGAACAGAATAAAGACAGGCTGCTACACAAGAGGCTTGGTTTGTCTCAATGTGATAGAATAATAATGCAACATCTGCAATAAGCTACAGGTCTAATCTATCCCTGCGTGAAAACCTGACATTTTAAAGGACCCACAATTTTTTTGGTTATTTCCGTCACATCAGTCACAGAAAATGCAGTCTCAATGAGTAGCAGATATTAATAACAAACTATATACAAATCAGAAAAACAGAGACCGATTGTTGTTTTTTATATTTTCCTTCATTTCGAATGATAAAACAATCGCTCTGTGCAAAAGGAATCTAAGGATAAACTGGGCTGTGAAGGATGGAGCTACTGGGTCCTTCAGAGCCAGGGAAAAGCAGGCTGCATTTCTCAAACGGGGACAGCCTTCAAAAGGGGACAGCTAAGATGCAATGCTGTGACGTGTTGGTCTTCAAATGCAGCCTTCAGAAGATGCAACCCCTGAAATGAGAGACAGCTAATATCTCAAAGGAAACCTGTGAGAAAGGTAAGTAAAACTGTTTCTCAGCAGTGTAGGTCCTTTAAAAAGACACCAGCAGCCAATGTCTAAACACAGTCACAAGATAAAGGCATTGCTTTGTTTTGTGCTTATGGACTGACTTGTCCATCTCCTTGCGGATGTCCTCTTCTGCCATGCCCTTCAGGCGAGAGTAGAACCACAAGTGCTCCTCCACGCTCAGCTTGTCAAAGAGCACATTGTGCTGGGGGCACATGCCCAGGTTCTGACGGATGCGCTCCATCTCCGTGCGGATGTCGTGGCCGTAAATGGTGGCTGAGCCAGAGGTGGGGGGGAACAGTCCAGTGAGGATGGACCTGGAGAAAAACAGTGAGAAATCAGACTCAAACCAATTTCAGATTAAAGTCATAAAATGTGACCACTGCTGGGTAAGAAACCCATGTTAAATTAAAAAATAGTGAAAGAAAAGTTCACATATAATAGTGTGCTCATATAGTACACTTTTCAGTCCCCAAACTTCACTATCTTACATGGTGGTGGTCTTTCCAGCCCCATTATGGCCCAAGAAAGAGACGACTTGGTTCTCATGCAGGTTTAAGCTCAGCTTATTCAGAGCCAGCTTGCTGCCTGTTTTGTAGACTTTGGTGAGCTTGTCTATGCAGACCACCAAAGGCAGATGACTGGGTTCCTCTTCTATCCCACGAGTTTCCTCTGCCGGCAGAACAGAAAAATCAGTCACTTAGTACATTTGAAAAGCTAGTTTTTGGGATTGCATTTTTGCATTTATTCTGGAATGCCATCCATCCATTATCTGCCGCTTGTCCCAAACGGGGTCGCGGGGGAGTGCTGGCGTCCAACCCAGCGCAAGCAGGGCGAGGACGGGGGACGCACCCTGGACAGGTCGCCAGCCCATCGCAGGGAGGAGCGGGACGGGGACGGCACCTTGCTCAAGGGTACCTCAGGGCAACCTATTGGGAAGGGGTTTGAACCCCCAAACCTCCAATCACAGGGCAAACGCCCTAACCACTAGGCCACCGCTGCCCCTTATTCTGGAATGTATCCTTTCAAATTATGTTAAAGTTTAAAGCCAAAAAAGATGACTTTCAAATAAGATTAAAATAAGAATACTTTTACCACTGACTGGTATAAATATACACTGGAGATCAAAACTAGAGAACAAAATATGATTTCCTAAATGTCAAGGTCACTACGCAGCCGTAACAGGGAAGTATTTTAACCATATGTCATGAGTTACATACATTCCGAAGGCACAGTATAAGAAACCTAAATGAGAAATCTGAAAAAAAAAACACTGATCAAAATTAGAGAACTTTGCGATACCTCCCAGTTATTGGTGTTAATCTGGCAGCTGGTGCTCATTTCCTTCATTTTCTGACAATCCCAGTTTAACTGGCTGCCTAACTTTCCAGTTATCAATGAAATCTGTGATTTCTGGAATATTGCACCTTTACAGTGTTACAAATTCACTCAAGTCTCCCAAGCAGGCTGGTCGTCCACGAAAGACAAATGAAAGAGAGGACAGGATAATGCGGAGAACGTCATTGCGGAATCGTTTCAGCACTGCAGCTGGAATTGCTCACCAGTTCAGCGTTGAACGGGTTAAGGGTCTGTCTCGTCATACAATGTCCTGTCTTGCATTTGTACTGACAGCCTACTCTGCAGTGACCAAACCTCTCAAAAGTGGGAAGAATCAGAAGGCTGGACCAGCATGTGTGGACAGAGGAGAACTGCTCCAAAGTTCACTTTTGTGATGAAAGCAAGTTTAATTCATTCTGGGTCTGGGGGGCACATTATGTTCGTCATCAAACTGGGGAAAGACTGAACCCCAACTGTGTTAAGAAGTCAGTGAAAAGTGGAGGGGGAAGTGTCATGGTTTGGGCAATGAGTGGACCAAAGATCACACCAGCACAGTGTGGGAGAAAAGTGATGTCCTGTGTCCACAGATGTGCCGAAGTCATTCAAAGCAATGGCCTGAAATCGGTTGTACCTGAGCGTCTGTGCTCCATTGCGCAAGCCTGATCCTCTTCCATCACACTGAGCCTGGCACTGTTCCCCCATGGCCACTCCCACGTCTCAATACGCCCACTGCCCAGCCAATAGGATTTCTGCAGAGGGAAGTACCACGGTCGGGGCAGCCCATACATCCCTGCAGGGTCAGAAGAATGTTGTGAAGATCCGGAATAAAAGCAGACATTTAAAGTCTTAAAAGTTCATTATTGCAGGATGAAGGCCCTGGGGATAAAGGCAGTGACTGGCAGGCTTTACAGAAGGTTCTCTTTTTTAGGAACAGTGGTCTACAATTAAACATTACTCTGGCTTTTCTACACTCAAGCTTACAGTGAGCTGAACCAGCAATACTTAAATGTGGGGGATAATGAGGACGTTGATTACTCTGCTTCAGCAGACTGTAGTTACCATTATAAATATATATATATATATACATTTATTTTGACATTATTATTTTCTTGTACCATCTGACCTACACATCCTGCCCACAAATGCTTTCTTTTATTCTAAGTAAGCAATTGTATCACACTAATTCAAAATAACTATATTTAGAGTGCATTACTTTTGATTGGTACTAAATTTGGTAAATGGTGTTCACTCTAGGCACCCATGTCACTTTAACACCTTTAGAAACCGTTACGTTTTGTTCCTTCATGACTCTTCTTGTGTTTCAGTGACTCTTCTAAGATCAATTCATTTTTCAGTTTCATTTTTTGATTTATTGCAATAAAGTTGGCTTATACATCCAGTGATAAAGCCATCTTTACAGAAGCACCAGCTGCTGCAGCTACTTCTGCTGGATATATTTTCCGTTAGGGCTTGAGTGATTGCATTACCGGGTCTTAAGCATAACTATGTGAAGGATCACCTGGATGAACAGCCTCTATGTACCAGGTCAGCACTCCATACACAGTGGCATCGATGATAAGCATGACCATGGAGAGCAGCAGGTTAAAGTCATCACCCTCCACTGGAGACTGGTTGATCGTGCGCCACTGAATGCCCACTCCAGCCACCTCATACAAGGCAAAGTACTTCGAGCCCAGCCCAAAAGCTGTGGTGGACATCAGAGACTGCAGGCAGAGAGGAAGTTGCACATGAACGGAAGGACAGATGGTAGTTTAGATGCAGCTGCCAAGGGGAATATTGGCTATTTTTTTCTTAAAGCACCCTGCACACTGGGGTAATGAGTGTTGCTCTGAGTAACGAAAGTACATGGGGAACGTTCTTACCGCAATGCACTTCTCAAAAGCAGTGATCTTGTCATGGGCCACTTCCTCTCTGATGGCCACATACATGTAGGGAACATAGCTCAGGAAATAAATAATGCCACCACATGCTGAGGCCAGCTTGGCTTTGGAGTAGATCACTGACACCAGGAAACTATCAAGAAAAACAGCATAGAGATAACAGATCGGTTCAACGGTTTTAACTAATAGTGCAAGCAGTGGCATTTGTTTTAAGATTACGTGGGAAGTGAAGCTTTTTCTAGAGCGTCCTCGTTGAACTTGCTCCTCAGTGATGTTGCTCAAAACTCTTGCCACAATTCAGAATTTCAGGAATAACGAAGCCAGTAGAAACACAGCTCCTGGATGGGTCCTCATAGCAAACCCTTTTCAGTGAAGAGTTACATTTATGTATTTGTCTGACCTTCTTATCCAGAGCCATTTATAACCATGTTACAGATGTAGGCCAGTGTAGCATTAGGAGGCTTAAGTGGTGTGGTATGCTTGCCTGAACATAGAATTAACGCCCACTAACACCTAAATATAATGTCTGTTTTACAGTACTTGTACGTACAGTATGGTACAGTAAGTTTCACCACTTTTTGTTAATATTTTGCTTGGAATCACATTTTTGGTGCAAAAAATACTATTTCATGCCCATCATACTGCCTTGTCTTTCACATGTTGAAAAGATTTAATTAAAGAAACAGAAACAAATGTGACAGGCTGCAAAGAACGTAAAGATACAAGGTGTTTGGATAAAGGGGTTCTAATGACTCAGTGTTCAGCATCAGAAGTAAATTTATCCCAGGCGTGATCAACTGGAATCATCTGCAACTGTTTCTTCACTGCTTCATGCCTTAAGTCATACGTTGCTTAACCAACAAATAGCAATCTTCTAAAACTGGTGAGGTACAGAGACTTTAGTCAACAAATACATTAAAATACAAGAATGTCTGACTCTTTGGAGGCAAAACATGAAGAAATGAGAGGTGGTTCATGACTTCATGTCTCGCTGTGGTGGGACTGACTGGACATAATAGCGAGTCGGGATTACGGAAGGCGGTTTTATTATAAATAAAACATGTAACACACAAGCCTAAACCAAACACGGTACTCACAAGGCAGGAACACAGGTCACAACGACACATAAGACGAACAATGACCAACAGCTCCGCCCTGACTCACTGAGATCTACCACCTGACGACATTCCGAGGCGCCTGGTCTGCCCAGTCGGGGCAGAGTGCCGCGAATCATGACATTTACCGTGAAGCAATATGAGATTATCACCACCCATTCTTCATCTGTAGAAACCCCAGACATGTTTGTGGATTAATTACATTTGGGCTTAGAGGTCAATCCTGTAAAGTTAATCCAAGCTCATTATTTAATTATAATTAACTGAATGATAGATCAGCTGGCATTCAGTGTTGTAATGGAGTAACAGAATAAAAAGAAGTAATGTTGGCCTACTGGGGATGGACTAGACCCCAAAACTGGAAGATTGCGGGCTTGATACTTTCCCCCAAAACTGCCTCGCTGGCTGCCTCCTGCTCCACTGGGTTTATTTGGTTTAATGCAGAGAAGCATTTTGTCACTTCTCACTGTGTGGTGTGCTGTGTGTTCACAGATAGTCACTTTCACTTTCACTTTTCTCTTTCATCAAATTACCAGAACATTATGGTGGCGATGGCATAGACGGTGAGGAAGAGCCAGATGATGAAGGGGTCGCTGTGTAAAAGAACCTTGCCATACTTCAGTATGGCTGTCAGCGCCGTCACCGATATGGACAGCTGTACAAAGCCAGTGATGAACCAAGCCACCCAGTGTACAGCGTTATTCAAACCCATCATCTTCATTACCTGAGAGAGATGATCATCATAATCAAAATAATCTTTAGCATTTTTAATCAATGTTATACCGTCTCAGCCTCTTCTGATTTGAGATTGTTGTCGATAAATTAAATAACAGACAACAGATTAATCGAATAATGTTTAAACATAGAACGATTTAATAGCCATGTGATGCTGTTTACCTCTTT
Organism: Hepsetus odoe; assembly: GCA_017165825.1. Taxonomy (NCBI): domain Eukaryota; kingdom Metazoa; phylum Chordata; class Actinopteri; order Characiformes; family Hepsetidae; genus Hepsetus; species Hepsetus odoe. The sequence continues at coordinate 18,207,996 of CM029390.1, forward strand.
AAGTCGATGCTCCTTCTCAGCCACTATGTGCTGGATCATCATGGCCACTGAGTAGACCCAGGAGATGACCATACACAGAGGCATCATGTGCTCGATCACAAACAGGAAACTGCACAGACCAGCAGAACTTAGTGTAGAACTGTGAGTGTAATTTAGTAACATGCTGACTTCAAGCCTAGTAGCACATTTCCAAAAGTGTAACTGCTAGAACAACAGTCAATTATCAACACCATCAAATCTTCACAGTTCTCACCAGCAGGAACCGCTGGGATTTGCCTAATTAGAATAAAAGTGAGAGTAACACTGTGAAAACACGGAGGGGTATCAATGCAGTGGAACCTACTCATCTCTGGTGTAGCAGGGGTAGGGAAACATCTGGACGTAATTTCCAGGCTCTACAACATCATGGCCGACAAACGTGTTAATGATCGCTCTCTCCATCATATCTAAGAGAAAACAACAGACCAAAATATATCAGAACTGTGAAGTGAACAGAGCAGGCAGGAGTGGCGAAGTGTTTAGGGACTAAATCAGATGGTTGTTGGTTCCAAATCCAGACCAGTAGCTTGCCCTGAGGTACCCTTGTGCAAGCTGCTGTCCCCATCACTGCTTCCCGAACTCACTCATTTTTTTAGCCGCTTGTTCGAATTAGGGTCGTGGGGGGTGCTGGAGCCTATCCCAGCTCTCACAGGGATAAAGACGGTGGGAGGAAACCAGAGCACCCGGAGGAAACACACAAAGACACATGGAGAACATGCAAACTCCTTCATGAAAGGATCTGAACCGTGCCACCTGGGAATCGAACCCAGGACTTTCTCATTGTGAGATGACAGCGCTACCCACTGCACCCCCATGATGCCCTATTTTATGTAAAAAATTTTCTCCAATATTATGAAATCAGTAAATTCACAGTAATTAATTGTGCATTAACAGACAAAAGTTATTCTCTGTGGAGGACATGTACTTATGGCTAATCTCGTTTGACCAGGGGGCCTAAACTTTTGGATACAAGTACATCATTGTGCATCCTCGTTTCTGCAATCTTTCTAAATAAAATAAACATAAAATTGGACTCAGTCCTGGCAATGCCGGATTTAATGTTCAGTCAATATTAATTGAAACTAATTTATTATATAATGCATAATATCCATCCATCCATTTTCTGCCGCTTGTCCCAAACGGGGTCGCGGGGGAGTGCCGGTGTCCAACCCAGCGCACACAGGGCGAGGACGGGGGACGCACCCTGGACAGGCCGCCAGCCCATCGCAGGGAGGAGCGGGACGGGGACGGCACCTTGCTCAAGGGTACCTCAGGGCAACCCATTGGGAAGGGGTTCGAACCCCCGATCCTCCGATCATGTGGGCAACGCCCTAACCACTAGGCCACCGCTGCCCATAATGCATACTATATATAATGTTATTTACTAAATAGTAAGTACTTAACTGCATTAAATTGAACTAGCAGAACCAAACTAATGCAGTGCCTCACTTTATGAGATGCCTGTAATATAGTCATTTGAAACCACCCTCATGCTGGCTGGGTGCAGTGAGGTAAAAGATATGCTCTCACCAGCTTTTTTAAGCTTTTAAATAAAAAATGAAAAACTGCTGATGCAACACTTTCCATCTGCACCTTCACAGGTGTCCCAAGCTTAGCATAACCAGGTAAGCAGTTTACCAGAATACACTCCATCCTGAAAAAAACATCAAAAACGCCTAACCCTCCTCCCCAGGCAATTTGGCCCTCTGAGAACATTTCTTGAGCAGATGATTTATTGCTCTGCCTACAGTTTTGCTCAGTCTTTTGGACAAACTGCAGAAACAATGCTCAGGAGCAGAGCTTGGATGAAAATGTGCATTTCTCTGCCAACAGACTCACCAAACTAGCAATATCTTCATTAACACCACAGAACAAAGAGTGCGGGGACATTCACAGAGTGTGCACTTAAGCAACTGCCTGATTTAGCTCTCAAGAAGAGCATTTTATAACATTACACCACCCATCAAAAGTTAGGGCTCACATGGATTTCAGCGGATTTCTTTTATTTTGAAATAAATTTCGTCGTCAGTTTACAACTTCAGGCTTGGTCATTTTTTCTTCTTGCTGTGTCAATGGTCATCATGACTTTCAACCACTTTGGAGCTTCAGCATGTGCTTTAAACAGCTGTTCAAAAATAAAGAGGTGCAAAATATTCCTTTTCAGATTAATATTAGTATCAGTATTAGTGTATTTATTATTTTTTGGTATATTGATATCTAAATGCACTTTTAAATTCAAAGGTTCCTACGCGGTTCTTAGACCCAGAGTTCAAGGAAAAGATGTATAATTGGTCTAGATCCTTTTTTCATGAAAACATCCTAAAGATGTTATTTACTAGATGGACTACAATGCAAAGTCTTATAGATCTCAGCCGTTATCTTTATATGGAACGAAAATGTGACAAAATGTGTTTCGGTTCTTGTTGGCTTACAGGGATTTACTGAAATTTCAGTAAAGGTTCCCAAACTTTTGACAGTGAGGGCATTTTTTGAGGTTTGCTTCAACAGAAACCCTGAGACTTTGTACCTTGAATCCACACAAAGCCGTAGAGGAAGTAGAATTTTCCGCCCGTGTTGGGTCCCGGGCGCCAGTAAGCGCGGCGTATCTCGTTGGTTTTCTCAGTGAAGCTGGAGTTCTGCCTGATCTTATACTGCACATGGGGAGGCAGGGAGCCATCTCTATTGGTCTGGAAAATCACGCCTGCATGGAGAACATGAAGCCAAAGAGAAAGGTCACCACTGCGTCCTATTAGAGTCAGTTCTTAACAAGCTGCCGTATCCCATCGTCCAGGGAGGAGCAGGAACATGTTCTTCATCAAGTATTTACTAACTGTGGCAATGGGATTTGTAAGAACAAGGCCTTTAGGAGATGTAATGGAGCAGACACTCACTTGCAAAGACGGAGACGTTGTCGTGGTAAGCCTGGTTCAGCGTGTAGTTAACTATACTCTCCTCATCGGGGAAGCCTTTGAAAATATCCACACTGACCTGCAGGATTAAAAAAGAACTTAGTATGGTGGTTTAAGGCCTTTTAAAGGTACTTCACAGACCTGAGTAGCAAACTGTGATAGTTTGGCTTAAGAAAACATTTGTCACCAATGTAGTAAACATAGTGTCCCATCATGACCACTGGTAAGAAATTGTAGGTTTCTGAATAATGCTCTGTTTCACCAGACCGTTAGGACTTTTACATCCTTGACCAAATTCAGGAATTCAAAAACACTTTTTGTCACTTTCAAAATCTGAAAATGTGTCAACATCAAATTTTTAAATAGTTCATCTCCAGCACAGACATGGATTTATATTTAATCCAAACATTTAAGTTAAAATGTTCCCCACATATTAAAAAAAAAAGTAAAAATTCATATTTTAATCCCCCTGCATCCTTGGTGTGCCTCATTCAACTTAAATTTTCTGAACCTTAATGCACTGTAGCCAATCAGCAAGATTTTCATAACAAAAAACAAAAACACTCATAAAAACTAAAAGAAATAACCCTGTTATCTCTGCATGAGAGAATTCAACAGCGGAAGTCAGACCTTTGACATGAACTGTGTCCAGCCGCAGGCGGCGTTGTCGATGGTGTCCAGCTGCTCCAGCAGTGTGCTGATGTTGGGTAAGGTGAAGTTCTCCTGCAGCAGACTGTCCACCAACTCACTGTCCGTCGAGTTCAGCAGCTCGGGGTGCCTCCGTAGGTCAGAGGTGAACTACAGAGATGCACAAACAGGGGAGAGATACAGGAGAGGGAAAGCATGAAAGAAATGTGTTGCCAAAAGCTATGTTGAGTTGGGAAGTAATTTTAAATGGACTTGCTTATGTTGCTTCTGACACTGCGTGACTTTATGACTGTACATTAAATAAAAAAAAACAGAATACAGACAACGTTCAGGCATCAGGAACAGGACGTTCCACTGATTCTTTCCATTGGAAGTGACAGGAACACTGATGAAATTTCATTTTATTTGTAATTCAAAATCATCAAAGAACCTACAGTTTTAGATGCAATGCTGATAATGATTCAGCAGTGAAAAATCTGGAAAAATCCTCAATCTATATACTTTATATATATATTTGCACATTACCTGAGTAAATGACTATCAGTATTATTTCTAAAAACACCTGCCCATCCAGTGAAATCAGGAGTATTAACAGAGGAATCTCTAACAGCTTTTTCTGGGCCACATCAGACTAGACTAGGCAGCATTAGTGAGGACACATCGTGATGTAAGATCATTTGATCTGGATAACATCACTTCACTTCATCTTCAGGGTACTGGGTGGAGCCCCATCACTCGACAGAAAGCAGTTCCACTCCTTCACAGTTCAGTTCTGAGAGGCTTCATATCCCTACATTTGCTTTTTGGCACTGGTGTGGCTCCCATTGTACTGTGCGCAGCTGAAAGCCAGTGTCAAGGCCTATGGGTGAACCTTAATATAGATTAAGTCAAGGGGTGTGTGGACATTTTTAAATATACCATGTATAACAAAGGCAACAAGAGCCCTAGTTTACTTGCTTTGTATGCAAGGTCAACAGTATACAAGCAAACACAGATCCAAACCCCAGCAATCAATAAGTGCTCACTAATTAACTCTTCAGTCCATGTTGATGGTGTAGTGATGAGTTACCTGTTGCAGCCAAGCCAGATGGTTGTGCAGTTTGCCCTCCTCCAGGAAAGCCCTTAGCTCAGCAGAAATGTTCAGCCACACCCGGGCATAATGGGTCACATTCCCCACAAACGCAAAGGTCTCATTGGCCTAGAAAGCGAGAGCAGCACACTCAGTTCCATTGACACGCTGTCCATCCCTCAGGCTTACAGATCAAACCACCCTCATCCCTCTTTCTGCACCCTCGTTCATTCTCCCTCGCTATTAAGGAATCCATCGACACGATGCCAGTAAGCGGGTTTACACAGCAGAGAGGGATCAATAGAGCCGTGACTGCAGGGACTTTACCATGGAACTACAAGGCTATGAGGGACGTCCATGCATGCTGATAACAGAAGAAGCTGCTTGACACATTGACTTCAAATCTTTAAACTGCATTTATGTCTTTAATTAAAGCCCATTAGTCAGAGGCTGCTGATGCAACACTTTCAGCCAGCACAGCAGATAAGGTCCATCACAGAGCAATACATTTGCATCTCTTTGATGAGTTTCTGAGACTGACTCGCCTTCTGGATGACCTTGTCCACCTGTGAGCCAATGGGAGAGTAGAGGATCTTGGGATTTGTCGTCATGAGGTGCACCAGAAGTCCTAAATTGCGCTGCTCTTTGCTGGTGAAGCCAAGCGAGCTCATGTTGCCCTGTTTCAAAGCTTCAGGCTCAATGATCCTGGTGAGAAAACGAAAATACACACTTAGTCATCTCAAGAAGAGCACGGTGAGCCAAAACCAAAAGGATTTCATAACCCACGCACTCTCTCTCTCACCCGCACACACTCATATACCAGTTTTTTACCAGCAATTATTTAGAAACTAGAAAGTGTTTGTGAGGAGTGTTCATTTAGGGGTCTTTGTCTATATCATCCATTTCTATGTATTCCTGTCCTCTGCTTCTTCCTCTTTCATGTCAATATGATTATATTGGTAATTGGTAACAATATTAGTGAAAGCAAAAATGTTACTCTTTAAATTGATAGGATATAGACCAATCAAATCAAAACCCCCTTTGAAACTTTAGTTTTTGTCAAAGCGAAAGTGACTTGTTTTGTCATTGTGAAGCACAGCACAGCTCGCAGTCAGACACAACGGAATTCAACCTCTGTTTTTTATCCATACACACCGTGCTGTAGGGGCAGCTATTTAAAGTGCCCGGGCAGCATGGATGGTCAGGGATTTGTGCCCACAACCTTCTGATCCTGGGGCCTAGTCCCTAAACACTAGGTCACCACTGCCCCAATGAGTGTATATACAGCTGAGCATCACTAATACCATTAATATCAATTCTGACTTTCTAAAATCAAATAAATAAGAAAGAGCACAATTCACAGTGATGGTAAAAGATGAGACTTCTGAAATCACACTTTTACCTTAAATTACCAGGTCACAATGGAAACACGTAATTATGTAAAATAAAGCAAAATATAGAAGGATAAATAAAATGATCATTCTAACAACCTTACTATGTCAGTCTTTTCTAAATATTTTACAAATATTTAAAGCCTGTAAAATGGTATTGGTGCTACTTCTTATTAATGAACACTTTATTGCTGTAAACAAAGAATGCTTTCAGAAATATAAATAATGATTGTTTATTTTTATCCATTTACAAAATGCAAAGTGAGCAAACAAAAGAAAAATCTAAATCAGATCAATATTGGGTGTTACTACCTTTTGCCTTCAAACCAGCATCAGTTCTTCTGGCCCCACAGAGCCCTGATCTCAACATCATCCAGTGAGTCTGGATCACATGAAGAGACAGAAGGATGTGAGGAAGCTACATCCACAGAAGATCTGTGCTTAGTTCTCCAAGATGTTTGGAACGACCTACCGGCCAAGTTCCTTCAAAAACTGTGTGCAAGTGTACCTAGAAGAACTGATGCTGTTTTGAAGGATTTAGATTCTCTTTTGTTCATTCACCGCAATTTGTTGATTGATGAAAGTAAATGATGAACACTTCCATTTCTGAAAGCATTCTTTGTTTACAGCATTTTTTCCACACCTTGCCTAAAACTTTTGCACAGTACTGTACACACGCACACACACCTGTTATTTCCACACAGGATAGGCTGTAGTCCAGCCCAGAGCTGAACGAAAGCAGAAAACTGTGAGTGAGGGTTTTCAGCCTCTGTCTCTTTCCCCACAGGCTCCTCTGCTCCTCCATCAGGAGGGCCCTCCGTGGTGTTGCTCCAGGTGCTGCTGTTGGAGCTCAGGGTGGAGTTGTTGGATGAGGGTGGAGTCTGGTGGCCTGCGCAGGCACCCTTAGGGAGCAACCTGGCCAATCCTGACAGCAGATCCACATCCCTCAGCAAGCGCTCCACCTCAGCCAGGTCCTTCAACAGAGCACCCAGGTGAGACTGAACCGGCAAACCAGAGACGTTCACCTGCTCCAACCGCAGCTGTGCAGACAGACGAGTGAACAAGTGGAAAAATGGAGTGAGTGAGAAAAAGCAGATGTAGGGAGGGATTGAGGAAGAGGGGAATGAGGGGTAAAGGAAAATCCAGAAAAGAGGGAAAAAGATAGGAAAAATAAAGTTAGAGTAGCAGAAGAAAAGAAAAGAAACAGTTGGATGGATGGACGGATGGATGAACAAAGTTACAGAGTAAGAGAGAATAAGGCAGAGTAAAGAGAATAAGAGTCTGAGTCACTTTGAGACATATAGCTGAAATCTGTGTAACTGAAATGTGCTGACTGCTCTTCTACCTTCTCGATGATCCTCTGGGTGTCGATCTGGTCCCTCAGCTCTTGGCTGATTTCTCCAAAACGCTCCGCCCTCTGCTCTGCCTCACCTCCACACACGGCCTTCTGGTAGGCCTGCAATAGTGACTGCTGCTTCTCAGAGACCAATAGGATCTTACTCAGCTTACTGTCCCCGTCCTCTCCACCACAGGTCAGCGCTTCCAGCACTCCACCAGTCAGTAAAATTCCCTGAAGAAAAAGCATGCAGCCTCCATAGTTATGAAATAATAAGTCATGAAATAATAACAAATGTGGGCAAAGTAGGTTCTTTAGCACACAGGCAGGAGCCTGACTGACCTCCATCTCTTGAAGATCCTGAGGGTCATATTTCTGTGGTGCCCCTCCAGTGCTGATGAGGCCCAGGGCCTGGGAGAGCAGCCTGAGCAGAGCCTGTCGATCGGCCACTTTTGAGGGGTCTCTGAGAGCCTTCTGCAGCAGCCCACCCTCCAGACTGCGCCAGCCTCCCAACAGCTGCTCCTGCAGACACACAGCAGGGTGGAGAGTGCCAGCACAGCGGAAAATCAAATTAAAAAAACGTTCCATCCAAAATGGAGCTGATGAAACAAGACATGTCTGGTGTCTGTTGTTTGCTTTCTTAGCTTTGCACTAGTGCAATGAGTCTAATGTAGCTAATAAATAATGGAAACTGATACGTTCAGCTGTATAAACGGCTGCACATCACTCTGGATGAGAGCGTCTGCCAAACGCTGTGAACTGCCTCATATCACTCTCTTCATCATAAACCGTGCGAAGGTAAATAATCTCAAATAGACATACCTATCATCATCATTATAATAATAATAATAATAATAATAATAATAATAATAATAATAATAATAACAACTATATAAGTACTATACTACTATATATACAGCACTGCGCAAAGGTTTTAGGCAGGTGTGGAAAAAATGCCTGTGAACAAAGAACGCTTTCAGAAATGGAAGTGTTCATCATTTATTTTCATCAATCAACAAAATGCAGTGAATGAACAGAAGAGAATCTAAATCAAATCAATATTTGGTGTGACCACCCTTTGCCTTCAAAACAGCATCAGTTCTTCTAGGTACACTTGCACAGTTTTTGAAGGAGCTCGGCTGGTCGGTTGTTCCGAACATGACTGTGTTTCTCCTCCGTGTGACATTGATGATCATCAGCGCCTGTTTGGTAGAACTGGTTGATCAGACACCGACTATAATCCTACAGAATCCCCGACTTTGTGCAAGTGTACCTAGAAGAACTGATGCTGGTTTGAAGGCAAAAGGTAGAAACACCAAATATTGATTTGATTTAGATTTTTCTTTTGTTCGCTCACTTTGCATTTTGTAAATTGATCAAAATAAACAATCATTATTTATATTTCTGAAAGCATTCTTTGTTTACAGCATTTGCACAGTGCTGTATATAAGTAATTATTATTTATGCAGAGCCTTTGTGTGTGTGTGGGGGGGGGGGGGGGGGTATGCCATTAAAAGTACAATATAGATAAAGAAAAAATACAATCAAATATAGCTACGGAAAAGCAGAAAAAGTTTTTTTTTTCCCCTCAAAAGTTATCAGTAAAACAGAGCTGGCCAAACACAGGTTCGACTCCTGACTCCTCGCTGCACTGCAGCTAAAATTATCATCAGCTGCTGATTTCATTTAATGAAGGACAGATTAAAGTAAATGAGGTTTTATTAATAAGAAGGAATTTGAACTGGTTTAGTGCGAGCGTGTTGCTCTGCTTCAGCGTCTCCGCTGTGGGTGTTGAGCTCATTCTAAAGGCATTTGCATTGATATTCATTAAACATAAGATCTGCACCAAGTGTGTCTGAGAAAGCAAGTGCAAAATAAGTGTGTGTGTGTGTGTTCAACTCAGACTGCACCTCAAGCTGTAAAACTTTCTCTCCTGGGTTGTGAGAGCCATGCTGACCCTCTGCCCAGCTCCCTCCTTTAGGATATGTGCCAAAGATGATGTTATAAACCTACACACACACACACACACACACACACCCTTCACTGTAATTCTCAATGACTTTCAATGACACTGATGCTTCAGGAAAGAGGATTAAATAAAGAGGCGAACAGCAAAAAAAAAAAAAAAAAAAAAAAAAAAAAGTCAGGTCACAGATAAGAGCAAATCCTGAAAGTCAGGGTGAAATAAAAAAAAAACAAACACAAGCCAAGAAGCAAACTCTTCACACATGCTAAAAGCACCAACACCAAACCCTGACTGGAGTTAAATTTACTCCCTCTGGCTTCTATTTATTCCAGGGTGAGTGTGGAGGAGTTACTTCAGCACTGTTGATGGTGGTGAGTAGATGCTCCTGAGAGCCCCACTAAAGTCAGAGGGCTGGTGCTGATGCTGCATCCTAGGCTCTAGTGCTTACTGTCCATAAAATACATAATAAATACACACTCAAAAATAAAACACACCTATTCATACACCAACGGTGAACACACACCAGGAGCAGTGCAATACCTGTGCTTGAGGACAGTATATTGTTGCCTGTTGATTGTTTTAAACATTGTCTCCGATAACAGAAGGTTATGGTTGCCGAGCAACACAACAGACAAAGATTGTTCCAAAGATATATAAAGATTCTAATGGCTTTTAATAAGAGAATATGAATGAAGGTTGTGACCCAGTATGTGTTTACACTGAGCAATTTGCAATGGCTTTGATACTTCATGTATTTATGTATGTTAAATAGGAGAATTGTTCTTCTATTGTTGTCTGTAAAAAAAATACGATCAGATATAGTCCCCGATTTGTTCAGAGCTCCTTTAAAATCTTAGTATAGAAATAGAAACAAGCTCAAACCTTTCAAGGAAAGTTGATCGAATGTGATGGATTCACCTTTACATGTAACCCGTGCAAAATTTAGGATTGCCACACTTGTTTTTTTTTTATTTTTTTTTATAAATGAACACATCCCATTTTTCTTTAATAGCTGAATTAATGGCATATTATTTTTAGAAATAGAGAAAACATTATGGAATCAGTGAGTAAGAGGAAAATAAGGATTGGTGCAGTTTCACTCATCATGGAACTCATTATGTAATGATTTAATTAAGCACTTCATTATAGTACTTCAATAGGTACTGAAGTGATAAAACCTGGCCAACCCATATTTTTACCAGGGATTTTAAGGGTTAAGTTGTTGCTTCATGAGCATAAAGTTCTGAAGACAGCATTAATATGCACATCACTACAGGACCGGAGTCCACGAGCATCAGCCTGGTCGATTAGCTTATTCCCATTCTGCTGTCAAGAACCGACTCTGTTCTCTGACAGCAGAATAGGAATATGCTAATGGTTCAGGGTAATGCAGAGACTTCAAAGAGCAGCGCTGGATGGAAGGATCCTTTGAAGTTGAGTCGGCAGACGAACCTCTTTCAGGTTGACGGGGGAGGAGAGAAGCAGGCTGGCTGTGTCATTGGCCAGGGAGAGGTTTCTGATCAGGAACTGCTGGAACACAGACTGGTTCCTCAGGACACTTCCCACCGTGAAGCCTGAAATCCAATGCACATACAGAATTACACAGACAGACGTGCTGGGAGTCAGGCACACACTAAGCAGAGTTTATTATCAAAAGTTTGTATGATCCACAGTAGAACCTATTTTGATGCTACAGAGAACATTTAGAAAGGTACTAATATTTTGAGTATAATATTTAGAAATTATACTCCAAAGCAATAACTGAATTGTGCTCTTATTTACTTATACAGATATACACAGTTATATTTTATTAAGTTCTCTATTTGTAGTTTTATATATTTAGCTGTTTCTTTCACATAACAGTGATGACACTATTAATTGAGACACACCTATTAATCATTGCATTCAGGTGTTTAAGCCACATCCATTGGCAAATCAACCACCCAGTAATCCACTCAGGCTAACAAAGTGGCATGATGCCACTTTTCAGATTAGACAGTTTGAGAAATTTCTTTCCTGCAGGATATTCCACGGCCAACAGTGAGTGATATTATGAGTGGAAATGTTTATGAATAGAAACTCAGCCATGAAGTGTGAGATCATCAAAGTAATAGTTAATTATTATAGTGTGTGTGTGTGTGTGTAGGTGTGTGTGTGTGTGTGTGTGTGTGTGTGCGGGAGTGTGCGTGGGTGTGTGTGTACCACGGCTGGTGTTGAAGCGGTTTTCTAATGGACTCTGGGATGAACTCAGGCTCTCTAGGTGCTGCTGTAAAGACTCCAGTTCCTCCCCAAGACTCGGCCTGTCCGACATGAACAAGTGATTCTGCTCCACAACTTCACCAATCCTCTCCAGCAGCTGAGTTACACTGAGAGAGAGAGAGAGAGAGAGAGAGAGAGAGTGTGAGAAAGAGATAGTGAGAGAGTAAAACAGAAGGGTGGGGGGGGGGGGGGTGTCTCTGACTCACGTGGAGTTTTTGTATTGTAGAAATCCAAACTCGTCCCGTTGTCCATCTGGACAGAGTGACTGCATGACCGGAATGATACCGGCGGAGGTGAGGGGGGCCGCGCTGTAGAAGGCTATTCACGTCGTCCAATGAAAGAGAAAGATGGTGGGAGGGATGTAGGGTGTAGGTGGAGGAAGAGGAGGAAGAGGAGAACGTTGGTACCGTTGGAGGGGTGGAGGGTTCAGCAGATGGAGATGAATGGGGTTCATTAGTAAAGGTGTGATCAGTGGAGCAGTTTGAGGATGAAGGATGGTCAGAGTCAGAAAGCAGTTGTTACAAAGCAACACAAGATACCAGGGAGAGGCAGAAAGAGAGGATGGGAGGTGGAAGTTGTGAAAGGGGGTGGATAGAGTGAAAAAAGGGGGGATAAACAAACCAAACCAGAGAAAAGCACAACAAAAGAAGACAAGAGAGAGGAAATTGTCACAGCTCAGAAAGAAAAAAAAAACTGCGAGTCAGAGAGGGATCCAGATGTCAGGTCAGATTGGATTTGATAAACGCAGTCTAAATGACCTTTACACACACACACACACACACACACGTGCACGCACACGCACCTGTACTCGCTGTCACTGGAACACAACATGTAGCCAAAGCCCACATAATATTAGTCCAATATAATCCCACCTTCACATACTGTATATATAAAATTACTGCAGCAGCTGAGCCGACTATTAAATGTACACAATTCGTCTCTTTTCCTTAATATAACTGATCAGGCAAGACATGTTCAGTCTGACGCTTTAGGTTTAAGAGACAACGGAGGCTTGGCATGTCATATGAACTTATTGTACATTTTTGAGAATCCCACAGCAGCCCTTTACCCAAATTATACATTTACATTTATATGTTTAATACATTTCTTATTATATTGACAGCAGTTTCCACAATCATTGATTTTCAATCATTTCCATTTTCTGCTGTTTTTACAAAGTAATGCTCGATTCAAACTACACTGCTTGGTGTCACCTTTACTGTAGTGAAAGTGAAATTGAAAGTGACAACCCTTGTCATTGCGAGGTCACAGCACAGCACACGTGAACCACAACGAAATTGGACCTCTGCATTTAACCCATGCACACAAACACCGTGCAGCACTGGGCAGCTATTGCAAGCGCCTGGGGAGCAGTGACAGGGACGGTACCTTGTTCAAGGGTACCTCAGGGCAACGTACTTGTGAGGGAATCGAACCCACAATCTTCCTATGCAGGGCAACTCCCTAACCACTAGGCCACCGCTGCCCCTATTTATATAATGTTATATATATATATATATATATATATATATATATATATATATATANGGATGTAACACACCCAGTTGTAAAAGAGCTAAGAATGCTGGGAGCAGCTGGAGCAGCAGGCACCTCTGGAATAAAGGGTTGGTAGACACTGTTAGATCAGTTGAGTGTAGTAATGTTTCCTAAACCCATTTCTTAAATTAGCGCTTGCACAAACTTTGGCAATTAATGAGCCATGGCAGTGGTGCCCCTGCCTGGTAGTCACATAAATGGCCTCTGGCACTGTTTTTTGTTTCTTGCTGAGTCTCGTATAAAAAAAGGTTTCATTTCATTTCATTAGCACAATTATGTTTGATATAGCCATGGATCACTTTGATATTGTTTATTATAGTGTTTTCTTATATATATATATATATATATATATATATATATATATATATATATATATATATATATATATATATAAAAGTGTTCCCAGCCATGTGGAAGCTGTATTTAAGTGTATTTAATATATAACTAGTACTTGATAACTGAAGGAGATTAAAATAATATTGAAAATGAATTCCGTCTTTCTATCAACCACTGATCCTGAGTAACCCGACCCAACCCAGTGAATCATACGGGACCAAAAAAAAACAACAAAAAGCTGCATTTTTACATTTTACTTCTAAGGAGAACCTGTTTCTTCATGATAAACTTGACGATGTTATTAAAATGGCCACCAAATAAGGGGAGCACCAAAGTATGTTCTACCAGATCTGTTTAAGCGGCCCATTTTACAGCAGGGGTTGTGGTTTCTTCCCTTATGGAAAAAAAACACGGGGTCCTAGGTGGCCAGTAATGATGCTTTTAGCTGCTAGTCTATCTGAGATTGCTTTACAAGTCAGCATGGATTGAGGCATGTGCGAAAAGGAAAACCTACACTTTATAAGGTAGTAAAGTGCCAAATGTTACCATTAATCTAAACTGATCAGTTTGGAAGGACACAAAAAAAACGTCCAAGGTTGGGTGTTAAGCCTACAGTGTCTGAATCTGAGCACAGACCTTTCACAATTTGCACCTCATTTATTCCATCAAATAAAACATCTGAACAGCTTAAAGGAAGGAGCACCCAGACTGAAACGCACGGCAATGCAAAGATTTTCAAAATTCAATTAAGCAAAATTGACTGCACCCCCTTAAGAGGGCATTTCACTGCTAAAGCAATCCGCTTCTTGGGTTTTCCTTATATTGATCCTGTAATTACTAAATTGGAGCTATAATTGCTCTGATGAATTAATGATCCTTCGGTTAATGAATGTCTCTGGGAAATGTGAGCTTCCTTTCCAAAGTCTTGGCTGTTTTACATTCAGCCTGCGCCACCGGTCAGTTTGGCATCTGCCTCTGAAAGTCAAACACGAAGTTGTTGGCACTGACGGAGGATCTAGAAGGTTATTTCAACACAATCCGCTGATGTTTCTCTTCTTAAAGCTGATCCTAGAGGATGTGTTAAGTGTCTGGAGCCTGCCTTTAGTTCTGCACAGGCACTTCAGGAATAATACCATGTAGAATAACAAGTAAGACGAGACCTCACCAGTTATCATCAACCTGTACAACTTTAATCATCACCTGTTCATTTTGAGTTAATGTCAGGGAACCTTGGACAGGCTTGTTTCTGCGGCTTTGGACAAAATACATTGATTAACTGATTAACTAATTAACCAATTAACAAATTAACTAATAAAAGTAGCAGTTCTTTTTTCAAAACTTTGGCTTCCTCTTGTTACTGAACTCACAAACATGAACAATATTACGAATATGAACATGCCTTGGCTAACAGATTAAATTAAGGGTAAGAGAAACATTCTCCACATTGGATTTTTGGCCAAACATTGGCTGAAAAAGACCCACATGCTAGAAAAGTTCATTTTCTTAGATAAAGATAAGAAAGGATCTTTAATAATTAGATAAACAGTGTTGTCTGACAGCGCTTGGACCTGCAGCAAAATCTCCTCGGTCCATGTTTGCACAAGTCCATGTTATATTTCTGCTGTTCCAGTGACGGCTCGTCCTGCAAGAGATCAGCTCTAATACGCTTCTGTCTGACATCTGCTTCCTCTCTGACCACAGAGCTGAGGATTAACCCGGTAAACATCGGTGACTGGGAAAAGCCTGACTGCTGGGTAAGTCCATTAAACCGGTGGAGCAGTAGTAAGCAAAGGGTCAGTCAGTCTGAATTTAAAGTGCTGGATTTCTGTGAGTAGAGACGCTGCTAAGTGAAGTAATGATGCTGTGAGGCAGGTTGTTCTTCATGTTTTTGAGATTTTCATGTTAGTGTACACAGAGACATTCACAGCCCTAAATCTGTCTTTTCACCAATCAGTCAATTCGCACACTTACTTCATCAGGAGTGTGCAAGCGTGGGAGAACTAGGGCCCAGCCGACCCATTGGTTGGCCAATAATATTGACAAAGATGTATAAGTTAAAGCTGTGATGTTGAACCTATTTATATAATTTTATATTATAAACGGATTGTGATTTGGGGGAAAAAACTCTTTAAAAAAATTATTCATTATATCAAGAAATGTTTAAAAAATACATATTCTTTTATTGTAAAAAAAATGCTCAGAGAAAAAGTATATATACCAATAAAATCATATTTTTTGGACTGACTGTAATAGTTGTTTTTTTTTGGGGGGGGGGTGGTTACAACAATAATAATTAGACCAATAAAAAAAATTGAACCAAACAATAATAAAAGTGAGCTCAAGTGAAAATCAAGAGATTAACTGAAATCCTGCTTCAAAAAATACACAAATAAACTGTTACCACATTCAACCGAACATATTAAATTATTTCGACCGGTATGTCATTGGGTGTCAGAATACTGAATTACTTTAAACCGGGAGTGGGAGTGACCATATCGGTCAGACTCTAGCTGGAATGATAGCAAGTGTGTCCCTCTGCTCTTTATCATCATTTTGATGTGGAAAACAAGATCAGTTAGAGACAGCACATTCCTCCTGAGTAAGCCACACACACACACACACACACACACACACACACACACACAGTGCAAAAGAGCACATGCCTAAGACCACAAACAACACACAATTAGACGACAGGGAATCTAGATGCAGCACAGATGGCATGGATTTAGAAATCAGCTCTTAATAAAAGAAAAAAAATGATGTTTAGACTTACACACTGGCCCGGCATGGAGTGAACATGCACCATGTCAGAAAGAAAGAGAGGAAAGGCAAGAAAAGGAGAGAGAGAGAGAGAGAGAGAGAGAGAGAAAGTGAGAGAGAGAGAAAACAGAGAGAAGCAAAAACAAAAGAAAAGACAAAACAAAAATGATGATGTGTGATTTCTTTCAGCATTGGAAATAAAAAAGACACTATGGTGACAGGCACTAATGAGGACGCTCCATGAAAGAGACACACCACTAAACACACTACAGCATTGGCTAAAAGCCAAACAATCTTTGCAATCAATGGCAGATTAGCAAAGTTGTATAATAGCACTGCGTTTAACATACAAAAGGAGATAAGAACCATTCTCTATCACAGGGCTGAATTTGACTCATTCATCACAGCCAAAGGCAATCGTATCTGAGCACTCTCCAGTCTCTCCAGCCCACTCCCAGCACAAGCACTGTTATTGACTATCACAATGGGCCTGGGCCCTCGGGCGTCACTGCGATGCCTCCTGAATAAGAATGGATCCAGTGCGCTGTGCACTGTGGGACGATGGCGAGATCATCCTGGGGATAGATGTTGTACCATCTGATGTTGGCCTGAGGACAGTTTTTCACCAGAAGTCTTCTTTCAGTAATGTAGGATTTTCACAGTTAGGTTTCAATCAACTACCTGTGAAGTTATTGGGCAAAACTTCCTCAATACACCATTTAGTAGGAAGAACCGCTAATGTCTAAAGTATGATTTCACTGATTTCTTTTGATAAAGCCCATGATGGGATATAATGCATGATGCTAAAAAAGAGCATAAATGTATTTTGGAACTGTGGCAAAGGCATCGGACATAAAACATCTGAGACATTAGGATTAGACGATTCTAATATCTGATCACAGTCTGTCACATAATCCGCCCAAAGGATGAGCAACTCAATCATATTATTTTGCAATCCCTCAATCCTTTTTGACCCTAAAGAGAGATTTTTTCTATTAAAAAGCAGTTCATGTGCTATTATGCTTCCAATTATATAATATATATATATATATATATATATATATATATATACACACACACGTACATACACACACACACACATTACATGGTCCAAAAAGAGTTCAAAATGCATGATTCAAATACATCATAAACAGAATGTTAATGCATATAAAGGGTACAAACACGGCATATATGCATAAAAGCTCAATTTCTTTTTTTGTTTTTGTGCAAATATGTCTCCGTTTTGCAGTCTGGGCAGCAAAAAATGTACTCATTTATATTTAAACACACTGGCACAGTGTACCCAAACTTTTGAAAGGCATGTATGATTTTAGAGCTGAACGAAAAGTGACATCTCTCTTCATCCTTCTGTTCTCTCTCTTGCTCACCCCTCTCTCTTCCTCTCCCATCCTGAGGGGTCCTGCATCTCAGCACTGTTTAAAGCCTTACCTTCTTTCACTGGGATGGCAGGCTTCTTCTGCCTCAGACCCAGCAGGATAAAGAAGAGGACAAGTGGGATGAAGATTTCAAACGCCAGCACCCACTGTGGACACACACAAACACACACACACACAGAGCAGTGAGAAACCCGGGCAGACAGCAGCAGGTAGACAGTATGGTGGGGTAATATATCGATAAATCGCACTATTGGGATAAATCACACTGATGCACTTTTCTGAGTATATCATATCATAGACATCACTCTTAAAACAACTGCATGGATCGTAAAAATGGCATATTTTGATCAATTGCAGGCAAAACTATTTTTAAGCTTCAATAGTCTAGTTTTTGGCAATATTTTTTAGAGAGCAGTGGGAGAGCAGAGAGTCCTCAGGTCTCATTATTTTAAGTTTGTGGTTTCGAGTCCCAGACCAGTAGGTTACTCTCAGGCTACCCTTGAAAAAGGTACTGTCCCCATCACTGGTTCCCGGCCTCTGCACATAGCTGCCCCCTGCTGCACGGCGTGCATGGGTTAAATTCAACGGTGTACTTTGTTTACTTCACTGTGTGCTGTGCTGTGTTTCCCAATGGCATATAGTCACTTTCACTTCACTCTACATCAGCTGTGGGGACTCCGTGGACGAGCACACTGCACAAATCCCGGGACTGGTTGGCTCATTCACAACCGCAGACCTGCAAGCTCTCAATGGTGCCCGCCTCAATGGTGGTCTGCAAGCTCGGTGTTGCTGCAAGTATAATGAGGACTACTTTGCATTCTATTTACAATCAGTGAACCGACCTGTGTCTTCTGTGTGTTAAGTGTAAAGCTGATAATGGTTATCTTCAGGAAAATACTCTTGGGCTACTATTTTACCCCCTGAACATTCCATTCCTTTGACTGTCTCAACATTATTGGTTTAAAACTAATTTGTGTCCCTCTGTGAGGGAGCTTTAAGAAACACTTCAGCTGTCTGGTTCCAAAGCACTCTAACCTTTTACATTTTAACTTGTTATTTATACAAACATGTTTAAAAATCAGTAAAACTCCCCCTCGGGTGACTAAACATATATAATTATGGCATAAGTCAGACAAACACACACACACACACACACACACGCTCAAGCTATTAAATCTAGCAGTTGGTGTGAAGGTCGTCCACTTCTCCAGACAGTTCAGGTTCGCTGCCAAATGTACAATCTCCAGCAGCCAGAAGGCCCAGAGCTTTCTAAAGTGGCTTGTTATGCAAATTATTATATAGAGACAGAGGAGAAACCTTAAGCAAAGCATTTTGTCACACACACACACACACCACTGCAGGTGGCTTTTAGAAATGCGTCAGTGGGAAGGATTAAGTATGAAATATATGCTTACACTGTAACAGTAAAAGTCCCTCACCAACTACCCCAGCACATTCTAATCCACACTCAGCAGAGTCCATACACAAACACTCGGCTGTTAGTTCCCTTTGCGTATAGTACAGGAGACTGATATGTCCACTAGATAGCTGCAGAGAAGAGGAGACAGGTCCATTTCAAAATACAATATTAATAATCATGATCATCATCTATGGGAGAGAAACGATCCAAAACACTTTCTCTCAGTTATTTTCTTAGCTGCTTGTCCTGACTAGTGCTGGAGACTGTCCTAGGTCTCACAGGGCTAAAGTGGAGAAACACCCTGGACAAGTCACCAGTGCATCTCCATTCCAGCTGATGTGCTAGTCTTTAACTGTAGGAGGAAACCCACACAGGCACAGGGAGAACATGCAAATTCCACACAGATAGAACCCGGACCGCCCCGCCTGGGAATCGAACCCTGGACCTTCTCACTGCGAGGGGACAGCACTACCCACTGCCCCACTATGCCACCCTGAGCCAAATCACTGGACATAAGAAAAGCATAAATATTTCTTCTCTGAAACTCTACTCCAGGGTTCAGGAGTGACATAAGAGAATGATCTAAACTGCCTGAGCTGGAAGAGATCTGAAGAGTTTCCAGGAAGCCTGAGCTTCTGCTCAGCTAAGTGGTCTGGATGAGCAATAATGCTTTAAGAGATCAACATAATTCACCTGAGCTTGATCATTAAGGGCTCAAAAGTTATAGGCATGACATTATAGTCCATTTAAAACTAATCTGGAGGCCAAGCTTGTTAAGATCAAGATAAACTACTGCAAACGTTTTCAGGCTTCTAGGTTTTCCATGTTTTCTTTTGTTTCAGACTCTTCTTAAAATAGATTCAGATCAGTTTTTCTCCCAATGACAAAGCAAAAACAAGATGTTGGGCATGGGAATATATATTGGGTAAGATGCACTGTGTGTTCATCAGTAACTCCAATAGCTTTAAGTAATTAAGAGGAGAGGCTTAAAGTTGCTTAAATGATCCCAAAATGACAAACCAGCACCTGGAGATACACTCAGGTTCTTAACTACAGCTTCTGAATGCAGTGGAAAGCCATTAAGGTCAGCTATAAAATTTAGCAGCAGGAAGTTGCAGGGCTTTATTTCCTTTAACACAAACCTCTTCTGTCTGTTTTCCAACCACAAAACCACGTGCAAGAAATGCATGAAAGAAAGACATGAACTCCACTGTCAACAGGAAGTTACACTTAAGCAGACGTTTAGCTTTCAGTTGAGCTTCTACTTTAGACACTTTCATTTATTTCAATAATTATAACTTGATTATAATATAATCTTAGAAAAAGAAGTTATTTCCACTCAGCAGTGCTGGCCTAGTGATTAGGGACTAGGCCCAGAACAGTAGGTTGGCCTGAGGTACCCTTGAGCAAGGTACTGTCCCCATCACTGCTCCCCGGTCGCTTCCCTGCTGTAAAGTGTGTATGGGTTACATGTAGAGGTTTCATTTCATTGTGGTTCACTGTGTGCTGCGCTGTGTTTCACAATGACAATTAGTCCCTTTCGCTTTCAAGAAAGAAGGAACAATGAGCAAATGAGATGTTGGGTAGAAAAAGAGAGAGCGAGAGAGAGAGAGAGAGAGAGATAGAGAGAGGCCATAGGTCAGTGTGTGGGTGCTGACCATGACGTTATTGTTATGATCTCTGACCACAATGTGGCTTTAACCACAGCCAGGCAGTGACCATACACAGAGAGAGAGAGAGAGAGAGAGAGAGAGAGAGAGAGAGAGAGAGAGATTGACAGTGAACATGAGTGAATTTGTGTAAATGTTGTAAATCCTGTTTGTTGAACTGCTGCTGTCAGCAAACTGAACTGACTGAAACAAACTGAACTGAATTAAACTGGATCAACTAAAAAAAAAAACTGACATTGGTGGGAGAGAGAGAGAGAGAGAGAGAGAGAGAGAGAGAGAGAGAAAGCAGGTGAGGGAGGTTAAAGAGTTTTTTTCCACTCTTGCACTCCTCCGTCATTCTTGTCATCCCTGTGATACTCCATCTGTCTGTGTGTGTGTGTGTGAGTGTGTGTGTGTGTACGTGTGCGAGCGAGTGAGTGAGTGAGTGAATGAGTGAGAGTGAGTGAGTAGGTCACCACAAACAAGGAAGCTTTGCAGGCTTCACTCACAAAACACAAAGAACTGACTCACACATACACAAAGCTTCAGTTAGAAGAGCTTGAGCACTAAACACACACACATGCGATTTTAAATACAATAATCATGTCATTATATTATATTATATTATATCACATCATCTAAGTAATAATAATACACCTCATATGTATTGAGCATCCTCATTTCTTTCCTCATGATTTGAACAGCTGTGTTTATATTGTGTGAAACCTTCGGCAAACAGGAACCAGTACTAATTCTCCAAATTAAATGGGAATAAAATGTTTCTAGTTAACTTACATTAGAATCCTAATTCTAAAGCTAAAACTGAGCCTAACCTCAGTAATCCAAAACAACAGCTTTCTGCTTCAGTCTAAATTATTGTGTTGGTCCTGATAGTGTGGCTAATCAACTGCTCTTTGCTTTTCATACAAAGTTAGGACACACACATACACACACACACACACACACACAAACATGCACAGAGAGAGATAGATAGAGAGAGAGAGAGAGAGAGAGAGAGAGACTGAAAATCACTTGTGTGCTTGTCTCGTTTAAAAATTCTTGAGGCTTGTTGATTTCAAGGCTCTGCAAAAGGCAAAGAGAAAGAGCTTGATATGAATATTAAACACCTCAAAGCTGATAAACAGATTTCAGATCAGAGCTGTGAAAACATCTCTGAATTTGCTAAATCACCTGCCATTTAGGAAAATATGTGTCAGTAGGCACTGCACACACACACACACACACACACACACACACACAACCAAGGTCACAACCACTACTGCAAACAGCTGATTACCAGTGGAGTTCAATCACACTAAAGAAATTGAAAAAACAATTGCACCTGCAGCAGCTGCTGCACAAGAGCACGTGGGGAAGTATTTTGCCTCAAAATCAATTAAGGATTCCAACTAAGAGCATCCCAATAAATCGACAAATCAACCACCTATGCACTGCCTTCAGTTACAGCACCCTTCACCAGCAGCTCACCGCACTCTTGCTAACAAGAGCAGTGAAGCCTGAACCCAATAAAAAAAAAAACAGCACAAAAAAGAAAAACTCATACATTCGCAGTATTGTTGCGGAGGAAAGATCCTGCTACTTTGGTAAATTGGAGATCCTATTTTTCTGTAGCCTCATAGTTCTCCATTTAACCCCCCCCCACCCCCCCACCCCCCCACCACTTTCCCAATTACAACCTCTGAAAAAACAAGCTTATTGACTTATTCCTGCCTTTCCCTCCCAGGAAGAGTCTAATGAATGGAAACATCCTAATCCAATAAAAGTCACTACAGGGGCGGCAAACAGCATTTTGCATTGCTGATTACATTCTCAGTACATGAGGCAAGCCGCTCCCGCTGCTCGAGCTCGACTGTAAGCACAGTACAGGATGAGGTTTAGATGGCTGTGTGTGTTTGTTGTCATATTTTCATATCACCATGACTGACTGGAGGAAAAGCAGAAAAAACCCAGAACATCCTACGGCAACACAACCAGAAAAGGTCTAGACTTTTGAAAAAGGTCCAACTTTCCATTTTTAAACCGAAAACGAAGTAAAGAAGTTATTATAAGATAGTATAAGAATTTATAAAAATATGATGTCACAAATCATTAAAAATGGCATATGAAAGATATCAAAGAAAGATATTATAAATATATATATATATTAATTAAACAAAAGATATCAACAAGAATCTGTATTCTAACTGAGGGAATTGTTAGGACACTTGATACTTCTTGTGGCATCTACCAGTCTCTGACATCGGTCTGAGGAAAGTTTGCCCCACTCCTCAATGCAGATTTCTTTAAGCTGTGAGATGTTTGAGGGGTTTCTTGCATGTACAGCTCATTTCAAGTCAGCCCACAGAATCTCAATGGGATTAAGATCTGGGCTTTGACTCGGCCACTACAGGACTCTCCATTTCTTAGTTTTCAGCCAGTCCTTGGTGTTGTAGGGTCCAGTTTCACTTCAACTTTAATGTTCATGGTGGATTCTGTGATGGTGAGCTGGCCAGGTCCTGCTGCAGCAAAGCATCTCCAAAACCCTGACACTTCCACCTCCATGCTTCACAGTATGTATGAGGTTCTTTTCCTGGAATGCTGTATTTGGTGTACGCCAGAATTGTCCTCAGTTCTGGTGTCCAAATAATTCAATTTTAGACTCATCTGTCCAAAGAACATTATTCCAGAAGTCCTGGTTTTTGTCTATGTTCTCTCTGGCAAACTTCAGTCTGGCCTTGATGTTTCTCTTAGAGAGCAAAGGTTTCCTCCTTGCACACCAACCAGGTAGAGGCACTTTCACATCAATAGTCGCAAGAGCCTGCTGTAGGTCCTGTGATGACATTTGAAGGTTTTTGGAGATTTCTTTTAGCATCTTGCGGTCTGTGTGAAAGACAGCCAGACCTGGGCATCATGGCAGTTGTTTTTCTTTTGAGATCTTTTTAAAATCCTTACCAGACTTATAAGCCGCTACAATCTTCTTTCTGAAGGCCTCAGACAGCTCTTTTGATCTCACCATGGTGTTCACTCTCTCCTCAACATTCAGTCAAACTAAATGTCTGAGGTTTAAATTAGCAAACCTCCTTCTAAATGCTGAGTAACAAAGTTCTAATGCTGTGCACCTGATGTGCTACAGCTGTGTGCGATTTGAGCCATTTTAATTGGGAATAAGTGTGGGGGTTTCCTAATTTATTCCTAGAAATTGCATTTTTGAAGAATTACATTTTACAGAAGATTTGGAAAAGGCTTTTCTTCAGTTTCAATTGTTTATTTAATTACTTGGTCAATTACTTAAATCTCCCAGTATTGTTAAAATTGAGCTTAAATATCTATATCTCCAAGAATGTTAAAACACACAGGCTTTCATAGGGTGTCCTAATTTTTTTTAACACGACTATATTTACACAAAATACATATAAAGTACTGTGCAAAAGCTTTCAACCACCCCTCGTTTTTGACATTTTCCTTCCATAGAGTCAGACTTTCTTTCATTTTTAATGTATTGTTGAGGAACAGTTCTCGAGGCCTCCTAAAAGTCCATGTTTTTGGCTCTCCTTTTTAGTCCCATTACCGGAGCAGTTTTATAATTTTTGTTTTTTGAGACACACTGATCTATGTCTGAACCTTCATCTGCATCTGAAGAGGAAGATGCAAAGAACAGGAAGAAATGGAACTGGGAGAAATGGGAGCAGCTGGAAGAAGAAAAAGAAGAAGAAGATGGTGACTCCCTTGCAAAATGATGGCTTAAGACTTTTGCACAGTACTGCAATTACACACATATAGAACATATGGAATATTTTTATTATTGTAACCTACAGGTATGTACAGTACTGTGCAAAAGTTTTAGGCAGGTGTGAAAAAATGCTGAACAAAGTAAACAAAGAATGCTTTCAAAAATGGAAGTGTTAATCATTTAAAAGTGAAAGCGACTATTCTTATTTTCATTTATTTTCATCAATCAACAAAACGCAGTGAATGAACAAAAGAGAATCTAATTCAAATCAATATTTGGTGTGACCACCCTTTGCCTTCAAAACAGCATCAGTTCTTCTAGGTACACTTGCACACAGTTTTTGAAGGAACTTGGCTGGTAGGTCATTCCAAACATCTTGGAGAACTGAGCACAGATCTTCTGTGGATGTAGCTTCCTCACATCCTTCTGTCTCTTCATGTGATCCAGACACACTGGATGATGTGGAGATCAGGGCTCTGTGGGGCCAGAAGAACTGATGCTGGTTTGAAGGTAAAAGGTAGTAACACCCAATATTGATTTGATTTAGATTTTTCTTTTGTTCGCTCACTTTGCATTTTGTAAATTGATCAAAATAAACAATCATTATTGATATTTCTGAAAGCATTCTTTGTTTATAGCATTTTTTCACACCTGCCTAAAACTTTTGCACAGTGCAGTACATATACCTAATTGTGAATTTTTTTTTTTTTTTTCTTCAATTTTGTAAACATATCAGCAGCCGGGACTTACATTTGTATGAGCAACTGTTCTGATTTTATATAAAAAAAATAAAAAAAAACTTCTGTGAGTTTGTTTGTGTGTGTGTGTGTGTGTGTGTGTGTGTGTGTGTATGTTTTCTTTGTGTTTTGGGAGGGCATTATTAATAGCCTGAGCAAATGTCTTTTCAAAAAAGATGTGTGGCTCAATTAGTCATGCACATGCTTCCAGGGCCCGGGCCTATAGCCAGTCTCTCAGCATTGATTTCCACATCCTGCCCATTATAAATTTCCAGCAGCTTCCACAAGCCAATGTGAGAGAGAAGAGAGATTTCCCCTGGGATTTCCTTCCACTTACACTCCAGCAAACATCACAGTGAGCTCATACTGCAGGCCAGGAGCAACAGAGTGCTGGATCAGCCTCGCCTTTCACACATGAATATGGATATGTACGCCTGGTATACACAGTGCTGCTCCAGGACTGTGTTCAGCTAAATACTTCACAACCACTAAAACTTTTCCAACAAATGTGTCCCTGTTCTGTGTCACTCTTCACACCCCAGCTCTGGTCTCCTGGTGCATCTCAAGACCAAACTGAAACATCTGATTTCTTGGTCCCCAAGACTTGATCCCTTCCCTATTGAATTATGACACTAAAGAAAAAAGGCTCTTTATAATCATAAAAAAAATAAAATAAAAAATCATCACACATGAGAAGTTCTTGCTGAGGGTGGCCCTTAACCACTGCAAATAAGAAAAGCCTTTGAAATTTCATATCAATTATGTTTTTAGCTCAGAGCTGCTCAAAGGAAATCACGTGAAAGGGCCAATGTCAGTATAGTTTCACCATAATTTTAGTAAACGAATAAGCTGATCTGTCCCCACCTCTCAGCTCTGGAGTGGTTAAAAGAGTGGATGAGGACACTCAGACACAGACAGTCCAAACTAGAGACAAACAAATAAATGTGCTTTTTTTCCTTGTTGGTTGGATGGACGGATGGATGGATGGACAGGCAGACAGATGAGCTGGCGGATGGATGGACGCATGTAAATGTGTTTGAATAGCTCAGCTGATCAAATGCCCCTTCACGTCTAGGTTTTAACTCCAGGTGAGAATTAGGAAGTGCAGAAACTCTGACGTTTGCTGGCTTTGATCTTGTTTTTTGAGCCTCCATCACTTTTAATCAGCAGCAGCAGAGAGAGAGGCTTCAGCACACAAATCACTGAAAAGCCCCACCTCTGGAGCTTCACTTTGTCTTCTGACAGGAGACACTTCTCACACACACACACACACACACACTTCTGCATCTTCACTATGCTAAAAATGTCGAACAATGGTGGGTTGCTAAATAAAACTGCTGCTAAATCTCCATTTGTTGTTTTAATGTTTTTGTTTGTTTGTGTTTTTTACACCACCTGCACTACAGGGTCTCCCTGGAGCAACTTGGGGCGAAGGGTCTTACTCAGGAACCCAATGATGGTGGTGCTGGAGGTGGGATTCGAACCTACAACCTCTTGCTCCATTGGCGAGTATCCTACCTCTCCCTTGTGAAGCCACCAGTTTGGAGATGGTTTCATTCTGAGTCACTGGCATTGGCAAGTGAAAAACAAAATTCATTTTCCCTTATAGCTCAAATAAAGTGGAGAAACTGTATAAAAACTGCAGCTAAATTTTCTCAGAGCAAAGCTGGTCACTACACTACCATTCGCTACAAAGATGAATGAATCTGAATCATGTTTTCTGCTTTGAATGATAAAATCCAGTGAAGTGTGCTTAACATGACGCTGAACAACCACCAGGCATAAAAGCTATTTTTATCTCACATTGACTTTAATCCCTTTGCCTTTCATTTTGTAACATTTTATCCATCCATCATCTGAGTCACTTATCTTAACCAGGGTGGCAGAGCCTCCCTGCCTATCACAGCTGAGAAACACCCTGGACAGGTTGCCAGACATTCACAGCACACACAGCCAAACTCAGTCACACCGAGGAGGCGAATTAGCAGCTCCACTTGACATGAAGCGAATGTTTGGACGGTTGAGGGAAAGCAGAGCACCAGGAGGAAACTGGTGGAGGAAACTCACACAAACACGATTACATGTAAACCCCACACAGAAAGGACCCAGCATGGAAATCCAACCTTCTCCCTGCGAGGCAACAGTGCAAACCACTGGGCAAAGTTGCCAGGTCTAGTCTTGCCTTAAATACAGATACACCAAAGAATCTATAGCATCACTCTTCCTGATTGCATCTGAATCAGGATCAGTTCTGAATAAAGTATAACCAGGAGCAAAAATGCCCCTGTACTCAACATCTGTGCCCATTAATTCCCAGACCTATTATACACTAAAGCTTAGAATTCCAAAACTACATGGAAAACATTACAAATTGGCTCAGCCACAGCAGAGAATTAAAGTCTGGAGCCTCTGCTGACTCCTGGGTGAAAACTGAGACAAAATACATCTGCATATAACCGTAATGTATATGAACATCTCTATGAAACACCTTTGTGCAAAGATGCAACGGACCGAACCGCTGCTAACGACTTCATCGAAGGTTGGAGCAGATATTGCAAAAATGTTACATGTAAACAACACCGAATACCATCACACACCCCCACAAACCAACATGGAGTCAGATCATGCAGTTCACTCTGTCTCTGAAGTTCTCTGGAGGTCATCTACACTGACAAATAAACAATATTACATGTATTACATGTACAATATTACATAAGTTAAAAAGAAACTGAACAGTTCACCCGTCTTCAAAATACATCATTATTCAGGTGCATTAAGCCAGAAAATCTCTCTTTGGGGGGGTAGGTGGTCTAGTGGTTTGGCTGAGGATCGGAATGTGGATTCGAGTCTCAGAACATTAGGTTACCCAGAAATATCCTTGAGCGAGGCACTGTCCCCATCACTGCTCCCCCAGTGTGGCTGCACACTGCTGCACGTTGTGTATGGGTTTAAAGAATGCTGTGCTGTGCCAGGGCTGCTGATTTGGTCATGTGAACCAGAGTGTCCTTTTAAAGTTATGCTGCCATTCAAATTGTACAAATGACCCAGAAAGGAACACTAAGTAAGAAAGCCTGGGCAGGCGTGTGCAAACTTTTGACAGGGGTTGTAAATTGCTCATTCTTTATTCAGCCACGTCACGCCCAATGAGCTGTTCAGCACGGAAGAATCATGAGCAAGAGGCTTACGAGAAACTATAAAGTGGCTCTCGCTGTTAACAGCTTCCAGCATTGGTTAAATATCTCCCGTAAATTACAGCTGAGCGCAAAAGTCCTGCTGTTCAAATGACATACTTACTTCATTTTCCAGGAAAAGTTACACACCCCCTACAGAAAACTTAAATATGGCATTTGCTGTCAATTTTAGTTCACATGTCTATTTTTTTATTTTTTTTTGTATTTTCTCTTCATCAGACTTGTGGCTGCTGCAAATCCAGCAATACTCAGATGGGAGTCACCTAGCAACTGGAGAAATAAAGCACAGTGGGACTGAGAGGACATTAAAATTAACAGTATACTTGCTAAACTGTTTGTCTATGAATAGTGTGTAGAGGATACATGTCTATTTTTGAATTGCTCCTAAAACTTTGAAAAGATTCCAGCAGGCTCTCGGATTTAGTAGCTGGATCTCTCTGGAGCCCAATTATACAGATGGCAGCATCAGAAAAATGAGTCATCTAACTTAAAGGTTAATTAACCTATGTGTTCTTTCGGTGGCTAATTCATCTCGCTGTAATGAGTCCAGCACACTGAATAGAGAGTCATTACGGGAGAACCAATTAAGCTTTAAAAAGCAGCGGAAAGGAGAAGTCACAGCGAGGGGGGTCCTGGGAAAAGACAGTTACCTCTATATGTCTGAAACTTTAAACTCTCTCTTTAGGCACTCTGCAC
Organism: Hepsetus odoe; assembly: GCA_017165825.1. Lineage (NCBI taxonomy): Eukaryota > Metazoa > Chordata > Actinopteri > Characiformes > Hepsetidae > Hepsetus > Hepsetus odoe. The sequence continues at coordinate 18,237,089 of CM029390.1, forward strand.
AGTATACAGTACCTGGATGGATGGAGAGAGGCTAAGATACACAGACAATCATGACAGATGGATGGATGGATGGAGCGATGGACGGACGGACAGACAGACAGACAGATCGATCTTTTGGCAGATTTTGGTTTATACGGTCAATTTTCTGCTTTAGTGCACAATTTTTTTTTATTTTCGCTCCAAAGAAAATACAACATCAAATAAAAGTGCCATGACTTCTACACAGGCCATGTTTTTTAATCCAGGATGTCACTTTAGACACCAGGTGCAGCACCGTGGTTGGCTCAGTGTCTAAAAACTTCTGGACATGTAGTGCAACACATGTATCTCAATCTCATCTGTTGTTCATGCTGCTGTGTCAGCATGTCAGCGTCAGGCTCACAGTGGTGGGAGTGTGTGAGTACAGCAGGTCTAGCCAGGCCCTGTTCCAGACACTTGTGCAAACAGGCCATAATTCAGAGCCATCCAGAGGCCAACACAGGCACGGACACAAACGAGTGCCAGAGCCTTACACACACAGGAGCCTGACACACCCTGCTGTGATCAGTATCACCTGTGACTCACTGATATCAGCTTCCTGTCTGTCATTTTATCATTTTTAACCATCCCGCTCTCTCACCATCATGGAAATGTGAGTTTTCTCACTCGTTAGCACTAAAGGAGATGATTTCAGGTGCTTCTGATAGGAACCAGATGTCTAAAAACTTTAAAAAGCTATCATACAGAAAGATATTTTAAACAAAAATGGTTATTAACACACTGCCTAATGTGGGAGACATTGTACAGGAATTTTAAGATGATTTTAGCTTAAAAATGTAAACCTAACTAGTCATGCAAAGACAAAGTGGTAATTTTAGGTAGTAAATGATCAACATTTTTGCATTATACGTATTGCATCACCCACCAGAGTGATAAAAAAAAAGTTTCTCCAGTGATAAATCACTCTGAAACCACTCACTTTTGTATTCTTCAGCAACTGAACTCTAAAGAAATGTTGGAATATTAGAGTTCCACTTCAAAACACATGGAGGAGGCTGGTGGAAAGCAGAAGATTTAAAAAGAAGAGAGAGGGACCTACAGAGCAGTGTGAAATGGGGTTAAACTTTAGAAATACTTCACTTACTCAGCACAGGGGGGAGAGGGAAAGGAAGGGAGAGAGAGAGAGCAGAAGGCTCATTCACAAGGCACAGGTGGGAGGCAATACCTTCACCTGATGAAACAGGCGTGAGGGAACCGAGTGCCAAAATGTGCAGCTAGTGGGAAGTCAAGCACCCTGGTGGTCCTCTTATGAGGCGGGACTGCATCTCAGCCTAAATCTGATTCTAAGTCTGAATTACAGACAGTGGGTCAGTTCCTCCAGTGCTGTAAGACAGCTGGTGGAGGCTCTCAAGAAGAACAGGAGCCTTCACTTCATGGATGCTTGTTGATTTAAACACCGGCCATCCGAGAGCCCTGTCCAGTCTGCAGGAAGTTCTCTTTAAAATCTGAGTGAAAGCTGTTTTTGTACGAGAGGGCTACCATCATGGAGTCCACCACAGGAACATACAGCAAAGCTTCAGCCTAGACTATGACTAAACGGGTTAGAGGAGAGACGAGGATTATATTGGAATGAGGATGTTGAAGATGGAGCTGCCAGGAAAGAGGAAAAGAGGATAATCAAAGAGGAGGTTTATGGACGTGATGAGAGAGGACATGCAGGTGGTTGGTTTGAAGGAGGAAGATGCAGAGGACCGGAAGAAATGGAGACGGTTGATCCACTGTGGCGACCCCTAAACGGGAGCAGCTGAAGGAAAAAGAAGATGTACATTAGTATATTATTAACGTCGTATCATTTATGTCTTTGCAAAGTTCAAAATGTCTTTATTTCTTGGAGCCATGTGTCTCACTTTCTTTTTCTTAAGGGACAGAGCTGGTAGTCATGTTGGTGTCTGTTTTTTTTTTTTTTTATGTTGTCACAAAATACCACTGCAGACAGACCCGAGGAATGAGTTTTATTACAGACAGGCAGGAACTTTGCAGCTCATAACAACCTCGGGTTAATAATTATGGGTTTTTTCTTTGTTCGCTACTTTGAGATTGGAATGCAGGAGCTTCTCTGAGCAAAAGCAAGACTTTTAGGACATTTCTAAGCCCTAGATCAGAGTTGATCTTGCTGTTAATCCTGAAAAGCAACAGTGAGGTCAACACACATCCTACGCTGAGTTCACTCAAAGGCCTCGGCTGATGAGGCGCTGCAGATGAGGCTACAGGTTTTTGATTCCGTTGAAAAGATGAACAATAAACACAGATACCAAGCCGGAAAGCTGGAATGATATTTGGCTGCCAGTAAGGAATACTGACTGAATCCCTTCACTATTATTCAGGTCAGACAAAAAGGTTTTAATGATTCATTTTTCCTCCAAAAATCTAAGTATTTCATTTCAGTTCACTTTATCCTGACAGCACACTGTAGACAGCTGTGTAATACAAACATACGCACAAATGTTTTGATGACTGATTGACTCTTCTTCTTCTTCTTTCCACTGTTCCCATTTAGAGTTCACCGCAGCAGATCATTCATTTCTATTTCTTCCTGTCCTCTGCCTTCTTCTTTCACACCAGCCTCCTGCATGTCCTCTCTCACCACATCCATAAACCTCCTCTTCTTCTCCTCTTCTCCTATCCTGGCTGCTCCATCCTTCTCCTGATTTCATCCTTGTCTCTCCTCTGGACCTGTCCAAACCAACGCAGTCTTGTTTCACTGACTTTGTCTCCAAAATGTCCAACCTGAGCTGTCCCTCTAATATACTCATTTCTATTTCTGTCCATACTCGGCCCAATGAAAATCTCAGCATCTTTAACACCTCCACCTCCACTGCCAGTCTTTTAGTCAGCACCGTCGTCTCCAACCCATATAGCATAGCTGGTCTCACTACCGTCCTGTAAGCCTTTCCTTTCACTCTTGCTGGAAACCGTCCGTCACCGATCGACTGGTTGGGTAGTGCTGAACAATATAACCTCTGTACTGCTCTGTGATGCTGACCCACTGTGACATGGCTTGCATCGTTTTAATGATATGATTGATAGATCATGGAATACATGCCATCGATTACCATGTCTGAGTTACCTAGGAGTTTTTTTCTTTGCACTTTATTAAATGTGTTCAAAGCTTGACAGACGTTTCTGTTCAAAATGCCGAAAAATAAAGTGGTGTGTGGAAAAACACAATAAAACAATCCAGTTAAAACAAGAAATATCAGCATCTACTAGACATTCACCTGCACTGGAGAAAGAATGGGTTCATTATGAATGGAACTTCAATGGAATTGCCAAATCAGGCCAATATCTTTCCTCTCACTTTACCGCCGTCAAAGTTCCCTTTGTGTGACCAGTGATTTTATCTTTTGTAGTGCAAAGAAACTACAGAGGCCATATTGTACTTGCTGTAATACAATCAAGGGTCGTAAGGGGGCCCGTGCTGGAACCCTCATGTTTCAAGGGTGGTACCCCATGGGGTAGGAACCTTCAGTGCCTTGATTTACGGAGCACTGTTGTACTATAACCCTATAGAGCTGCACTGGCCTCATAGATATTATTCTATTTTTGTACCTTAAAGAAAATGTCGGAACACACACTTTTCCACTGGGACGAGATGGTAGTGTCCCTTTACAAGCCATATAGAGTCAGCTGGAGCATGTTGTAGCTGTAAGAGAACATCTGCTCAGTTTATACTCAAAACACTTTTTTATTTTCTTTTGAAAGAGTATGAACAATTCTCGATAATGTTTACACCCATACACACAACACTACTGTACCTCCACACACACACACACACACACACACACATTACTGCACCTACATCCTCCTTGTCAATTAGAATAAGAGAAGAAAGGGGATGAGTGTGAAGTGGAAGAATAACAAGAGGCAGGATGAAAGAAAGAAAATGATTTAGCAAGAAAGAAACAGACAGAGTGCAAAGATGGCAGGCTGAGAAAGACACATGCACACACACACGCGCACACACGTGCACACACACACGCACACACTGCTCCTCCGCCTTCCCACAGTGCAATCAATTTGTTTGCTGCCTTCATGAGGACACAAACCAGGCGGAGTTTGTCACTGCCAGCTTAATTAGAGAGACAGAGCTCAGATACACAACTCTGATAAACAACCCGCGCAGAGAGACATACAGGAAGGACACAGATAAATAAACAGGGCAAATTCACAGGCAGACAGACAGGAAATACACCAACAGACAAATGCAACACACACACTAACAGACAGACAGACAGCTAAACAGACAGATAGAAGGAACTCATAAACTGAAACACAGGTTACATACACAAATAGACAGACAAACAGACAGACAGGTAAAGAAAGAGGGAGTCAGACAGAATGCAAACAGAACAAGCAGAGAGAGAAGAGAAAGATAAAGAGATAGAAGACTAAGACAAAGTGAAGGAGCTGGAAATTTGTGCAGCATCCAAGTGTGTGTGTGTGTGTGTGTGTGTGTGTGTTTGCACAAGAGAGCTTTATAATCCTCAGGCTACATGAGCCACAACAAAAATGAGAGAAGGAGGGGAAAGAAAAAAAAAATAAATCATCCTTCACTGCTTCTTGCTTCTTGTCAGTTTTTCCTCTTTTATCGCATTCCTTCTCTCTTTCTTTCCTTCATTTGTTTCTCCTCAATGTCACATTTTTCATCCACCTCTCTTACTTTTCCATTTCATTTCTCCAACTCTACAACACACACATACGGTCAGTCCTTCAAAACGTCCTCTATACCCAACCTAATCTCTCTCATCACCCTCTTCTCCTTCAGAGAAGACCACCTCAGTATAAAGAAAGTTCTCGGGTTGTTTCCAGCTCTTCCCCTCTTCTTGTCCTCAAACTACCATCCCCAAACCCTCTGAACGCTCCCGGAGTTTCCTGCAATTCATTCATTAAAAGCAGATTGTAATTGGAGAGTGGAGCAGTTCCCCGTGGCCTTATTTCCATTTCACAGCACATTTCTCACCACAAAAACATGCTGTCATAGAGAGAGTTTGCAGAAATAACTACTTTTCTGATGTTAATTCTTCCCTTATCCCATAAAACCATTCAGAAAATCCCATTCGTGATCTTTAAAGAATCAGTTTGTCCCCCCCCCCAAAAAAAGGTACACACTTCTAAGTACAGTTCACCAGCCAAAATGATATCCCTTGTTCTGCATGACGGCTGCTAAACTAACAAATCCTACCCCACTAAGCCTAGTGCAAACCAGCAGCCTTTCAGTAACAAGGAGTCAGGCTTTAGTGCCAGACAAACTCTGCATAATTTCATTTTGGTTTTTAGTCTAACAAGGCTTGTAGTTGGGACTGACTCTTCTCCATGCACCAAGCTATGGTTTTGTTGTTTTCAATAAGAAGGATAGAAGTTAAATTCCATATTTCTGTTCATGGCCCAGAATCTTAACAGGTGGTAAAAGTATTGTCACTTTCATTGCGTCATTTGAATGATCTATGTTGCTTTTACAACATATAAAATCAGAATTGTATATTTGTCTAGTGGAGTCTAGTCATTTACATTTATGGCATTTGCATTTATGGCATTTATGGCATTTGAAAATCTGAAGCTCAATAAAACCACCGAAAAAGCTGTAAATCTATTTTTAATAAGTTGTAAGTGAAAGTGACAACCCTTGTCATTGTGAGGTCACAGCACAGCAGACAGTGAACCACAACGAAATTGAACCTTTGAGTGTGCATTTAACCCATGCACACTCAAACACCGTGCAGCAGTGGGCAGCTATTGAAAGCGCCCGGGGAGCAGTGACGGGGATGGCACCTTGCTCAAGGGTACCTCAGGGCAACCTATTGGGAAGGGGTTTGAACCCACAACCCACAACCTTCCAATCATGCCCACAACCTTCCAAACACACCCTAACCATCGCTCCCCCGACCTCTGCATTTAACCCATACACACATGTGCAGCAGTGGGCAGCTATTGAAAGCGCCCGGGGAGCAGTGATGGGGACGGCACCTCGCTCAAGGGTACCTCAGTGCAACATACTGGGAAGGGGTTGGAACCCACAACTTCCCAATCCGGGGCCAACTCCCTAACCACTATGCCATTGGGTGTGTGACTAGTGTTTGTGGGGTGGTGGTGGTTTAGTGGTAGGGTACTTGCCTATGGACCAATGGCTCAAGAAGTCCCAGTTCGAATCCCACCTCAAGCACTACTATCACTGGGTCCCTGAGCAAGGCCCTTAACCCTGAGTTGCTCCAGGGGGGACTGTCCCTGTAATTAGGACATGGAAGTCGCTCTGCTAAATGCCATAAATGTAAATGATTAGACTCCACTAGACAAAGTGACTATTCTTGTCATTGTGAGCACACAGCACAACACACAGTGAACCACAATGAGATTACATTTATTACATTTTTTACTTGTTTATTTATAATTTGTTTATTTATAATTTATTTATAACTTATTTATTACTGTTTACTGTATATATGGTCGCCTTCCCTAATCTTCATGTAAATATATATATATATAGATTATTTATTATTTATAGCTCTTGTACTTGTTCCTCGTTCTTTATATTTTTTCGATATTTTTCTTATTTTCTGTACATCTATCTTTCTATATTCTTTCTGTCACCTTTATAAGAGCCCTGTAACGGCCAAATTTCCCATTCGTGGGATAATAAAAGATTACTCTACTCTAAATTACACCTCTGTATTTAACTCACACACTCACAGCAGGGGGCAGCTATTGAAAGCTGCTGAGGAGCAGTGACAGGGATGGACCTTGCTTAAGGGTACCTCAGGGCAGCCTACTGGTCTGGGATTCGAACCCACTTCTTCTGATCCTGAACCAGTAGGCCACCGCTGCCCCTATAATGAACAGGAAAATGAAACTGTGTGGTTAGTTTTGAGACCGGCTCAGCTGAAACAGCTAAACTTTTATACTCTTCTGATCTGAAACGCTTCTCAATGTTGCTATTCATCAGAAAGTGTCTGATTACAAGCAGGATGTGGATAATGGATAAGAAAAGATCCAATTATCATTCAGCCTCATGTAGAGTGTCATCCATTTATCCTCAATGCTTTATTTCCCTCGTCAGACATTTCAGCAGGACTGGGTGCAATTATACTGACAACATGGGTCATAAAAGAAATAGTGTGTCAGTAATAGAACAATAAAGATCTGTTTTCTACCCTCCCTCCCTCTTTCTCTCTCTGTCTCAGCTCAGAGTTCTGACCTTAAAGAGTCGCCGTTCCCCTCAAATTTCAACAATCTGACAGGGAAAGAGCAAACAGAGAAAGCGACACCGCTCTGTAACCTTATCTATTTAATGGAACGTAGTCCATCAACTTTTAACGTCTTTCAAGCATATGCATATCTGCATGGATGACTTTGAGAACTGCCACAAGTTCTATTAAACCCTGAGAGTGAACGTACACCACCATTAGCTTCCCACTGACATGGTATTCCCGAGTAAAACATTCTAGGATTTCCCCCAGAGTAGTCATGTGATTTGCTGCAGCAGTTTCCCATGAACCTGATTTGAAGGTGAACTCAGCAAAAAAAAAATTTTTTCCTTTGTTTGATGCAAAAGTCATGAGACACCCATCATTTCTTCATATTTTGCTTCCAAAGAGCCAGAATGTGTTGAATAGTTAATGTCTTTTTGAGGAACAGTTCTCCAGGCTTCCTGAAGGACAACGTTTTTGCCTCCCATTTTCAGTCCAGTCCTATCAGGTGATTAGTTCACTGCTGATACTGAATGCTGAGCGGTTGGAACCCCTTTATCTAGAACCTTGTATCTTTACGCACTTTTGCAGCCTGTTGACAATGAGAACACTTCCAACACATGTTCTCATTGATTATATCTACTCAGTATACTATAAATGAAGCAGCCTGACAGGCATGTAATAGTTTTTTTGCACCTACACTTTGATTTCCTAGCAAATATCAAATAAATGAGGGAGGCTCAAGACCTGTGCACAGTGCCGTAAGACATGCATGTCCATGGCAGAGTCGAACAATGGACAATGAAGATGCAAGATAATGTTTCTACAGTTTATAAGCAGGTTATTAGTTATGCATTACTGCCAAGCATTCATTTCAGTTCTTAATGAAAGGTGCCAATTTGGTGAGCGATCAGGTTCTATGCTCTAATAGATGGATAAAATGACTTTATATCTTTGGCTGCAACAGTGGTGGCAGTCATCATGAGACTGGAAATTTGGAGAATGCAGCATAAATGTTCATTCAGTTTCTGTCCAGCAGTCTTTCTATGCTGCCCATGAAAGATGACATCAGCCTGCTGAAGAATAAAATCCCCGTCAATGTCCTCTTCTGTCAAGTCTACAGGACACAGCAGGTCATCTATCAGCAAAGGCTACAGGGAATAATGGACAAAGACTTGACATTTTACTTCATAGACAAAAATCCACTTGGACACAGTCTAGCAGGCCCGCATGCTGTGGCTTTATTTGATCCTGACTAGACTGAAATATCAGGAACTAATTTTTAACTTTATTTTAGGAAACAGCATAGTTATTACACCTGTTATATCTGCCATTCTAGCAATGGCAAGCACTTTTGTTTCACTTATTATCTACAGCACTGTGTATCATCAGAAACGTCTTGGGTTTTCTAAACGTCTGAACTTTTAGAGAAATTTTAGAAAATATCCTTTTTAAAAATTGCAATGTATTACGTTTCCTATTTCCTTTCTGGCACATATTTTAAATTTGCCAGGCTATTTTCTCAAGAATATCTGACAGATTTCTGGCTACTGGCTTAAAATATTTTGAAATATTTCACAATTCTTTAAAAATGTGAAATTTGTTGAAAAAATTATTTCCTTTGATCTTGGTTTCCAATGTTTCCAACACTGCATCTAAAAGTATCAAAGACACAAAGTATCGATCTAAAAGGATGCAGGGTTCAAGCGTCATACTGAATCATTTATTAAACAACAAAATTGAGGATTTTTATTTAGAAAAATAAACTTGAGCCAAACCCATTAGGAATATTTGTTATTATTATTTTAAACACTGTATGTTTCTGCAGTTCATTTGAGTTATGATTTGAGACTTATGAGAACTGACTGGCATATTTCACAATCTGCTAACCCAGCAGAGTATCACTGGCTGTCCTGGCCCATCCAACAGGTCCTGCTGTTTACAACAACAAACCCACTCTGACCCTGAGCAGCATGCCTTTGTCTGAATATCACTGAAGCTCCCGGTGCCAAGTTCCAAAATTTAATGCAAAAAGGAACATTTTGAGACAGATGAATATTTCATATTTATAAAACCGGTAAATATTTCATGGTATGCTTTATACATGAGGACAAAATTAGCTCGGGCTGAGGAGCAATTTGGCTTTCATTAATTTCAGAAAGAGTGCACCCCGATTACTGGCAAGAGAGAAAGAGAGAGAGAGCGAGCGAGAGAGAGAGAGAGAGAGAGAGAGAGAGAGAGAGAGCAAGAGAGAGAGAGAGAGAGAGAGAGAGAGCGAGAGAGAGAGAGAGCGAGCAGAATGAGCCCTTATCTCTTAATTCCCTCATTAAGTCCTTATCAATGGTTTTAATGCTAATTAAGATGCCGTTTAAAGTGACGGAGAGGCGGGTTAGTGCTGGGGAGCCGGATGCGCCTTTCACTTCAGCCAATTAGCACACACACACACACACACACACACACACACACACACAATTCTTGTGCAGTTCTTGAATGCAACCTACTTATTGGTGGGAGCAGAAGTTTTCAGTCTTCAATTACACACAGTATGTCCTAAACAGTCCGGCTGTAAGAGAACTGCCATCACTTTAAATAGGAACTTTCTGCTGGTGGAGCATTTATCTGATCAGGGCTGCATGTCTTAAATGGAAAAACTTTTGAATTTATTGCAGATTTTCTTCAGGCAAGGAAACCAATCTTTTTTTAAACCAGTGATTAGACTATCTTTGTGCAGTTCTGTGTTGGTGTCTGTTTCTAAATTGTCTGTTGTTGCTTGTACGTTTATGTGCAAAGGTCTTGAGCTGCTGATTTCTTTATTATGTTTTGCTTCAAAACTGTCAGACTTTCTTGTATTTTTAATACAATATTATTGAGTTCAGTAACAGTTCTCCTGACTTTCTGAAGGACAATGTTTTTGGCTCTTGTTTTCACTCCAGTTCCTGTGCCTGACCAGTTTCAGAGGATTATTTTTTGTTGGTTAAGGATGTGAGTACTGGACCTTTCATCTGCTGGGAGAGTGAGCTTCAGAAGCTAAACCTTTGAGTAACATACTCAGTCAGTCATTTTCTCCCGCTTGTCCCAAGGTCGTGGGGGGGTGCTGGAGTCCATCCCAGCTCACACAGGGCGAGGACGGGGGACGCACCCTGGACAGGTCGCCAGCCCATCGCAGGGAGGAGCATGACGGGGACGGCACCTTGCTCAAGGGTACCTCAGGGCAACCTATTGGGAAGGGGTTCAAACCCCCGATCCTCCGATCATATGGCCAACGCCCGAACCACTAGATCACTAGCTCTAGATAAATCTAAACCTGATCCTGATTATACCTGGAACCACTAGATGGATCTTATATTAACCAATTATTCAACTGTATGGACTTATTAACCCACATATTCAAGAACTGTTCGGGCAGAACTTCGTGGAACAGTGTCAATGAAATGGTGAGACTATTCTAGAACAATGTGGATAAATGAAGCCTAAATTTAAGAAAGGAGTGCATTTTAGAACAGCATTCATAAGTGAAGGGGTGCATTCTAGAACCGTGTAATAAAAGAAAGGAGTGGATTCTAGAACAACGTAAATGAGTGGAGGAGTGCGTTCTAGAGGAGTGTAAATAAGTGAAGTAGTTCAGTCAAGAACAGTGAAAATAAATGAAGGAGTGAATTCTAGAGCTGTAAATAAATGAAGGAGTGAATTCTAGAGCTGTAAATAAATGAAGGAGTGAATTCTAGAGCTGTAAATAAATGAAGGAGTGAATTCTAGCACTGTAAATATATGAAGGAGTGAATTCTAGAACAGCATAAATAAAAGTGAAGGAGTGAATTCTGGAACAGTGTACAATATAGAATATGGGGTGAATTCTAGAACTTGTGTGAACGGGTGCAGGATGATAGTGCTGCACTGAGAACATGTGATATTCAGGGCTGGTGGTGATTTTTGTGTGCAATAATCTCATGCAAAAGAAAGACATCAGGCTGTTGTGTGTGTATATCTTTAGCGTGTGTGTGTGTGTGTGTGTGTATATCTTTAGTGTGTGTGTGTTTGCGTAGGAGTGCTGAATCTGCCTTTAGAGATGGCAGCTCAGCACAGAGGTGGAGATGGATGAGGCTGAGTGTGTAGATTGTATTAAGATGGATAAAGACATTGTGCTGGTGAGAGTTGGTGACAAGCGAAACAATGATGCGAAGCTAAGCTCAAAAATAAATGCACTCTAGGTTTTCTTCCTCTATTTCCTTTTACATATTTTTCTCTGAGCAGCAGATGATGGAAAGCACTGCCGTGGTTTAAGATTGTGACTAGTAGGTAATATTTTAAACAGCAATGGGACTGTGTGCCATGTCACTCTTCAAATGATCACTTTCAAAAACATATAATGAACTTGTTTCCTTAGTTGTTACAGAAAAGACACTTTTTTTCATAGCTACTCTTTTGAGGCCAAACAAACTTTAACTTTAAGTAACAGTGGAAAGAATTGCAGCCAACCAAGAAGCGATGAGAAGCGATCTGAAATGAAATTTGAAGCAGAGGTGGTCTAGTGGTTAGGGGACTAGGCCTCAAGATCAGAAGGTCGTGGGTATATCCTTGAGCAAGCTACCGTCCCCATCACTGCTCCCCGGATGTTTGGATATGGCTGATGAGGGCTGCACGGTGTGTGTGGGTTAAATGCGGAAAAAGTTGTGATTCGCTGTTTGCTGTGCTGCCTGACAAAGATGGTTACCTTGAATTTTTTTCTTTCATTTTTGTGGCATAAATATGAAAGATGGATCTATATGTTCGCAGTATCAGAGAAAGATCATTATATTACAAAAATATTAACATAAAAGAAGAATAACTCCACTACACACATTCCCTGTTTTCACAGCAGCGTTGAATTTTATTGTAAACACACTGATGTAGACTTCTCCTGTGTATTTACAGCTTCGTGGCTTCCTTTGTTAAAAATGCACTTCTTTACTTGACTTGTGGGCTTTTGTCACATAAGAATGTTTTACACACTCGTGTGTTAAACACAGCCTGAGCTTCTTAACGTGGTCCAAGAAAGTTCGTTAACTACCGACTTAAATGATTAAGCTGTGATTGCATTTATCAGGTTTTCTGAAGCGTCCACAGACCCCAGATGTAGGTCTATGCTTCCTTATTGGCCAAGAAATCTGCTGATGCTAGCCACTGAAAGGTTGGAACCCCTTTATCTAGAACCTTGTATCTTCAGACACTTACATTTACATTTGTGGCATTTAGCAGAAGCTCTTATCCAGAGCGACTTCCATGTCCTGATTGCAGGGACAGTCCTCCTGGAGCACCTCAGGGTTGAGGGTCTTGCTCAGGGACCCAGTGGTGGCAGTGCTGGAGGTGGGATTCGAACCTGGGACCTCTTGATCCATCTGTCTCCATTGTTTCTGTAGTGATGAGGTGGAGGGAGAAAATGGGGGGAGATGGTGGGGAATAAATAAAAGAAATATCGCTGCTGAAAATAAATAACGAGGAACATGTCAGCATTTGTGTGGATGGCATTTTTCTAATGGGCTGGTTTTAACTTCTATTCTCCACTGGACTTGTTAGCATGTGTGATCAAGTAATTACTTTAAGATGAACAACTGAACAATAAGGAGGTTTTGAGGTTAAGTGGGGGATAAGATTGAGATCAGGAGTCAAAATACACGTGTTCCTTCCCTCCCTTCTCTTTTCATATTCCTTCATGTTCTGTCTCTCTACATCCTTAATCTCCTCTTTCCTTTTAACATGCACATCCCCCTTCTCCCTCTCCCTCTCCCTCTCCCTCTCTCTCACCCTCTCCCTCTCTCTCTCTCTCTCTCTC
>CM029390.1:18255101-18422929 GCA_017165825.1 Hepsetus odoe
AGAGAGAGAGAGAGAGAGCAAGAGAGAGAGAGAGAGAGAGAGAGAGAGAGAGAGAGAGAGAGAGAGAGAGAGCGCACAACAGAAAAAGTTGTTTGAAAATGGCTATGGGGGAAGGAACAAAGACGTTTCAAAGAGAAGCCGAGAGAAATGGAGAGCAGATTATGAGGGATGGAGAAAGGGAGGGAGAGTGAGAGCACATCGCTGTGACAGCATGCTATACACACTCCAAGAAAAGAGGTAGAAATGGGCTGACAGAAGACTGCAGCATGAAAGCGATGTGGAAATGGAGGTGAGTGGCAGAGGCTGATGCCATCCACAGAAAACAGAGAGAGCGAGAGAGAGAGAGCCCATTATCTGGAGCACTGGAGGAAGAGGATTCAGGAAAGTTTCTCGCTGGCATTGCATTTATGTGTTTGCAGCTCAGTGTAGGAAAAAAAAAGACCCTTCTTGCAGTCTGTCTCTAAAAGCCTTGCCTATAGCACTCATCATTACACTTCTGCCAGAGACCACAGGGACCCCACTAAGCACCCACCAAGCCTTCTCCTATTTCACACGGCTCACTTTTACTTCCTTTCTATGTTTTAGGTGGGCTAATGAACATGCCATCCCGAGTATCCACCAGTCCATCATATGAGGCACTTATCCAAACCCTGGTCACTGGGGGTATCGGATCCATCCCAGTACTCAGAGGGAAAAAGCTGTCGAGAAGTAAACAGCGTTCCAAACACACCCCTGCACTCCATCACACCTAGGGGGTTTTTGAGCTTCTCAGAACCAGCTGTGAGCTGTATGAGAACAAAGAATCTCCACCCCAATGACAGAACCCAGGCCACCCGTAGTGAGTAATGTAACACATGATTTTGACACACTGCACGCTTCACTGTGTGAGTCTGTGTGGGCTACAACTTCCTGGCTGCATGGTTGTTGCTCTTAGCAGCTTCCAACTTCAAAGTACAGCACTCACAGTTAATTGGGGCAAACCTAAGATGGAAAAATATTTTGAACTGATACGTGGCCCTGGAGGCATCCTATAAGAGTGCCGCTTATAAAGACCCAGTGTTTATCTATAAGGGCTGCATGGCATTGTGCATGACATTAATACTTCTGCTAGCAACGGTTGTGGCCGAAGCACCTGAAGAAAATAATTAGAAATGTCAGGATGCTTTCGGCCATATGTTGCTTTTAATGCAAACATTTTTTGGAACTTTGGATTAAGACCATCAACCATAAATCTCAGAGGCTACAAATGCAGTAAAAAGAACATGCACCAAGTTTTCCTTAAACAAGTAGCATCATAGTCTAAATTGTCTGTGTTCAGTAGTGCCTAATAATAAAAAATAAATAAAATTCAGACCATTATACCTCCTCCACCAAACTACGCATTTAAATGTTTAGTGTTCTCCAGACATCTTTCAGACCCATGTTCATTTATCAGGTTGCCAGCCTGTGATGCCTGATGCAAAAAAAATATGTTCCACCACTCTACAGTCCAGTGGTCCAGTATAACTAGCCCATGCTTGCCTTTGCAGATAGTAAACAAAGGCTTATGCAGAGCTGCTAAGTCTTGGAAGCCCATTTCAAGGCTCTACATCCAGATCTTGTTGCTTCTAGAAGCAGTTTCTGTAACGAGAAATGCAACAGGGTAGGTGAATTTTACACAACACATGCTTCTGCATTCAGTGCCCACTGTATGAGTTTGTGTGGTCTACAGCTTCCTGCCCCACGGCAGTTCTCAGAAACTTCACCATAACAGCACTCACAGTTAATTGGGGCAATCAAACAGAGAAAAAAAACGTTTGAACTGATATATGGCCTAGAAGGCATCCCATGTATGTAACACATATAGAACTTATCCACTGTCTGTGTTTATTAATGGATCTAATGGATTAATACTGCTAATAAAATCTGTTTGCAATGGGTGTGGCACCTGGACTCAGTAATTAAAGTGTCTGCATATTTATGGCCATGTGTTCAAAGTTTGGATTAAGATCACCCAACACTGATAACTGTGAGGCTGTAAATGCAGCAAAATGAATACAATGCAGATATTTGAGCTATTTTAGATATTTATACATGTTTCATCTGCATATAACACCAAGTGCACACCAACACACACACACACACACAAAGTGTGTAAATAAATTCAAACTTAATGTGTAGAAATCTTTCTGTCAAATATAACAGGTGGCTCACACAGCAGGACTGGGAGATAAGCCATCTATAGCAAACACAAACACACACACACACACACACACACACACCAACACCAGCCCACACACACTCTTTGATATTCCATCACTGTTTGCACAAAAACACCAATAAAAAAGACGGATGGGACTGGTGGGTTGGGCTGTTTGATGAACAGTGTGTGTCTGGTCTGGCTGTGTCACACGGTGACGATCGGCTGTAAGGAACGACAGAGAGAAGAAGAAGGAGGGAGATTTTGATCTTGCACCTCCAGAAGACAAAAAAAGAAGCAGAAAGTAGGGAATCGACCGGCTACATTTAAGGTTCCTGAAAGTTAACCCTTGTGATGATGTCAATGTCCTGCAAAAAGACCATCTGGGTGTAGTTTTATCAGGGTCAGCAATCATGTTGCTGATAACGCACCAGCTATTGGCCACTGTTTTGGTCACAGCATCACCTGGAACACAGGCTGCAGAAACCTGTGCCTCAGGCGACTCCAACAACAGTCACTCTCTGGTTAAAGTATAAGAGAGGAATAAAGATTAAACTGATACATCTGAACACAGATCACCACAAGCGACAAAAAGCCTCAGAAACCCCCAAATCTAATCTTTAGCTTGTTAGCTGAGAATAAACATCTGCCCTGGGATAGACTCCAGCCCTGCCCGCAACCCCGATTAGGACAAGCAGCTCAGAAAATGACAGAGTGAGTGAGACTGAGAGACTGAACGCTTTCTATTAAGTAACTGCTAAACGAAAACCGAAAGGTGCAAAGAATTTGGCATGTACTGCTTATTTCCACTGTTGGCCTTTAGGAAGCCTAAAAACAGAACTTATTCTAATTTCATAACGTAGTTGACAAATGACAAGCAAATGAGTCAGTAAATCCCTTTTTTCTCTAAATATAAAGGTCTGCCAGCTGATTCTTATTGCTCTCATTATTTTCTAATAGTTGATGAAAGCTTGGCACCCGGCATTTGGATCTGCATGTAAGTAAAGCAGCAGTGATGCAAATCGGAAAAGCAAGATCGGAATGTGAATAAACCTTCTCTGGACATTTTCCTGATATGAGCACTTTAACAATGGGCAGAACTGGTTACTGCCTGTTTCTGAGAGCTGGTATTTCATTCCATTCCATTCTGCTATTGTGAATTATTGGCCTCAAACTCCTCTCTGGTTGGAAAGGCAATAAATCAGCTGCTGGTCAACATCATGTTCAGCTTCCTATGACAACCGGTTTCAACTCGCAATAACTCTTTCCAATTTACTGTTAATGTCTGGTTCAAACAGTGAAGCCAAACCTGCAGAGTGAACACCAACCATAAGAGGACACTCAGGCCAAAATGAATATTTAACCATCGGCACGTCTGGGGTCAACAGGCTGGCTTGCCACATACAGTGGTGCCACAGTGGAATGTAAAGTGAGATATCCTGGTGTGAAGATTAGAAAAAAAACCCTCTTTCTGAAGATACTTCAAAATCAGATATGGATGGTCTGATCCTCCCAGTCATGTATTCATGTGATGCTTTCCTTTTTAGTAGAATATGAATGAAAACCTAAAGCATCATCAATCTTTCTACTTAGAAACCACTAATGCTTTCTCTAGAAGAACCACAACAAACCAGAGCGGCCTGTCCAGAACCATGAAGGACAATCAGTGTCTTGCTGTTACAAGGAAGCTACAGCGTCCCTTTCTGTTTGCTGAGGAAAAGAAGGACTGCAGATAGATTTACACACTCATTCAGTTCTATGGTGGGGGAAACACTGAGATAAATGAAATGATAAGGGGCTACAGCTACAGGTTTCGTACCTTTTGCTCTCAAAGGAGGAAGTGTATTTCTGTTCTTACCCAGGCCCGCTCTCCCTCCTCTCTTCCACTGGGCCATTTTAAAGACCTGGACCCAACACATGAGCTCATGGATTTATGAGCAGAGCTTCTTTATGATAATTATCATTTGGGAGAGAGAGAGAGAGAGCGCGAGAGAGAGAGAGACAGGGACAGAGAGCATGACAGAGGGGGTGGGACAGAGGGAGTGAAGAGAAAGAGAGAGATCTCATCTTCAGGCACACTCCGTCATTCAATTACAGCAGACACACAACTGGTACCCAGGGGCCGGGCTTTAATGGATGATCCTGTAGCCAAATTAAAGCATCATTCATTGCTTACCTCTATCTCTCAGCTCCACTCTCCACTGCTTTCCTTCACACTGCCTACCTTCATCCTTTTCTCTCTCCATCCTGTAGGCAATTTTTGGTATTTGGACATTTGTGGCCCGTTTAAAAATGTATTAAGTTCATTGTTTGCAAACAAAATGCCAAGACCGTGAGATAAGCTGTTTCTTTACACACTTTCTGCAGCTTTGCGTCCAAAGTGCCTCGGTAAACGATCCCCTCATGAACACAAACTCATGGAAACGGAAAAACAGCCCCAGAATTTGACCCCTGTTTACTTCTTGAGAGAACGTTACCGTGTTATTCTTTGAGGAAGAGAAAAACTTGATATTTCTTGACATTGAAATTGATCTTAACATTAAGAAACATGTAATCTAGTGATTATTCAATGGATGGATCTGTTACTATAAACACTTTCATGAGATCCTGCTGGTGTGGGTTTCCTCACTTTCAATGAAACATGAAAAGTTGAGTGCAAGTATCAACCCCTTCTGTACTAAAGCTTGCAAACGAAATCAGATTTATTCTTTCATCTCTTATTTACTTTCCATTGAACATAAAAAATGAAAACAGTAACTTTGTTACAGGTAGTAATAGTGTCAAACTCTTCACACACGTATTAGAAATCAACTTTTAGTGGCACTTGATGTTGATATTTCAGTTTTGGGAGGTTCAAATTGAGATCTTTTATA
The DNA here is from genome assembly GCA_017165825.1 of Hepsetus odoe. Taxonomy (NCBI): domain Eukaryota; kingdom Metazoa; phylum Chordata; class Actinopteri; order Characiformes; family Hepsetidae; genus Hepsetus; species Hepsetus odoe. Next base: position 18,260,154 of record CM029390.1, read on the forward strand.
TTCTTTCTCTGTGTGTTCTTCCAGGTGTCTTTGTCCCTCCATCTCTTTTCCACTTTCTGTATTAAAGTGCTTACCTCCTCTTCACCATCCTGGTCCCAACATGCAACAGACTAATGTCTCTGAATGGGTCTCTACCCCAATATAACTCATGCCTTTTTACCTTCCCTCATCGTTCTTCATGCTTTCCTCTGTAGTCAACTCTTTCTCTCTCCTTTTCCCTCCTCTCCTTCTCCATCTTATGCATATTTCATATGGCCTTCCTCTCAGGAGTAAGGAGAGTGTTCAATAATTCACAGCTGCTTGAGCCAAGCTACTCTAACAGGGCACCTCCTCTCTGAACAAAAGGCGCCACTGCACTAACTTCATATTCAGCCACAGAGAGTCACTGCACCAATCGCTCTGATGTTAACTGTGCAGTTTGTGAGCAGAACACCTGCCGTCCCACTAATTTTATTTTGAACAGGAGAAAAAATATAAAGAGAATGTCTAAGAGAATTCAGGCGGTGTAAGTGAAAGTGAAATGAAAGTGACTGTTCTCGTCATTGTGAGCACACAGCACAACACACAGTGAACCATAACAAAATTACACCTCTGCATTTTATCCATACACACTCACATCCTGTGATCGTCAGGAGTAATTAACATTGGTTTAATTAATACAGTCTATAAGACAACTGACATCTTTTATAGAAAACACTAAAGCTGAGCTGTTCTGGTGCAGCAGAAATGTTCATGAGGTTCCTACAACACAACTGTCTGACTGTACTTAAGGTTACTGTTTACATTTGCATCAGTTTATTACCACCCACACACACCCACACAGTCTATGACCCTTTGTCCCGTACTTCAGAGCTCATTAAACCCACATGAATCTGCCGCTTTGTTAAAAAATGTCACCACTCATACTTCTGCTGATAAAAGTCATGACATGTGACTGCCCATACAAAAGCGAATGAATGCCCATTTTCAATTAATAACCTTCCTGAAAAATTGACTATTTTTTTTATTTCATCCATAAATGGTTCGCGCTCTTCCCCTAAGGCATCTTCCCCGGGTCTGGACGTGCCAGAGCGGAGCACTGTGTGCTTACAGTCTGCTGAACCAACATTTCCCCGTATTAAATATTTCTCACGGATCTGCTGCTTTAATTTTCATCATCGCAAACGAGGCCCATCAGACTCGGCCAACTTCCCTTTTGCTGACTAGGTGGTCTTGTAGGGTATGTACTATTTGAGAGAGTAAATATGAAAGGCTCGTTTATAGAATGCGCAGCAGCACAATTATGAGCAAGGCTGTAAATAGATTTTCCATCACACCTGTTGCCATGGTGACCTACAGCATCCAAAAGGACAAATCAGATTCTGTCATCTGTCAAATGATCCTATAGAAATTGTGGCACATAAGATGAAAGTGACTATGTGTCCTTGTCAATGCAAAGCACACACTGAACCATATCGAAGTGATTGGGCCTAGTCCCTAAACACTAGGCCAGCACTGCCCCTCCCTTAGGACTGCATAGTAGATAACACATATCCCTTTTTATGGTACGTTTTCAGTTGCCTGCCACGTCACATACCAACTACGGACAACAGCACAAGGATGCTATTTGTCCTCTGCATATAACCCATCCTATACACACTTATAATGAACACACACACCAGGAGCAGGAGCTGCAATACCTGCACTCGAAGAGCAGTTATGGCAGTTGTTCACATCATTTTTCTTGGGGACTGAACCTGCAACCCTTCAATTGCAAACACACCTCTAAAGAAAGAGGAAAAGAAATCTCAGAGAATTAAAAATAGGAAAAAAGTTTGGATCCGAAACGATAAGGAATAGGTCACGCTCCTGCATTTAAACAATAATGCAGCTTTTAGTTTAGCGTCCGTCCATTCAAACAGAGAAGGTCCTGACCGAGAGAACCGGTCGAGTGTGCAGCTGAGGAAGCTGCAAGCAACAGACGTTCCTATTAGGACTTCGGTGCCTCTGCTTTACTGCCACATCAGCACTTTCATGACTGCTTGCTGCCACTGCATGCCGTCCTGTTTCCCACCAGTTCTGCCGCGGGACACTCTTTAACCATCAGCATGTAAATGCAGCACTGAGCTCTGAGAGGCATGACGTTAGCCTAGCAAATCTGAGCTTAAAGCTCACAGGTAGCAGAGCTTATAACACGCCGCACCACACGACAGCAACAGCTCACACACATTACATCAGTCTTCTTAAGCATGCTGGCGTATCCGCCATCTCTCTGATGAGATCACTGCAAACACACACACACTCTCACACTCACACACACACTACCATCAGCATTTACAGCAAGCATGTATAATTCAAGCAGCTGGCATTCAGCTGTCTTGCAATGTCCCGGGATATAAGACCACTGCTTTTAATCTCTCTCTCTCTCTCTCTCTCTCTCTCTCTCTCTATCTCAGATTTTTCCCTCTCTGAGAACTCTTGCAGACCTACCCATCCATCTCTCTCAGTATTACTTTATTTCTCCATTCTTTCTCTCTTCCCTCACTCACTCTTTCTTCTCTTTCTTCCACTTTCTTTCTTTCTGTCTCTGTTACTGCCTGTTCCCAATTATGTCTCTCAGTATCCCTCTCTCTTGGTCTCTCCTCTTTTGTCCTCAGATTCTCTGTCCCTCACTTATTGTTTCTTATTATTCCACTGTTTTCCTCTCTTTCACTATATACTCACATTCCCCTCTTTCTCTCTCTCTCTCTCTCTCTCTCTCTCTCTCTCTCCTCCGTAGATACTCAGTCAGCTCTGCCCTGCCATGCCTCAGCCAATCACTCAGGGAATGGAGCTCAGAAGAAGTAGGTCAGTGTGTGTGTTTGTTTGCGTGCGTGTGTGTGTGTGCGTGTGTGTGTGTGTGTGTGTGTGTGTGTGTGCGTGTGCGTGCGTGCATGCGTGCATGTGTGTGTGTGTGTGTGTGTGTGTGTGGTTAGAATAAGGTAATGGCAGACAGCAGCAACAGAGCACAGCAACGTCAGGCCTGCGTTTTCACCTTCCAGCCGCCAGCTCAGCCTCAGGAGACACGACTCCACTGTACTAGAAACAGAGTTTCACGACCCGGAGCAGCGAGAGACAGAGAGAGATCGAGAGAGATGAGACGAGACAAGAGACAGAGAGAAACAGAGAGAGAGAGACAGAGAGAGAAACAGAGAGAGAAACAGAGAGAGAGAGACAGAGAGAGTGATGTATATGTGCAAATGTTTGGGCGCTCCTTGTCAAATGACATTGATTTATACACATCCTCTACGCATGAACTGTTTATTGGCTGAATTTAATATGCAAAAGTATTGACACAATTTCCATTTTAGGAAATTTTAGGATAGCCCAATGTATTCATCAAAAAAAAATAATTATTAAAAAAAAAAAATGGTACAAATATACACAACATACTGCGCAAAAACCATTTGTGTGTGAGGCTGTCATTTAAACAGCGCTGCTCTAGAAAAGGCTTGGATTTACAGTTAATCCAGTGTGTAGTTTATCTAATCAATCCTCCATTCAATTAAATCAGGTGCTGCTAATGGAATTGAATTCATCCGTGTGATGCCTCGAGTGCAGCCAGGAGTCAAACCTGTTATCTTCTAACTGTGTTCCTCTGAACAATATCCGAACAATCAACAATACTTTGTGTTGAACTGATCATCATTACACTATCATCAAGTATCAGTCCAGAGGGAAACACATCACCTTACTGCTGCCATTACATGTTATATTATATAGAAGGTGAATATTAAAAGGCTTAATAGTTCCACGGTTCCAGATCCATGCAGGAGTGAAGGGACAAAAGTGGAATGAAACAGAACAGAGAGACGTTAGGTGGTAGGTGGAAAGAAAAGAGTCAGAGCGTGAGAGAAAGGGAATTGGAGGTAGAGATATAAAGAGAGAGAGAGAGAGGGCGAGAGAGAGAGAGAGAGGGCGAGAGAGATGGAGAAAGACCAAGACAGAGATAAAGAGGGGGGCAGGGGTTAGTTGGAATGAAAGAGAGAGTCAGAGTGTAAGGGAAGGGAAAGTAAAGAGAGAAAAGAGAGAGAGGTAAAGAAAGAGAGATAGAGAGAGAGAGACGGGGGGTGGGACAGAGAGAATGAAGAGGGGGGGCAGGAGGAGAAAGTGAGAGAGAAAGGGTAAAGTGGAAAGAAAGAGTCAGAATGTAAGAGAAAGGGACATGGAGGTAAAGGGAGAATATAGACAGTGAGAGAGAGAGAGAAAAGAGAGAGAAAGACAGGGAGAGAGAGCAAAACAGAGGTGGTGGGACAGAGAGAATAAAAAGAGAGAACGAGACTAAGAGAGAAAGAGACAAAGAGTGAGACAGAGAGAGATAAACAGTGAGACGGAGAGGGATGGAGAGAAAGAGAGAGAGATTAGGTGGGAGATGGGTTAGGTGGAAGGAGTGAGAAGAGATTGAGCGTAGGAGAAAGGGTAGAGAGAGAGAGAGAGAGAGAGAGAGAGAGAGAGGGACGTGTGTAAAATGAGCAGTGTGAAGGAGGATGAAGGTGATTCAATCTTGATGCTGCACATGAATGTAAAGCTGTTCAAATAAAGATCATGACACAGCAGGATTTCTCAGCCAGGTAAACAGTTCCAGTCTGAATGTAGGTCAGAGTAAAATCGCTAAACGTGGGGCCGTTTTACTTTATTGCTTCTTAACAGCAGTTCAGCCTCTTTGATTTGCCATCAGACGTAATGTTCACGTGACGCTGCACTAAAACAGTCAGAACACCTGCTCTGTGCCGCTGCCACCCACTAACCAAACACCACCACTGGCAGTCATCCGGGCCTGCTGGATGGGAAATGATCAGGCTCATAAAGCATTACCTCAAGCCTGTTATCAAACACTTTTCCTGTCCATGTTCAACTCTAGCTTCATCTGGGAAGAGCTGGGAAGATGGATTTTTGGATTAGTTTGCCAAACTACTCACTGAACTGGTTGATTCATGGAACACACTGCTATTGCTCCATGAACCCCATGCAGGTCCGTATCATAGACCTGGGGTGTGGAAAAAAAAAACAAAAAAAAAACAAAGAAACAACCGGATCTCCTCCACTCAGCGTCTGGAGTGCCACCACTAAAGCTGCAAGCGTTTGCTGACTTGCCAGTTCCTGAAGCCAAACTGAAAACCCTGATGAACCCGACCTGCCTCATTAAACCGGCCCGGTGACGTATCTGAAGCTAATCTTATACGGGCGATCCTTTCCTCCAGGGATCGTGAAACACAATCAAAAAGAGCGTTACTGCTGCTAAAGATAGCTCACTATGGGCCTGTGGTTTAGTCTGCACGGTCCACACGCTGAGCTGGGGAAAGTAGGCCGACTGGAGTAATTGGGTGTCTTGAGGAGTAGATATTGTTTGCAGAGTTTGGCGAATCCGCAGCATAAACTGCAGGGTATTGCATTGTTAAATTGGAAAAGGACTGTCCCAAAATATCTCCCTTAAATACATTCAAAAATAGCATTTGCTTATCCAGCTAGCAGAGCTGGAATAGGGTTCCTTTCTGCTGGCACTCCAAAGGGACTTTTAATGCTGTGTTAGTACCGAATATATTTGGTTCTACCTATGCAGCAGAATGAAGAAGCGAAGAGAACATACATTCAGTTCTGAGTTGCAGGTCTTCTTTATTTTTAACAGAATTTAGGGGGGACTTGGCAGCCTTTTCCCAAACCTACGCATTAAGGTTTGGTCAAAATGATCCTTTTTTCAATTTATTTTTAAATTAAAATGTATACTTACTATATATATACTATATATATACTATATACTAAAATATATACTATATTTTCACTAATCCTAGATGTGATCACTGAGCTAAGAGTCCAGAATGTGCTTCGTTAGTCTAGACCCGGAGCTGCATAAATGTATCACTTAAACGTCCCAAAGCCCTTTCAAATTGAATCCAGCTTCATTCAAATGGTGCACACTTATTGTGATTTAGAACCGAGTGTGGCTGAATACAATGGGTGATCATTTTAGACAAAGGGTCACATCAGGAGTAGATGTGATCTTGAATCAGTTTTATCTGAAATTTGGTGATGTTTCATTCATCTCTACAGCTGACAGTGTGTTATTTTGTGCCCTAAACCACACCCACAAGTCTGATTGAAGGTACAGATGTGGTTTGAGGATGCTAATATAAGTTTCTGTGATGCATTTATGAAAACGATTTGGATGAATACTGACTTCTGTTAGTGTCTGTAAGCAGACCCAATCATGTTTTGGCTAATTAAATTTGTGTCAGTTTTCTAATTACTGATACTCCTCTAATATTCAGTGCATTTTCATAACCGTTAGATTACCACTCCTTTACTACCCAATAGTAACCAACAGTGACAACGCTGATCTCAAGAGGTCAGTCAGTCATTTTCTGCCACTTGTCCCAAGCGGGGTTGCGGGGGAATGCTGGAGTCCATCCCAGCTCACACAGGGCGAAGGGCGGGGGACACACCCTGGACAGGTCGCCAGCCCATCGCATCTCAAGAGGTCCCAGGTTTGAATCCCACCTCTGGCACTACCACCGTTGGGTCCCTGAGCAAGACCCTTAACCCCGAGTTACTCCAGGGGGACTGTCCCTGTAATTAGGACATGGAAGTCACTCTGGATAAGAGCGTCTGCTAAATGCCGTAAATGTAAATGATCTGGTAACGCCAACAGACACGCAACATAGGATGGATGAATTGAAGATTAAAGATTCATTTTGTCAGACTGAACGGAACAGGGTGAATAATGCAGCTATCAAACAGTATTCAGCATGTTTGCTTTAATATCCTAATAACAGGACGTCTCACATCCAGTTTATGCTCAGGTTATGAACATTAATATTCAATATCAATCTGTCCTTCTCAGCAGGTCTTGAGTTATAGTTCAGTCTTACTCTGCTGCCAAGAGATCAGGCTACTTAGAGATTAAATGCTTGGGATGAGTCAGGCCTGCAATTCAAGTGCACATCATGAGCTAAGAGCGAAGGAAGAAACCCCTCCTTACTTCAAAACACTGTGGCATTAATGATGAAGATTATCGAGCGCAAGGCTGGGCCAATAATATGCACTAAACCGATAGGAAAAGTGGACAGTTTTAGGATGTTATTCTTCACATGATCAGCATTGCCAGCTTGCATTAAAAAGAGGATTTCAAAAGGTAGTGCTGAGTTAAATGTGTTATAAAATAGATGATAACGCAATAAGAATATATATGACTTTATTGCAGTTTATGGAGGCGAGTCAAGCGGTTTCTTCTTTAGTTTTTTTCTTTGTACCTTTCATACATGCTCTTCTGAACCTTACAGATAAGCTGCAGTGTAGGTAATATGCTCACATTCAAAAAACATCTAAACGACTTGAAAAGCAGGCTTCTGGGTGGACCATGCTGATAGTGCTGTGCAGGGGTCACGTCGGTGTATTTAAGGGGCCCATATCCTACATATTTCTTGCATTTTATACTTTATGGTCCACTTGCATCATCTGCGTATACATCCAATAATTTATATGCAACAAAACCACTCACTCTCACTCATTTTCTTAGCCGCTTATCCTAATTAGGGTCACGGGCTGTGCTGGAGGCTGTTCCAGATCTAACAGAGCGACAGGGAGAAACACTCGGGACAGGTCGGCGGTCCATCGCAGTACTTTTTCCAAAGAGGTGAAGAAAACAGTGGTATGAAAACATAACACCGTTCAGATTAGAGACCATCCAACAGCTGCCATTTTTCAGAACTGACAACATCTGTGCAATGGCAATATAAAATCATCTGTAGCACAGCGGTCAGGGTTCCTCAGGGAGCATATTTTTGCTCCAACTCAACTCACAACACAAAAATGTGGGCCATCCATGGGTCCAGGAGACCCACTGCTCTGTGTAATATGATAGTGTAAGAGCGAAACCTCTTACCGCATTTGTCCAGCAGAAACACACGAAAACAAAGCTGGTTCCAGCCTTCACAAGTTTAAACTGATTTCTTTCTGTTGCATAACGTGTATTTCTTCCACCCTCCCCCCTCAACACTGCCACAGTAACAAGAATACCGGTTACAGTCGCTCTCATTAATAATCAACGAGCGCTGTTCAGCCTCTGGGAAGTACAAATTTGGTGTTAATTAGGGCTGAGCAACACATACAAAATAAACTGCAAGAACATTCAATGTGTCAAACTTCAAGGAGTGCTATTCTTCACTTTTCGTATAGTGTGTTATATGGGTAACCGCAAAAGAGATCAATTTAGAAAAGAAAGTTTTTTATTCCCCCCTTCACCTGTGATGCTTCAATGGCAGCGAAGGATGAACTCTAAACTTTGTGACCCCCAAGCTCCGCCCCACCTGCACTGGACCACACCATCAACCACTCCTCCTCCCCAATCAGAAGCAGGATTTTCATGTTTTCTATTGTTAGACGGAGCGATTAAAACTTTGTGTAGGACAAAGAGATCCCCAGTTATAATATCACGATTACTTCTAGGAGTGGACTTGTGGACTTCTAGGCTAGCAATACTAGCTTGCAAACCTCTGGTAATCTCGTGCTGCAGGCTGTTTGACCTAAAACCGTGTGCACGTTTGGCATTTTGTAGTTGAGTTTGCATGTAGGAAGTGAAAAGTTGGAATCTAGGTACCAGCACCATGGTGGCCTAGTGGTTGGGAGTTGGCCATAGGATCAGAAGATTGTGGGTTCAAACCCCTTACCAGGAAGTTGCCCTGAGGTACCCTTGAGCAAGGTACCGTCCCCGTTACTGCTCCCCGGGCGCTTTCAACAGCTGCCCACTGCTGCAAGGTGTTTGCATGGGTTAAATGCAGAGGTCCAATTTCGTTGTGGTGTGCTGTGCTGTGACCTTGCAATGACAAGGGTTGTCACTTTCACTTTTTCAGCAGGCTGGCCAATCAGAGCATGCTAGACTTCATAGGCGAGGAAGCTTTATAAACACAGGTGCTCTGTTTCAGACTGAGGATTAAAACAGATCCACAGATGATGTAATTTTGAAGCATTTCATGTATTTTACTAGACAGCAAGAATACAATTTGCCCTAAAGTGGAGCACAACTGATTCAATTCAGTATAACAGAACAACTTGTGAAATGTGTTCTTCCAGACTGTGGCTGAAAATGAAACTGGAAAAAAATTAAAGTATGTTTGTGTGGAGGTTCAATCCACATGTAAAACACATGCAAATCTGCCCAGAGTCCACAGGAGGAAATGAGTAATTTAGTGTGTCATACTGGGATAAAGGGGAATCCACTGGTATTTCAGTGGAAGAAGAAAACAAGCTTTGAAGTGAAAAATGTGCTTCTAGGGAAACTTGCCAAGCTAAAACTGTCCGAGGGTGTTGATACATCTAACTACAAAATCAAAGGTTGTTACGCAACCTGGTTAAAAATACCTTGACTGATACATGAGATATTGTTTTACAATCATTTTGAGAGAGCACTGGCCTAAAACTAAAAAACTAAGGTAAAAAAAAGAAGTATTTTCTCATTAAAACCCCAGTACCATTCACCACCACCACTATGTCCTCCTTCTTTTCTTCTATTTTATTGTATTGTCTGCACTTAGGAGTTTTATGTGGTTTTATATACCATACTTTTTACACACCCACTTCTTTATTATATTTACAGGATATTTTAGTTTCGGTGATTTTAAGCCCAATATAGATAAATGGCTTGTACTGATTGGCTGCCTCGTTCAAGATTAAAAACACTAAAACGTCAGCATGAATGGAAAGAGCGGCTGAAGAAGTGCATGTATTTAAATGCATGTGTTTTGTGACATCACAAAAGTAACTAAACTTATCCTCCTTTAAATCAAAATACTAAAGTTTTCAAATCACATGGGCTATAATTTTAATTATACCCTTGGACAATTTGTATTTTTTTACATTGCATTTTATCCCTATTTAATACTGACAGCTGGGGAGGTTAAACTGTAATAAATTCTAATAGTACAGAACTGACTGTCTGACCCACTACATTAAGCACTCAAGCCTGGAAAAAAAAAAAAAAAAAACTTTCTCTTTGGAGGAAAGCGCATGGTTGGGGGGAAAAAAAGCTTTGAAAATAACATCATTTAAGCTGCAATGGAAATATTGGTCTAAAAAAAAAGTCCCAATGACACCGGATCTAATTCCGCACACTGTAGTATCGTTTACAGATGATAAGTGAAAGTGACTATTCTCGTCATTGTGAGTAAACAGCACAACACACAGTGAACCACGACGAAATGACACCTCTATATTTTACCCACACACTCACACACGTGCAGCAGAGGGGGCACCTATTCAAAGCACCAGGGAGCAGTGACGGGGACGGTACCTTGCTGGGGTTTGAACCCATGGGTAACTCGTCAGCGTTCTCCTCTGTGGAAAAGGCAAAAGGTTTGTACGTGAATGAAGAGAAACCCGAGCTGAGAACTCAGGCCTCGATGATGGATTTTAAAAAGGTGTCAACCTAGTGATCCCACTCGTTTATTTCTAAAAAGGGAATAAAAGTGTTTTCAGTACATGAGCCCTTTAAACAGCTTAAGATATACTGAACTTAAATACAAAGTTAAAGATAAGTTTTAGCACACCTGCTTAGAGAGGGCGACATAAAACGATGGCCAACCGCGCCTGTTGCTCATCATCAGAAATGCTCATTATCTGAAATGTATATTAAATGTAAGTAGTGCTGTTGTAGAGGATGGATTTATATTGACATCGATGTAAGGAATGTATTGAATAGGGCCGAAAGGCCATCAGCACCGACTTCAGTGTTGCTCTAACAACCCTCACGACACTGTGTGTTTTTCTTTCTGTAAGAGATGTGAGAAGGTATTTTAGGTCTTTTTTTTTTCTTTATTTTTTGGGATAACTCCATATATGAAGATCTTTGCTCTATGTAGTGATACATACAGGGCCCACTAAAGCAAAGTAGCACCAAATTTTAATATTGTTCTACATCCAAAACCTGAGAATCAGAATCACTTCTGATAGTTAAACAAACAGCTCTACTCTACAGACCTGATCCCAAGTTCCTTTCAGTCCCACTGCAAAGAAATCCAATCATTATTACTCCAATAAAAATAGCTGCTTTTAAAGCTTCGAACAAGAAGGGCGCGGGCGTCTCCTGTATCTCAGATCAACCTAAAAAGCAGATGTTCTCAATCAATCCTTGTTGTCTTGTTCTAACAAATAAATTCATCCAACAACGGAGCCGCTTAGAAAGCAGGGGGTGCTGGAGATTTTCCCGGTTTGGAAAAACACTCTGGAAAGGTTGCAAGACCAACCCAGAGCAAACACACAGACATCACTAATACGTGGTAAGCCACTTTTACCAAAGGTCAGAAGTTCAAACAGAAAAACAGAGGAGATTAAGGGCAAAACTTTTTTTTTATTATTTATTTAAAGTGAAACAAAAATGACTATTTGTCAGTCAAAACACAGGACGACTTTCAGTGAAACACAATAAACACATTCTCTGTCTTCAACCCATCCAACCAGTGAGGTAGCGTGCAGCTTTATATCCAGCTCCAGGGAGCCGTGGTCAGTGGTCTGTGCTCTAGGGTACCTCAGAGTAACCTTCTGGTCTGGGGCTCGAACCTGCAATCCTCTGCTCATGGGATTCAAGGGATCAAACGCCTAAAACCCCGGCTACTGTGTCTAAAGGAAAACACAATTTCTGTTTTAATATCTGATCAAATTGGCCTATTGGACCTCCTGGACCGCCAGCTGTGCTCTCTGGAGTGATGTCCCTTCTCGTACCCTGAGCCGGAGTGGTGTGATCCAGAACTAACATCAGCACCTCACCTCACTAATGCACTCATGGCTGAATGCAATCAAATCCTCACAGCAACCTTCAACAGCTAGTGTACAAAAGAGTAGAAAAGGAAGAAAGTTCATCTCCAATCCACCTGATGTGCTTGTCTTCAGGCTGTGAGGAAAGTGAAAGTGACTATTTGTCATTGCGAGCACACAACAACCCTCCCAACAGAATGCTTCCTCTACAGGGAACCTACACAGGGAAACAGCAGGCAGACATACATCCAGGGAGCAGGGCTGGGGTCAGTACCTCACAGTAACCTGGTGGGACTCGAACCCACCACCTTCTGACCAAACCACTAGTCAATCAAACAATGACGGTTGCAAAAAGTGCTTTTTATATTAAACTGACTGGTACAGGGAGAGGATGCACACACCACCCAGACCTGGATGGGATGCGACAGATGTTTTTACTGCAAAAATATGAAGGCAACAGTGTGCTCAGAATCGGATACATCCTGTCCTTCGCTACCCGAGCATCTCTGAGGGTGGGCTGGAGTCAAGCCTACAGGTAGTTCCCTGCAGTGCTGTGCAAGTGAGAGCCAACATCAGCACCTGCCTGAGCTGCTCTGCAGGGGGCTCCCTGCAACCTGTCAGTGGTCTGTCTGTCTGCCTGTCTCTTCTCCCTCCCCTTACAACATCCCGAGCCCTCCTACACGAGCACCTCCGGCAGTCGCACTCACTGCGCAGGCCTGAAGCTAAAAACACACCGGGCTGCAGGTGTCGGAGCGCTTACCGGCCCCCTGCGCTTCAGGGAGACGTTTTTCCACAGCAGCAGGTGGAGCTGGTGCAGGAACCCCATGGCCGAGGCTCCACGAGCGGCTCGCCGTGAACGAATCACCGGCCTGACTCGGCTGGATCAGCTCTCCTCCATCTGCCCATCCTTCCCTCTGCTCGCTCGGAGAGTGTCTGAGAGATGATGATGAGGAGGAGGAGTATAGGGAGAGCGAGAGAGAGAGAGAGAGAGCGAGAGAGAGAGAGAGAAAGCGCTTCCTTACTGACTCTTAAATGAATCGGCTCTTTAATGAACCGACTCCCACCGTTTTGTTTTGGTAGTGTCGCCGCGCCGTTAAGATGCTCTGCTCCGGCTTGTTCCGACATCGAGCCACCTTAAATGAAAGGCTCAGCTATTAGAAAAGGAAAGTTTGAAAGTATAAAAATAATATGAACAAGTAGACCAGTTCAGCCACCTAGAATGAATCAAGCCTATATATATATATATATATATATATATATATATATATATATATATATGGAGTATATAAGAGCAGTAAAACAAATGTAAGGTGAATGTGTATAATGTGTATATTAGGTGTGAGAATAAAGTGACTAGTGAATCGTGGAATCGAACATTCGTGCTCGAAAGAATCGGTTCGCTTAACTGATTCGAACCCCCTAGTTCTCGGCGCTCTTGTGTAAAAATCCAGGCTCACTTTAGTGTGTTCGATCCGGGGAGGAAACTCGAGCGCTCTCTGTGGCCTGGAGCTGCAGAGGACCAGCAGTGATGTTGGACTCCCATCACTATGCACCAGCAGTGTGTGTGTGTGTATTCACACACTTGCTTGAGCCCAGTTAACGATCCTTGATTTAAGGAGTTGGTCTGGATGTGTTTAAGGTCCCATGCCTTACATTATTATAGAAGTTATTTTTATTTTCTGATTTGGTGAAATTAAATTCCTGTGCTCCATGTACTTTCCTAGCCACTTTTTGTGGTGCACTGAGGTCACTCGGACCAGCCTGTCACCACGCTGCCCCATACACATCAAATCTGAGAAACATGATGTGAGATACAAGTTTCTATTATAGCCAACATGAACTTTTTCCGCACTCTGTGCTACACTAGCTTTCCTGTGAGAGCCAGGCCGGCTTTCGCGTTTCATTCACATCAAATGTGCCTTGTGCGCCCCTGACCCTGTCACTGATTGTCCTTCCTTGGGACACTTTTTTCGGTACTAGCCACTGCATACTGTGGACACCACACAAGATCTGCTGTTTTGGAGACACTGGTCTAATCTCTACAATCTGGCCCTTGTCTGAGTGGCTCAGATCATCAGCTGGCCCATTTTTCCTGCTTCCAGCACTGCAAGAACTGAGTGTTCACTTGCTGTCATATCCCACCCCTGACAGGAGACAATGCTACAAGATCATCACTGTTATTCCCTTCAGCTGCCGGCGGTTGCATGTTTGACACGTTACACAGAAGTATGCGGTTGTTCATTTGTGTGCCGCCAGCTTTTGATGTCAGTTCTATGCCAAATCCTATGATGCGGTCAGTGCAACAAATCTGATATTGGGTATTTTATTCCAGAACAGATGTTGGATTTCTGGATGTATGGATTTCTGGGGAGATTTCTAGAGCTTTGAGGCATAAACCCAGGGATTGGAGAGTGACATCACTATCTGGAGAACATTAGATGTTTGAGGCTTAAGGCAGCAGCTTGTATTTGCAGTGCAGGGCTCTGACAACACTAGCTGCTTATCAGAGCTTGCTCTCTTCATCTGATTCTCTCTCTCTCTCAGACACTCACACTTCTTGATGGTCTTATCTGGTTCTCTGTGTCTGAAAACTACATACATTAGGGTTACATTTACATTTACGGCATTGAGCAGACGCTCTTATCCAGAGCGACGTCCATGTCCTAATTACAGGGACAGTCCCCCTGGAGACACTCAGGGTTAAGGGTCTTGCTCAGGAACCCAGTGGTGGTAGTGCTAGGGGTGGGATTCCAACCTGTGACAGCTTGATCCTTGTTCTGTAGGCAAGTACCCGAACACTAGGCCACCACCACCCCATGGTTCAAGTTCAAGAGCCTGTAAGTGGTAAATTGCCTGTAAGCGGTAAAGTGGTAAAGTAAATTGCCTAATAGCCCCCTCTAGTGCTTATAATTAGTAGTAACTATCCTAAATGTGCTTTTTACTTCTGGAAAGTGTGTAAAGAGAATTAAAATCAGGGAATGTGTCCATAGCAAAAGATGGACAATTCAGACATTGCTTTCTTAAATAAAACCTCATGCTAGGTGTGTGTGTGTGAGTGTGTGTATTTGTGCATGTATGTGTGTGCAGGTGTGTGTCCACATGCTTGCCACATGACAGGATAAGCGTTGGTAGAGAAGGGCAGGTCTTCTCAGTTGCAGAAGTTCAGATTAGCTAATACTGAAAAACATGCATCAATGTGACAGGCTTGAAGAAAAGCTCTGAGCACTGGATCTATTTTTACTGAATGTATGTAGGAATCTGTGTAGTGGCAGCACATCTAACAGTTCCTGTCAGTTATTTGGGTTTTTTTTTTTGTTTGTTTTTTTGAGGCTACCAGCCAGGAAACAGGAAAGGAGGGTGATTTTGGTTGCCACTCTTCAAATCTCTCTTAAAAAAATCTCTTTTGCACTTCCTCTTCCTGTGCAAAAAAGACAGAAGTGACATTTTTTTCATTAGACACTCCTGAAATGGCTCAAGTGAAGAAAACCGCAGGTTGCTCTATAATGTCAGGCTGTCAGGGCTTTTTCGCTTAAAAAAATAATAAAGATTCAGGTTCAGAGACTTTGAACCTTGACACTTTTTAACAGAGGATTGTTTAAATAATCTGTAAAATGGATGTAAATGTGAAGAACTTGAAAAGAATTTTAGAGGCATCCTTAAATATAAAAGTTCCAGAAATGGGTAATGCAGTGACATCAAAGAACCATTTTAGTTTTAAAGTATTTTTAATGAGATCTGTGAACATGAAGAACATCCTATAAAAGCAAAATTCAAGTTCTCTGTCAATTAAGAGATTCTTCCAAGAACCCTCTTTTCACCCATACACACCGTGCAGCAGGGGGCAGCTATTTAAAGTGCCGGGGAGCAGTGATGGGGACGGTACCTTGCACAAGGGTACCTCAGGGCAACCTTCTTTCCGAATACGTTTAAAAAAGTGAATGGCAATAAAACAAATAAAATGAAATTTTGGAAAACTATCTCACCTAGAGCTATTCAAACCTTACAAAATTACAAAAATGTCCTCTGCCTACTAAAGTCAAGTACAGTCCGGAGGACTCGAGAGTTGGATCCCCAAGCACCCCAATGAGAATCGACCAGACTTTTCACGGTTTATCACCGTAAATGTTAATTTTTCTTTTAAAGTTGAACGTATAGCAGATCTGTCTAGAAGATGATTTTCTTTAGAAAGTTCTCTATGTGGTTAATCTTGGCATGAAACACAACTGTTTCCTTTTGGCATGTTTCTAACACACCCCACACATTCATTTCACAATTCAAGCTCTTTCAAACGGTAGAGATCGGTATCACTCACTCAGGGGCGTAGCCTGGTTTTGCTAACAGAGTGGGCTGTGACATCATTCATCAGCCTTATACAGGGGTATGATCTCATACCACACCCTCGTGCCACTGATGCCAATTAAGCTGATTTTGACTCGACTTTTCTTTTTATAGCTGATGATATGTTATAACCATAATTGTTTTCTCTAATGATGTTCCTCCAATGATGCACATTAAAACTACATCAGTGCTCACAGTCCCCCTTGTGGAGCTCCTTCAGCCTGCTAAGCTTAAGGAAGTGTGAGCAGAACTAGTCTGTGGAGAGCATGGCCAGTTCTTGTTCTTCCAATTATACCAAGAACATGACTGCAAAATTTCTGAGGGCTTTTCTAATTTTGGAAAGGAGGAAAATGTAAATTTGTGAAAACAACCCAATTAAATGTCTTTATACTACATTTGACTTTGACTTTTTCTATGCATATGTATGCTGCAATTTCTATGCATATTTTCTATATTTCCATATATTCAAATAAAGCCAATTAGCAAAATGAACCCGTTAATTTAATATCATAACATCAACTGGGGAAGAAAATTATGAACAGACAAAATGATCATGCTTTATTGTCTGTGGTGTGATATTGATCTTAGAGGAAGGAGTGTACAAACATCCACAAAGGGCTGAGTGCACTTCCTCAGAACACTGACTCCACTTGAGGCGGAAATTATTCAGTAATTCTCAAAAGATTATTTGATTACTAGACCAGCTATTTTAAACCCAGTCAATTCTTGAAATACCTTAAAGATGCTGCTATGACCAGCTAAACCAACACCAGACCAACACTAGCCTACAAACCAACTTGGACCAGCAAACTGAATGTTTATCAGTAAAAGCTAACTAAGCTAATAGGCATTTACATGAGTCATGTGTCATACTGAAAAACATGTTCAGAAAGGTTTTGAGGAATGTGACTAAGTGCTGTCAATTCCACAATTTGCTCAGTTCTACACATGACTGTGATATCAGACTATTTCATGTCAGTTAAGTGATTCACTCAACCCACAATGCATCACACCCTGATAGGTCTGAGGCTGTGTAACCACAGTCCAGTAACCCCTATCCATTATTAAAAAACAAAAGAAATGTCCATCCATCCATCCATCCATCTATCTATCTATCTATCTATCTATCCATCCATCCATTTTCTGCCGCTTGTCCCAAACGGGGTCGCGGGGGGGTGCCGGTGTCCAACCCAGCACACACAGGGCGAGGACGGGGGACGCACCCTGGACAGGTGGCCAGCCCATCGCAGGGAGGAGCGGGACGGGGTCGGCACCTTGCTCAAGGGCACCTCAGGGCAACCCATTGGGAAGGGGTTCGAACCCTGATTCTCCGATCACGAGGCCAACGCCCAACCACTAGGCCACCACTGCCCCAAAAGAAATTTAATATTTAATATTTTTACCACATGGCTTATGTATGTTGTAAAAGGAACCTAGATTTTGCACATGATGTAATGAAAGTGACCATTCTTGTCATTGTGAGTGCATGGCGCAACACACAGTGAACCACAATGAAACAACAACTCCATCCATCCATTATCTGCCGCTTGTCCCAAACGGGGTCGCGGGGGAGTGCTGGCGTCCAACCCAGCGCACACAGGGCGAGGACGGGGGATGCACCCTGGACAGGTCGCCAGCCCATCGCAGTGAAACAACAACTCCCCACTCACAAACACATGCAGCAGGGGCAGCTGCTGAAAGCACCCGGGGGCAGTACCTTGCTCAAGGGTACGTCAGGGCAACCTACTGGCCTGGGATATGAACCCACAATCTTCTGATCCTGGGGCCAACTACCTAACCATTAGTCCATTCTCTCTGGAATCTCTTGATTTGATCATGTTTTTCTTGCTAAAAAGTATAGCATTGTTGGGAAATGTGTTCATTCTGCAAGAGATAGTGGTAGAGGAACTATACACAGCAAGATCTCAGAAATTATGCAAGAGGTATTATCTACCCCTCCTTTATCAGTTATCTTACTGTTTATATACAACTACGGTATTTGCACATCCGTTTCTTTACTTTGGCAACTGATGAAGATATGCGAGCAAATAGCCATAGTGAACATACAGACTGAATCTCACTTAAAATCTGAAATCTGAACTTTTAGTATAAATGTCAGATTTGCACCCTGCAGCGTGGACAAAGACCTGTTGCCTAAACTCACTTTATAACCCAGTTTTCAATACAGGGATTCACAGTATATTGACTATTGCACCAAGAAAGCCCATTTTCATTTGAGGATTCTGATACTTGCGGGAAGATGCTTGAATTGGAAAGGTGGGACAACAACGTCAGGAAGGCGGGGCTCTGCAGGTTACACAGTAAAACACACACACACATACACACACTCCTGCATGTGCCCATCCGCACACTGCACATGGCAGAGGGGACAGTAGAGAGTGCATCACCCAGCCTCGAGTAGGTGAGTAGAGTCCTCTCAGTCACTTGGTTTCAATCTAACTAAGAGGAGTCGTCTGCTTCCTTCCTTTTATTTATTTCTGTGGGGTAGTGATTGGCATAATTCTTGCTATTTTTCTGTGCAACACAGTCAAGTCATAACCAGAGATTTCAAGGGGAGAAAACAGAAAGAATGTTATTTCCCTAAAACTTCCCAGAATTATTCTACACTGTTTTCTGCAAAACCCAGCCAAGAAACAGCGCTCTAATTCATTTTATTTTAGTGTTTACACTTTTAAAAGCACTTGTCTTGGCTTATAAAGGTATTCTAATTATTGAAAGTGGTGTAATTGTTGGGGAAATTGTTAAATGAGATGTAAACCATTAAAAAATCTATAGACTTTAGACGGCTCATCACAACACTACTTAGAGTTTAGATTAAAATGACCGACTTTCTACATTTGAATATGTTCTTCAAATCCACAAAACATCTCTTTACTGGCAGCAGAAAACACTCTGGATTTCTTTTGTAAATTAATAGAACATTTTAGATCGAAGTCATTTTAGATCGTTTACATATATCTGTTCATCAAATGATTTTGAGAAGACAGCTCACAGTTTTCAATTGTGTTTTTAATGCGGAGACAGAGGATTTTATTCTGAGAGTGACGTTATGTAGTTAGCTCTCGTATAATCACTAAATGAGGCAGGGTTGCTATGATAAATGTGAGTTAAAAAGAGGGTGAGAGTTTGAAAAAAGTAAGGAAAGCAGAAATAGGAAGCTGAACACAAAAACAGGGGAACCAAATTGAATGAAAATAGAAAAAACAGAAGTCACAGAAATGGTTACACTAAGAATAGTTAATATCACAAATATTGGATTATAAGGAAGAGTGAAAATGTAGGTAAGAAATTGAATCAGGATGTTCTCAGCTTTGTGCATTTATTTCATGCATTATCTCTTTTTTTGTTGCTATATCTTACGCATTAGATTTGAACATCCTGAATGATTTTGTTTTCAACAGACTACGGTTTGAAAATGCATATGATATTTAACATATTGCTTCTCCTACTTGTTCTTTTTTTTCATGCTTTACTGTTTTGCTATTTAAGTCATTCTCCACACATGGCTCAATAACAGAAGACACCCAAACTCAAGACCTACTCAGCTCAGCTGAAGAAGACCAACCCCTGTTGTGGTTTAACTGGTTCTCTGCTTTCCACACTCGTCTTCTTTCTTTCCTTCTTCATGTGGTCTGTACGACATTTAGGATATGCGCTGACGTTCCTCAGCATCATCTCTCTGATGCTACATCTGCGGCTCTTCAGACATTTAGGAACCGACCAGGACCCTCCTCATCCCCAAAACCTGACCATCCTGCTGTGGCATTGGCCCTTTGGAGTCTCATACCCTTTGAAGGGAGACATTTGCTGGAACAAGTTTGGCATCCCTGGCTGCTTCCTTGAGGACAACCAAACTATGTTCTCTCAGGCTGACATTGTGGTTTTCCACTACCATGAGCTGTGGACCAAACGCTCCAAGCTGCCACTGGATCTACCACGCCCACCAGTGCAAAAGTGGATTTGGTTGTCACTGGAGCCGCCGAATAAGAACCACAATCTAAAAGCCTATAATGGTGTGTTTAACTGGACGATGAGCTATCGCCACGATGCAGACATCTTCATGCCTTATGGAAAGCTGGTCCCACGGAAGGACAACAATTCCTCATTCCTCATACCGCAAAAACAAAACTGTCTAGTGGGCTGGGTGGTGAGCCACTACAAGGAGCACCACAAAAGGTCTATAGTTTACCAGCAGCTGAAGAACTACATTCCAGCAGAGCTGATGAAGGTGTATGGTCACTGGAACAAAAGGCCACTTTCTGACAGAGCTCTACTCACTACTATATCTCGTTGCTACTTCTACCTGGCCTTTGAAAACTCTGTGTACAAAGACTACATCACAGAGAAGCTGTGGCGCAACTCACTGCAAGCAGGGAGCGTCCCGGTGGTGCTTGGACCCTCTAGAGCAAACTATGAGCGTCTGGTGCCCCCTGATGCATTCATACATGTGGATGACTTCAGAAGCATCCAGGAGCTGGCTGCTTTTCTAAAACAGCTGGCTTCTGATAGACAGAGATATGAATCCTACTTCAAATGGCATGACAGCCTTGAAGTGAAAATGTACACAGACTGGAGAGAGAGACTGTGCACTGTGTGCTCCCATTATTACAAACTACCCAGGCACAAAGTCTACTGGGACCTTCAGAGCTGGGTCAACGAGTAGAGTCATTTTATGCATGCAATAAAGCAAAAATTGCCATTTTAGTGTGTGATGTTTACAATATTGGTTTTTAAAAGTGGTATTAATGATGATCCAGAAAAAAGCTTGATTGTTCATTAAATGTGATTATAATTTCACTGTTGTTTCGGTCCAGAAGCATGGTGACGTTGATTTAAACAATCCAAACCTCAGCAATCATCTCACTCAATCTTTGAAATGAAAATGTTCAAGCATTCAAAAAATTAAACATGTTCCAGTAGGTGCTATGTTTTCTGATCTCAGATATTAATTACAGTATGGGCATAGCCTATATTAGCTACTCTTACCAAGCATACGGTTAGTGTGTCTGGACCTACATTTCTATTGGGTAGCTCCATATAAGCAAACTCTACAGGTCACATCTTACAACTTCCCCCAAAATCACAAAGAAAAGTTGCCCCAAACTGCCATGTTTGCTTTCTTGTAAGGTTAGTGCTTCGTATGAGCAAGAGTATATCAGGATGCTTCATTCTCTCTACTAAGAATAAATGTATACGTTTTAACTAGAAGAATTATTGTACGAACTACAAATAAACTAAAGTTAGTTTTTCACTTCAGAATGTGTGTATTCCCTTTCCCAAACAGGTTATGACATCAACCTAATAGATGCCCTCACATTATGAAAAAATCAACAGTGTGACATTTACCCATGTGACCAGCTGCCACACGATCCATTCTTTCACAAACAAGCTATTAAACACTGATACATTTACTTGACCTAATGAATGAATTGCTGCTGACAGAGGGTGTGATGGTGTGATGAAGCCACCCTTTTTTCATAAAACAGATGAGGGGAAATGTACACATAAAAAAAAGAGAAATGCTCAAACCCTGAAAAGTTTCAGTTAGTGTCTCAGTTTTTGCTAATACTGCTTCTAGATGTTCCACAAAGGTAATAAGATATTATTAAAATGTGACCGTTTCTTTGTTAAACTGAGTTTACTCACTTAAAAAACTGGGTGGTCAGATACACGAGGCACTTAAATATAATCTAATATTTCCAGATGTAAGTACCATGATTTCATCTCATTTTCATCTTTGGATCACAATCCTGAATGTCAGCATATCTTTCCTTGCAGAGGGTAAAAAAACTTTCTTTGTTTCTTTTTTTGTTTATCAATGCAGTAGTAGGATAATAGTAGGACTTACCATAGATTTGGAAAGAGCTTCTCAGGCCTTGAGCTCATGCCAACGACTGCAGCCAATACTCTTGTGTACTATTGTGTAAACTAGATTTGTAACCCTTTTTTTGTTTGTTTGTTTGCTTGTTTTTGCTGTGTTCTATAGAAAATATAAACCAAAATACAGAAAGACAAGTACCCTGTATAGTTTATACCTGACAGTTCCTATTTGAAAACAATACAGGGGTTTATGGGTGTGGTGAGAGAGGACATCATGCAGGATTCATCTGTTGGATTGAAGGAGGAAGATGCAGAGGACAGGGAGAAATGGAGAAGGCTGATACACTGTGGTGACGCCTAATGGGAGCAGCCAAAAGAAGGAGAAGTATGTTTTGTAAACTACAGAAAATTAAATTAAAATTTGAACAAGTGCATGGATAAGTAATGCATAATAAGCAAGTCTTATGCATTTTATATTAAATGCCTACTAGGTTTTACACTCAGCCCTTATGTCACATAGAAACGTCCTTATTTCAACTTAAAACATTTTAAGAAAATGAAAGAATACAGACAGACAAAACGCTTATTCTTTGAACTTTGCGGGTGGCTTCACTTAGCAACTACTTCATACTGTTAAAAAGCATAAAGAAACTGCTGGGGAATACAACTCCAGTCTAGGAAATGTAACAAGGGTTTGGGGGACACATGATTGTGAGAATGTCTGGCTTGCAGGGTGGTGAGGACCTGAGAAGAACTATGAACATCTGCATGTGCAGGATGTTCAACTGTCCTTGACGTCCCATGTGGAGGAGTGAAAAGGCGTTAGAGAGGGTCTTGATAATGCAGTGAGGCAGGGCAGGAATGGTGTAAGAACAATACTCTTATTGGCTGAGACTTGCAGTTTAGACTTTCCTATCTGGGTGTCAGGCCACCTGGTCTCCTGTTAAGAACAATCTTTTGTCTTGGAGTTTCTGCTGCAGTTTAACCACAGCTGATGTTTGAGCTGCTACTCAAAAGCCTGTGATTTGCCTGTGCACCAGGTGTACCAGGGGTAGGACACATTACAGTTGGACTACAACTCAATAAGATATCAACAGGAAGATATGGCGCTCGTCCAGGAGCCAGAAAGAAGGAGGAAGACTTTGTGCATGCTTGAGGTAGAAGCTGGTTCAACCTGTGCAAATATGGCATAATTAGGTTCCCTGCCTAAAGCTGCTAATTTGGTGCCCCGGCATCTGATTGGGTTTACTTCCATCCGTCCATCAATTCATGCATCCATCCATTATTTAAGCATATATTTTCCTAACTTGCACTGCAGGAGGAACCTATCCTGCAGTGAAAGGGCAAAAGAGAAAGAAAAGCCCTGGTTAACTTATTATGTTAATGTATCATGTATAAAATATCAGCTCTAAAATTAAACTCAAAATCACCACAACTTTGTAGCAAAGTGTACTGTTACCATCTACTGTACAGAGTCACAGATGTGAGTCAATTATTTCATGCACTGCAAGAAAGAAAAGCCACACCAGTGCTGAGGTCTCCAATGTGTAGATTTTGCATAGCACTCATTGCTTAATTGCATGCACATTTGCCCAGGTGTGACCGTAACGCCCATCCGGACTTCACGGAATAGAAACCTGCCGCATGCTTTCTTATGGCCACGGTAAAACATGTTTGTTTTTTTTTCATATTCTGCAAATATGTCTATTGATCATTGCTTCTTCTCAGCTCTCGCCAGTCGTGTGCCATCCCTTGTTTCAGACTGCTGCTGAAACTGAAACTAAGTCCTTTCTGTGCCTGTCTGAGTCAGAACGGCAGAACAGATGCCCAAGCAAGTCCGAGGTGACACACATCAGTCAAAAGATAACATCTTTTTTATCTTAGGTTCCTTGTGGCCAGTGGGCTCTGCTTTCTTTCTAAAGTTTCAGTGCAACCTTAAAAAAAAGCCTCTAGTTTATGAGTGGCCTCAGTGAGTCGTCGTTGAAAAGCTTTTTAATTGGAAGTTTTGGATGGGGAGCTCTGGTTCTGGAAAGCTATATCCAGCGCTCAGGAAGCAGTGATGGGGACGGTACCCTGTTCATGGGTACCTCAGGGCAACCTACTGGTCTGGGATTCAAACACATGACCTTCTGATTCTGAGGCCTAGTCCCTAAACACTAGGTCACCGCTGCTCCTGATTTAAAGTAATTGCACTAAGAGTTCCAAAATAATTCTTGGCTTAT
The DNA here is from genome assembly GCA_017165825.1 of Hepsetus odoe. Lineage (NCBI taxonomy): Eukaryota > Metazoa > Chordata > Actinopteri > Characiformes > Hepsetidae > Hepsetus > Hepsetus odoe. The sequence continues at coordinate 18,284,315 of CM029390.1, forward strand.
GCGTCCACTTTCAGAACAAGAAACTAAACTATGAATTTGCTGGTACCTCTCGTGTCATCTGGTACCTTTACTTCAGGAGCAAAATTCCACCAATATATTTACTGCAGGTACATTTTATTTAAGCTTCATGCACTCTTTCCAGTTTCAACACCAGGCTTACTATTTAACTTTCTTACTTTGAAGATTTAGGTTAGGAAGAGGTATAAATATGCCCTTTGCCCTGAGTAGAACAGAATTAAGGATCATGCTGGACAACCAGGGGGCAGCGGTGGCCAAGTGGTTAGGGTGTTGGCCACATGATCAGAGGATCGGGGGTTTGAACCCCTTCCCAATGGGTTGCCCTGAGGTGCCCTTGAGCAAGGTGCCGTCCCCATCCCGCTCCTCCCTGCGATGGGCTGGCGACCTGTCCAGGGTGCGTCCCCCGTCCTCGCCCTGTGTGCGCTGGGTTGGACACCAGCACTCTCCCGCGACCCCGTTTGGGGTCGCGGGAGAGTGCTGTGGCAGAAAATGGATGGGTGGATGGATGGATGGATGGATGGACAACCAGTACCTTTTTCCTGACAGTGAAGGATTTATGTTAAGAAAACTGATAACTCTCATATTGAGGTAAAGTTTAACACTCATAATTCTGCATGTCACATTTAATTGTGCACATTTTCTGTTTCAGTGTGAACAAATTGTGCAAAATGTTGGCTCTTTGCAAATCGCATTATATTTACTTATTATTTACATATTTTCTCTAAAATGTCAAATAGATGCCGCCACTTCTAACAGAGGAACTCTCGGTCTGAGTAGATGGGTGATATTCATGCATGTTCAAGTTTTTATGCATTTGACTCATATCTAAACGGAAAAGTCAGTGTGAAATACTAAGCATTTTACTTTCCACATGAAACAGAAGCAATATGGGTTAAACAAACTGCTTTGGACACATTAAAGTCAGCCGGTACACTCCTATAAATAATAATAGTGCCAATGACTATCTGAGTGATGCCCAGAGATGGGAATAAATCAGGTTCAAATACTTAGTTACTTAGTACTTTTCACTACATTGGAAATATCTGTAGTTTCCACACCTAACATTTTAATTACAGACTCCTTACTTTAGTTTCATGAAAGTAATTATTCAATATTCTTTTATTCTACATCAGCTTCCCAACACCAATACAGAGTTAAACCTAAAAGAGCAACACCACACAGCGCAGACTCACTCACTGTATTCATCTATACACAACGCTCACTCATTTTCATAGCCACTTGACATAATTAGGGTCGTAAGAGGTGCTGGAGCCTATCACATCGCTTTCGACTTGCTTGTTTGGAGTTCGGATTCTGTAATGCTGCTTTGTGACGACAGCAGCTGTAAGAAGAGCTTTTCAAATAAAAGGGACTAGACTTGACCCGTATTTTGAAGTGCTCACTGCACAGTCAAGCTTAACTTTAAACAAGAAGAGGAAGATACTGTAGGATATCATGTTTTTACTTACTTACGTAATGAACTTACATGAAGGGGGCAGCGGTGGCCTAGTGGTTAGGGCGCTGGCTGCATGATTGGAGGATCGGGGGTTGGAACCCCTTACCAATAAGGGTTCCCTGTGGTACCCTTGAGTAAGGTGCTGTCCCCGTCACGCTCCTCCTGCGATTGGCTGGCGACCTGTCCAAGGTCTGTCCTTCGCCCTGTGTGAGCTGGGATGCACTCCCCCGCGACCCTGCTTGGGAGCAGAAAATGACTGACTGACTGCACCTACATGAAAACATAGATTCAGTAGTGAATCTAGGGGCAGCGGTGGCCTGGTGGTTAGGGAGTGGTTAGGGAATCGCCCTGGATCGGAAGATTGTGGGTTTGATTCCCTCACCAGTAGGTGAGGACCCCCTGAGGTACCCTTGAGGAAGGTACCGTCCCCGTTGCTGCTCCCTGGGCGCTTTCAATAGCTGCCCCCTGCTGCATGGGTGAAATGCAGAGGTTGAATTTCGTTGTGTTGTTGCTGTGCTGTGTTTCATAATGATGCGTGCAAAACTATATTCATTGTATGGTGGCGTTGTCACCAAGTGCATTTAATTATACTATCTGTGCACTATGCGTTTCATTTGTACATTTCTATTAAAATGTAAACGAATGTTGATCAGCAGAAAGGTAGCGTGCATCTAGCTTTTAAAGCGCATCCTTACAAGCGAATCCCTAAACTGAATCAGTTAATAAACCAAGGCGGCACGGCCATTTGAAGAGCTGTGAAATTGGTGACTGATGTAAAAGTGGGGTAATTGTCTGGCAGGCCAAATAAAATTTTTGATTTACAGGTGCACACATGGCAGCTCGGTAGTTTTGGATGGGCAGTAAGCTCTGACCCACAATTTCTGAAGGTTGTAACATGGATAAATGCTCAATTACTCACTTAAAAATGTAACTTGAAAACTGGCTATTTGGCTCAAATCCGTCCATACTTGTGTCTCCTACACCTTCAGCAAAATGGCTGCAGTGAGTGAGCCTTAATATTTCATCCAGTGATGGTCATGAGAAGGCACATTTTACACCTTTCTGTTTCATTTGTATTAATAGTGTCTCACTGTGGGGTGTGACAGTATCTGCCACCTCTGTGCTCGCAGCCTGTGTGAAGCTCTGAGCTGTGAACATTAGCACGGAAATAAAAAGACATTCCACGTCACTCTCACCAGAGGAAAGGACAGAAACAGTCCTGAGTCATGATGCTTCATGTGGGGGAAATGTATTCAAGTGCAGTTTTACTGTACAGTTTTCAGATGGTCTGTATGACTATTCATGTCTGCTGGAAGAATTCGATTCAGGAAAAGTGACGATGAACTTAAAGTATAAAATCAGCCGTGACATTTGTGTGTTCCCAAGTCTTGAGGGTTCGGTTTTTATGTCCAGACTGAAAAATCAGCCCTTTTCACTTGGTTAACATTCTTCACACATATTACATTTTTAACTGTACTATCTGTTCTACCTATGTGTTATCCGTATTATTGTCCTGTTTTACTCTCTTGTGTGTGTTTTACTGCAATTCTGCCTGTCTCTCATTTTCTGAGATGTTTCATCCCTTGCTGTTTAACCTCACATAACAGCTCATTATATTCCTACTGCAATGCTCAAGTTTTCTACCAAGCAATTTGACTTCATAGTGACTACTTTTAAAGCAGACATATATTTATATTTATCTACAGTACTGTGCAAAAGTTTTAGGCAGGTGTGAAAAAATGCTGTAAACGAAGAACGCTTTCAAAAATGGAAGTGTTCATCATTTATTTTCATCAATCAACAAAATGCAGTGAATGAACAAAAGAGAATCTAAATCAAATCCGTATTTGGTGTGACCACCCTTTGCCTCAAAACAGCATCAATTCTTCTAGGTACACCTGCACACAGTTTTTGAAGGAACTCGGCTGGTCGGTTGTTCCGAACATGACTGTGTTTCTCCTCCGTGTGACATTGATGACCATCAGCACCTGTTTGGTAAAACTGGTTGATCATACACCGACTATAATCCTACAGAATCCCTGACTTTGTGCAAGTGTACCTAGAAGAACTGATGCTGGTTTGAAGGCAAAAGGTAGTAACACCAAATATTGATTAGATTTAGATTTTTCTTTTGTTCGCTCACTTTGCATTTTGTAAATTGATCAAAATAAACAATTATATATATTTCTGAAAGCATTCTTTGTTTACAGAATGTTTTCACACCTGCCTAAAACTTTTGCACAGTGCTGTATGTGTGCAGTTATAAGAGAAGTTAGAAGTAACTAAAGAAGTTAAATAGACATTAGTAAATCAAATCCAATAAACTTAAGCTTGGAATCATAGCTGGTTGAGTGGAGAACAGTTTTGTAATTTAAGTTGGGTCAAAAGCCTGGCTTATTTTGAAAGAAGACATTTAACTGTATGGAAATTCCTTCCTCGGTTCATTTTACATGATATTTAGATATTTTATTTCAATGTATTGATTTGATCAGTTCTTATTCAGAATTGGTCCACATGCATTCTGACTTATGAATAGCTTACCAGTATATATTGCGAAAAAAACAAGCGCCCCACAGCATGACGCTCCCACCACCATGTTTGACTGTAGAGAGGTGATCCTCCACACACTGGTCAGAACTGTGGCCAAATCATAAAGTCTCCAGATTTCGCTTCTCATGGCCTGCGAATCGCTCCGGTGCTTCTTTCAGAAACACTCAGACTCACGCAGGCTGTCGATTACTGAAAAAAAGGTTTCTATCGGGTCACTCTACCATAAAAACCTGAATGGGGGATTTCTGCAGTGACTGATGTCCTACTTTAAGGCTCTCCTGTCTCCCTTTATCTACTTGAATATGCTCATGAAGTATTTGTATTTTTTAACTTCCAATCTCTGGGAGTAAACGGAAAATGTAGCAGTATCCTTACAGGAAGCTACAGCATGAGCTGACAAAATATTACGTTGAACCAGTGCCATTTCTCAAAGACGGAAAGTTATTTTTCACTTCTCCTTTTACCAAATAATTGCAGTGGATCTTCTCTGATGCAAGAAAGCCTTTAAAAGACTGGTTGCAGAGGATAAGACAACAAAAGTCCAAAAACACAAACAGCAAGATTATTTTACATTTGCTTTGTTAAGTAAAAAAAAAACCCGCATTCTGCATTTCTTAACAACTTTAGCAGAAGCTTTTACAAGGCCATAGCTTTTTATCCTTTAGAATTTAACAGGCTGTTACAATGCCTTTAAGGCCTGAATATGTAAATTGGCTCTGCCCTGATTGGCTGCCTTATTTTGTGCCTTATCTTTTAAACACTCCTACCTTCAGCATCAAAGAGTGGGACTGAATCGGTGTAGACAGACTGGAGTAAGATGTGTGGGTTTTTGTGACATCACAAAAACAATGAATCCAAACTGAGCTGTTAAGCAGCTCCCATTTATGGACTAAAAAGGCAAATGTTACATTAGAAACTTTTAATGTTTTCAACCTGCACCTGCATTCTGTTAAAAAGTGAGGAAAATTTTCAGTTTGCCATTTTAGCTTGTTATCGCCTGCATGCTTATGATGTAAAGGCTGTTTTGTCTCCATCTAGTGGTCAAAATGAACATTACACGAAGCATAGTGTCTGAAGCTCTTTATCTATCTGTCTATTAAGACACAAGCTAGGAATCCGAACATCTGTGCTATTCATCCTCCTGTTGGCTTGGAAAACTGGAAAGACATGCAATTGCATACAGATATAATCAAAGGTTTTAACACCCAAATCAAATTAACTAATTATTATTAGTTTACTTGCAAGGTGTAAACTACAGTACCCTCCACAGTTAACTTTCTGAAAATGTAATTATACGTTTTATACATTTGCCAAATTTAATTTTGGGGAAAAAACAGTATACGAAACAGGCTATAACATTTGCATAGGTCATATTTTAGGGATTATTTTTGAATATTGCATTTAAAATGAAATGTTCTCTTGTAGATGCTGAAGATTTGTTCCCACCTAAAAAACCCTAAAAACCTTTGCACACACTAATCTAAAACTCTGAACTACATTCACTCTGACTGCATATACAGAATCGGTTTTATTAGCAAAAGAATCCACCAGTGACACACTTTCATCAGCCACTATGGAAAGGTTTTTAGGTTACTGACAGATATGGAAAAAAAAAAAAAAAAAAGTTTATAACTCAGAGAAACAATGACAGAAACAACATAGCTATGAAAAAGCAAATGACAAATGAGTAAAAAGCATAAAAAGGAAAATGATAATAGAAAAACATACACAATAAAAAGCTTTTGCTTCCATATGTATGACAGTAAACATGTCTTGTGTTGTAATTTGGTCAATTTCCACACTTCAAAATGTACATGTCATCTCAGAGCTTTGGGCAGGCGAGGCAGATTTAGATCACTGCCCAGTTAAAGGCCTTTGGACTAGAAGGTCAGTGTGTTTGGAGTGTCCTCCCCTAAAGTGTGTATTCAGAAGGCTCTCAGAGGATCTGACCTGCTCTTCAGGAGACTTTGAGCACACTGGAGAACACAGATCAACTCTTGCATTTCTCTTTATCATTTTTGTTTTCTGTTAAAATAATTTCTGTTGTTGAAAGTGGGCGTGCTTCACCCACTTCCACCCTCAAATCCTGCAATGCTGGGGATTGTACTGGCAACCCTCTGGGTGCTCTCCCTCTTTCTTAACCATTAGGCTCCAGCTGACTAACACACTTGACTGATGGATTTGCTGTGAACTGTGGACAGACAGTACAGTGTGTTCCATCTGATCACCCTCCCCAACAGGCCTTCACCAAACGCAGCGGCAGGCAGTAAGAAAAAAGAAAAACGTTTCAAGGTCATGCCTTGTTTTTCTTGTCATTCTTATGACTACAATTGATTTTCTTCTGTAAATAACATGCCAGGCTAGAGACTGTCTCGATTTATCTATACCAAGTTATGGCGGCACATTAGGATCCTGATCCCATCACTCGGTAAGTTATCTCGCCGGAAGGATGTCGGCGGCACCCTTTAAAACATGAAAAGTCAACTTTGGAAAACAGCATAATAATTCAACTGAAAATAATCTTACAATTATTACAATTAGCAATATTATTACAAATCTTACAATTAGCAATACACAGCACAACATTATTTATTCACTAAAAACTGCATTTTAGGCTCTGTTACAAATTAAGCTCTTTTTAAAAATAAGGCATTTGAACAATCACATCCTTCATTACTTTTTGAACAATTAAAAGATGTTTGGATATCAGGGATTCATATTTTGAAATGTAAAAAAGTTCTTACAGTTCCTTCATATCGGGATGATTAAAATATTAAATAAAACATTGAAAGGTAAAATATTTTTAAAATGTTGCTCTCAAATTCCCAGAATTTAAACTGGAAAAGTTCATTTTCACTTTCAAAGTCAACAAAACAAGTGTTCAGTCACTTAAGAGAGTGTAGAAAAAAAAAAATCATTAGCGATCAGTGTCTCAGGCCACGGTTAATGTCTTAACAGCTGCTGAAAAAGACACTCTTAAGTCACTTCTTTTAGTGCAAATGATGTGATGAACCAGCGAAGCCTTGTGTGAGCCATTACTGTCCATATTTAACCCTTAGAAGTGGAGTTATTATGGCCAGTTTGCTGTTTAGTTTAAATTGCTTACTATTTCACCACTTCTACGTAACTCAGTAGTAAATTAAATTTGCATCGACTTGCATTCTGTATCGTCAGTTTCAATGGATCCTTTTTTGACAAATTTGTTCTTTGTTTTGATGTTAACAAATGTGGCAAAAATCCATCCATTATTTAAGTTAATTATCTAAACAAGGGGGTCTGGGGTGCTAGAGCCTGTCATTGGGTAAAAGGCACAGAATCACCTCAGACATGTCACCAGTCTATTACAGAGCAGCCAGCCACACACACACACACACGCACACACGCACACGCACGCACACGCACGCACGCACGCACACGCACACACGGGACAATTTAGCATCTTCAGTTCACTCGACTGAATTCTTTGGACTGTGTGACAGACGGGGGAGAACACGCAAACTCCAAACAGAAAGGACCCAGGCAGGGAATTCAACACAGGACCTTCTCACTCTGAGGCTACAGTGGTAACCACTACACTACTGTGCGTAAAAAAAAAACTAAAGGCTTAAAAATAACTAATTGAAAGATTAAACAGAGATAAAAAGATGACAGATCCGCTCATAAACATGTTGAAATAAACCTCATAGCTCACATCAAATGACACCATCTAAGGACGAACCATTTCCTTACGTACAGATTGTAAACAATGACATACTGAGGATCCGTCAGTTCTAGAAGAAAAAGAGCATCCACTATCAAAAACGCAGGTCATAAATGCAGTGCACCTCACAAATCAGTAGAAAAAGAAAACAAATTAGGAACATATAATTGTACTGCTATATAAGGTATTGCAAGGGTGCACAGCAAAGTTTGATGATTTCCTGCTTTAACTCACCACACTTGACAACTCCCTAATGAGGTTTTTCAAGCAGGGAAATCATTAAACTGTTGCACAGGCCTTATGAAATGCATTAAGTGTTCTATGCTGTTGTGACCAAGTTCTACCACCTCAGAATAACTGGAATGTAAACACTTAAGTTCTGAATTTCAAGGAAAATTGCTTCTCCAAATCTAAATGTAGTCGTCTGCAGACATAGTGTAAGAAGCCTGTGCAAAACTAAAAGAGCAAACTTTAGACAACAAACTCGCTTTGATTAAACTACATGACCTTTCACCAAATTGTTCTTTAACATCTTTCTGTCTTTCAGTGGTGAACACTTCTGATACGCCCTCAGAATTATACAAAGCAGTCTTTGGATTCATAATTGAACAAATAAAAGTGGTTCTGAGGTCAGAGTGATCTCCTGATTTCCACTCACGTTGAGGCAAAAAAAGTGCCTGGTAAAAAGCAGCGACCCCCCCTATTACAGTACATTATTAAATATAACAGATTTATATAGAAAGATTATTTGTGAAGAGCAAAGGTATGTCTCGGTACATGTACACGTGCAAGCACATCATTGAGAAGTGCTGAACAGTTTGATAGACTCGGCGTGCACCCCCTGTTTCTCTGCTAAGGCATGTATTGGCTCCAGATCCAAGGTAGGGGTCAGCGCCACCTTCAGTCTCTGCAAGAGATTACAAACGAAACTTTAGTACTTCCACAGCTGGAGAGCAATATGTGGTAAGAAATAAATATGCATGTGTGTTAGAGGTCTGCCGGCACTTTGATCGGTGTAGTCCGTATGTACAGCAAAGCCTAACTAACAGACTAAGAGGTTTCATCGGAAATGCTCACAAACAGCAGGTTATGAAAACAAAGTTTAGCTTTCATTTGTAGCAGAGATATGAAGGTTGAAGGTTTCATATGAGAGATAAAGAATTTGACAACAATGATGTTTTCACATTCTGCTTTTGCCACTTATACATTATTCAGTCCGCATTAAGCTTTTTACATCCAGCATTAGGAATTATATTGTTGCAAATTTAATTCTAATTAATAATTCATTATAATTCTTGTGCATGTCTGTGTGTGTGTGTGTGTGTGTGTGTGTGTGTACCTGTAACAGAGATCCTTTGTTTCTCCAGATTTCATGCACTGCTCCTAGTGGGATCCAGATAATGGAGATTAGAGAGATGAACCAACCCAGCACTTCAGCCCACAGTGGGTACGTGTAGGACTTGCCGTAATGTGCAGGAGTGTATTGGATTATGCTGGAAATCAGAATACCCTGTAGACAGAGAAGACAACCTAACAGTTCACATATGCTTAGGCCTGCTTGTGTGTCATGTTACTTTGCCGAAAAGAACGAATGGCAGAAACTGTAATCTGACACAGTGTAAATAAAAAACTTGTATAGTATCTGTACAACGTAATAAAAAAAACGTTTGATGGATAGATTCCCATTTTTTTCAGTTACAGAGCTTTCTGTCACAATAAATGAAATAAGGAATGTAGCTTTTCTCACCAACACCAGCATCGGCGAGAGGAATTGCCAACAGACACGAAAGTACAAGTTTGGCCTCCTTCCCAACATGTTCTCCACCATCACACAAATCCTTTGCACACCTAAATGTGTAAATGAGTGTGAGTGAGTGAGTGAGTGTGACAACAGAAGGCAGGCAGAAAGGAGTTTTGAATAAATCATTCAGTACATATAAGCCTATACTGAGCAGAAAAATACAAATTAATAGCTTATAAATTAATTTTACCAAAGATCAGTGTGACTGCCAACACCTCGAAGAAGGCCAGGAACATGAGAGACACGACTGCCGTATAGTGATCCATCAGCTGAAACACATAAATACCTCCCTACACACAAACATAAACAGATGTTATATGATACCAGGAAAAACCCACTTATAGTTCTCTCACTTATGAAAACCATTTTTTGACCATTTATAATAAGTTGCAAAGTTCCATGTAATTGGACTGCTTTAGTTGTTGATAATAATATAAAACATAAAACATATACAGTATTTTGAGTTAGTTTAATTTTGGGGCCCAAATGGTAAAAGACGCGACTTCTGTCTCAGAAGTACCTTGTGGAAAAAAAGGTGGCAGTAGAGTTAAATTGGGGAAAATGGCGTTCTTAGGCCAATTTCAAACTTTCAAAAACAATAAAAAAAAAAAAGGTCTGGTTTTTTGGGGTTATCACAATCTTTCTCTCCAGCTGCTCCTATTAGAGATCGCCACAGTGGATCAACCTTCTCCATTTCTTCCTGTCCTCCGAGTTCCTTCTTCAAACCGACCACCTGCATGTCTCTCTCACCACATCGGCCATTCGTCTCCACCCATTTCAAAATGCCTGAACTCTATTCTTTTCTTCCACCTTCGTAAACTCTACATCCTAACCACTCCACTTTCCTCCCTTTCATTCAAACTTGTGTTCTGTGTTTTTCCTACTCACTTTCATTCCTCTCCTCTTTAGAGCAGATCTCCAGGTTCTTCTCACTAAAGATCACAATATCATCAACAAACATAACAGTCCACAGAGACTTTTGTCTAACCTTATCTGTCAACCTGTCCATTACCATGGCAAACATGAATGGGTTCAGCGCTGATCTTTGATGTAATCCCACCTCTACTTTAAATGCATCCATCACTCCTACTGCAGCCCTCACCACTATCACACTGCCCTCATACATATCCTGTACTAATCTCACATAAATTTCTGCCACAAAAAACTTCCTCAAACAAAACCAGGGTGGCGGTAGCCTAGAGGTAGGATACTTGCCTATGGACCTCTGGCTCAAGAGGTCCCAGGTTCGAATCCCACCTCCAGCACTACCACTACTGGGTCCCTGAGCAAGACCCTTAACCCTGAGTTGCTCCAGGGGGACTGTCCCTGTAATTAGGACATGGAAGTCGCTCTGGATAAGAGCGTCTGCTAAATGCCGTAAATGTAAATGTAAATGTAAACCACAACTCCTCTCTAGGCACCCCGTCATATGCTTTCTCCAAGTCCACAAAGGTACAATGTAACTTTCTGACCTTTTCTGTACTTCCCCATCAACAACCTCAGAGCAAACATTGCATCTGTTGTGCTCTCTCAGCATGAAACCATACTGATATTCACTAATCATCACCTCTTGACCTAGCTTCCACTACTCTTTCCAATAACGTACTCGTTTGGCTGATCAACTTTATCCCTCTATAGTTACTACAGAGCTGGGCATCACCATTATTCTAGAAAATCGGAACCAGTACAATTTGTCTCCGCTCATCAGGCATCCTCTCACTTCCCAAGATTCTTTTTAACAATCTGATCAGAAACTCCACTGACATCTCTCCTAAACACCTCCACGCTTCGACTGGTATGTCATCTGGACCAACAGCTTTTCCATTCATCCTCTTCATTGCTGCTCTAACTTCCTTCTTGCGATTTGCTGCACTTCCTGGTTCACTATCTTCACACCATCAATCTTCTCTCTCTCATTCCCTCCATTCAAAAGCCCCTCAGAGCATTCTTTCCATCTGCTCAATATGCTCTGCTCGTTTGTGAGTGCATTTCCATTTCTATCCTTTATCACTCTGACCTACTGCACATCTTTCCCATCTCTGTCTCTCTGTCTAGCCAATCGGTATCGGTACTTTTTGCCCTCCTTACTCTCCAACCTCTCATATAATTCACCATACACCTTATCTTTTGCTTATTGCCTCCATTTTCTTCACCCTGCACTTCACCTTGTATTCCTGTCTACTTTATTCATCTCTCTGATTATCCCATTTCTTTGCTAACCTGTTCTTCTATTTACACTTCTCACATCTGGGTTCCACCATCAGATTTCCTTTTCCTCCTTCTTTCTTCCAGATGTAGTCTGGAAAAAACACAAAACATCAACCTTCCTTCTCTCCATCACATCAGCTAACTCTCTGCCTTTACTAGTCATGCTACCAACATTCAAAGTTCCTACCCTCACTTCGAATCTACTACCCTTCCTTCTCACCTCCTGCCTCTGGACATGCCTTCCTCCTCTTTTTCTTTGGCACACGGCCCAATTTCCAGCCCAACAGTACTAATGGCAGTTGTTGTTAACCCAGGCCTCGACCAATCCGATATGGATATCTCGTTCATTGTCACTGCATATTGATTTGGCAAAAAATTTTCCCCCGGATGCCCTTCCTGACATTACCCTCCCTATTTATGGTGCGGAATGTGGTGGTCTAGGGGTAGGATACTCTGCCTTGGTAGGATACCAAGAGTATGCAGGTTCTAATCCCACCTGTAGCACTACCACCATTGGGTATGAGCAAAACCCTTAACCCCAAGTTGCTCCAGAGAAACTGTCCCTGTAATTAGTAAATGAAAGTCGCTCTGAATAAGAGCATCTGCTAAATGCCGTAAATGTGCATCCCTCGTGGCTGCGTTTTAAAGGTTATCACAATACCAAGCTTAAAAATGTTGATACTAAAGGACTGGCAAACTTCTCTACTATGTGGTGTTTGTTTACCCTGGTGATGTGTGGAATCCCCAGCAGAAATCCCACAGAGCACACAACCAGCACCAGCAGCTCCTTCCTCTTAAACACACGTAAAACCTTTGGACCAAAGCCATCCATGATGCACGTCACTGCTACCTCCACCATTGCAAACTATGCAGGAACACAAATACACAGTGCTAAAATAAAACTGAGCTCTTAAAGAAACCTGTACAATTCCATTTTAGCATAGAGAATCTACATTGTTCATCTAACTGTACATCCTGCTTCACACCCACTTGCTGACTCATGTATGGCAAACCTTAAATGGGTGCAGAATTATAGGGATTAGAAAATAAGGCTGCTCTTGGAAACAACCCAGTATATCATTAAGGAACAGGGCTGAACTACCAGCACAAAAGCACAGATACAGTAAAAAGTCATTAAAAAGCCTGGTAAGTTTTCAAACGGAGTCAAAATTTAACTGATATATAGTACTGTACAAAACATTTCTTTGTTTTTTTGTTAGGCAATTACCTTATTGCAAAAATACTGTCATATACCTGTCAAACTGTTATCTTTGACATGTGGAGTAGAGTAAATGAAAGAAATGTGAACAAATGTTTAAAATGTTACAGGCTGTAAAGTGCTTATAGATACAAAATGTTCTAGATAAGGGATTCCCACCACTCAACATCACTATACTAATCGCGTTGGGGGGGGTTGCCGGAACAGGTCTACCTCACTGTCTAGACCAAGACAGAGCAGCATAAAGAAGAAAAGAGGAGCCCACAACTGTGATACAGGCATGGCTGAGAAGGCCTCTGGATACACCACGAATACCAACCCAGGACCTGCCCACACACACACACACACACACATACACACAAAAGACAGCATCTTAATTTACATTCTGCTCTATAATCTCAATGTAACTTAGTGTCCCAAGCTGAAGATGGAAAAGGAAAAATATACTTCCAGGGATGAGGATAGGTCAACTATAATAGTGTATAATATGCCTTACTTGGACACATAAAGCACATCTGCCTTCTCCCCCTAAAAAAACTGATTACTAACTAAATCTACAGGATTTGCATGAATAATACTCATGTACACATATACGTGAATTCCTGAACCATTTTTTTAACTATTTTTCCCCATTTATGATAAACCTTTAACAGCTAGACTGTTGAATCATCTTCCATTTAAAACAAATGTATAATAATAAGACATCCAAATATTGTACAGTTTAGAATATGTTAATATTGCCTTCCATAATTATTCCCAACTATTAGAATTTTTCCAATTTCAAATTGCAGGTACAGTATTGAGCAAAGATACTAAGCCACCTCCATTTTGATGACCTACCAAACACCTTTTTTCACATTTTTGCTTCCAAACACCTAGACTTAAAGCGTGAAGACGTGAAGGAAAAGCTACAGATTCCAGATGATCAGGGTGGTGATTCATTTACTGGTGATGCTGAATGCTGAGCGATTGGGGTTCCTTTATGAAGAACCTTGTATCTTTAGGCATTGGGGCATGTTCACTAGCTAACTTTAAAGTCAGGGGCAGTTCAAGACCTTTGTAACATCCTGTATCAGCTTGAAAGCCCGAAGGGAAAAAAGGCAGGTTCTTGTGAGGACTTTACTGGGTTACTCCAGAACCAGCAAGCTTTAAAACTAAGCCAAACACCTCTTCCGATTGGCTAACGTTTAAATGTACCGGCAAAGAAAAAAAAACAATGGCAACCCTTCTGTGGGCAAAGGATTTTACAAATGAAAAATGTCTGCACTGTTGAGTGAGAAGGTATGAGACTGTCAGCCTGGCCTGCTCTGTTTATATATCAGGGTGATTTTCCACTGACAGCAGAGAGAAAGAGCATGGACACAAATCCATTCTTTTAGAGAATACTTATCGTTGAGTCTACAGACTCTGCCAAACTCTCCCACACCTGTTCTGTTTCTTACACTTGTGGTTCTGTGTTCCACACAATAAACTCTTTTTGTTCATTTTATCACCATCTAGAACTATCTAGAAATGTGGAGCTGGAATTTGCCTCTCCCTTTCTTGTTAATCTTCAGACTGGCAGGCTGCTTTGCTTCACAAAGGCCTGTGAGAACTGAGAAACATTCCAAATAAAGAGCGTCTATAGTATTGTTTTGCATATTTATTTGCTCTTACTTTGCATTTTATACACAAGAAAGATGACTCTGCAAAAATGTAGAAATTAGCCCTTAATATTAAGCAGAACACCGGCCACTAGCTGTGTTATTTTCTCTCCAGTTTGTCTGTGTCTAGTTCCATTCAATAGAGAAAACTCCCCAAGTCACCATTCTGCATTTACTGAGCGGTTAAGCCTAGCTATTACATTAATGTCATTGGACAGCACAAAAGAAGTATCATAACTACCAAAAGTAGGATTCAAAGACATGCAGACAAGCAGAAAAGAGGAAAATCTGCATTACCATCAGTAGCAATGTCTTCCACAGGGAGGTTATGAATATGTGCCATGTAGCCAATGGCAGAAAATATTACAAATCCTGCTAAGATACTGGTAGCCGAGTTAGCCAGAGAGACAACAAATGTGTCCCTATAAAGAAAAAGAAAAGGGAGGCAAACATGGCATTGGTCAGAAAAAATGTTTTCATTCTTAATCTTGTAATATCATTTAGAGAAGATCTTCTAAATCTCTTAAAAAAAATAAAGATAGCCATAAATATGTTTCCTGTTTTATTTTTTACCCACATATCCAAGAAAAATGTCTAAGTTTTGTAGAGCACCTATTGGTGACAAGTCTTCACCTGAGAATGTTGTTGTTGTACTTGTTGTAACTGGCCATAGATATCATAGAACCAAAGGCAATTCCAATGGAGTTGAATATCTGGGCAGCTGCATTCACCCACACCTTAGAGAACATAAAGATGACTTTAAAGAAATGGTTCGCTCGAAATCTAATTTCCACAAATCTCCCCTTACCCCAAATGTAGCCGCATGTACCCCAAATCAACCAGTTTTCCCTCACCTTAAATGTGTAAAAAATCAATGCACGATTTGATGCTCACCTGCACTTCTAGAAGTTTGCTCCAATTGGGCATGAGGAAGAACCAGATACCATCTTTTGCTCCAGGCAACTGGACATTATTGATCAGAAGGGCAAACAGCATGAAGTAAGGGAAGGTAGCAGTAAAATACACAACCTACGGAAAACAAAGTCATTAGCAGAAAAAAATTTTAAAAATAGGAAAATGTCACAGACATTGTTTCAAAATTTTGCTTTGGTATCAATAACTGTTACTGTATTTATAAATTACTACAAGTCATGAGGAATGATTCTTTAAAAAGTTCCTTCCTGATAAACAATTTCACAGAATTCCTGAAGGGGGAGTCAGCTGAGCACTGGCTCTGTGTTTGGGAGTTCGGGAGTTCTCTTGCAGTCTCTTGCGATGCTACAGCTATTTTTCAATTGTCCTTGCTTATGCCTGGAGGGTAGGCTAACAAAAATAAATAAATAAATAAAAAGATGGAGGTAGGTATAATGAGACTTCCTGTGAGGAAACGCATACTAGCAAACAACCTTAGTTTGGTAGCATCTTTTGGTTCGGTGAAGACTGTAGCTAAAAAAATTGGAAATTGGAAACAAAACAAGCCACAGAAATGTGAAATGTCACATAATTGTCATGAATTGTTAACGTACGTATGTTATTATTGAAATGAAGGTGGTATCTCTCATGACGACTGATACTAGTAGCAACATAATACAGTTACTCAGACATAATCCATCATTACAACGTATGAAAGCTTGTGACAGTAAATGTTTAAGGATTCATGGCAAGGTTGTTTCAATGTTATGCAGATAAGCAAGGCAAAAAAACCCCAACTTTTTTGCACTATTTTTCCTGACCATAAACGCATGCAGTCTTCAGCCTGAGAAGAGGTTATAAAACGCTGAAATCCTTACTAATAAATCACTAGGAATCCACTTTGCTTTCTTCTGTGCAAATTGAAAGACTATATCCATACATTGTTTTTCTCCTCTGATTTTTCTGGTTCAATTTACATCCTCGGAAATAATTTTTTTATCCATTTACATGAAAGGTTTCCTACCAGCATTATTAAAAGTCAGGACTCATATTACAGAATTTTATTAGGACCATTTAGAGAATCAGTTTCAAGGTCATTCATGATAACAATATAACGTTACATTTTTAGGAGATAAGCTGGAATGGTTTATGTATTTGCATGCCAAACATCCACAGTAATATCTATTCATTCGCCTTGCAGGTTGGGAAATCTGACCTTTCCTGTGGATTTCACTCCTTTGAAAATGCAGAAGTAGATGATGAGCCAGGCCACTATAAGGAGGCCAAACAACTCCCAACGAACCCCTCCGGCGTCTTCAATTCCGTTGGTCATCTGCAGTAGCTTATAGCTTAAAACAAATAAATTATAAAATTAAATTGCATTATTACTTGGGGTTATACATCTGTTTCAAATGTTAAGGATCTGCTACTCACTCAAAGAACTGCTGACTGGCTGACTTCAGATGAGTGGCGTTTCCAGGAAAGCCAGTGGAGCAGTTGCCGACCAGGTTCCAGGTGTTATTGCAGGACTGCCATGGCAAGGTGGAGCCAAAAGAGTTGAAGAGGTAGTAGAGAGCCCAGGTCATCAGAACATTATAGTAGGTGGCCAACACGAAAGAAATGACCACAGTAGCAAGTCCCACACCTGGTGACGCACAGGTAGGGAACAGAGAGAGGGAGTGTTAGATAGTGGGCAATGTCACTGCTGCCCATTCAGCATCCTTCAAGTCTTCCACTGCTGACTGGTCACACAAGTGGGTTTATATTAGAGCTAAAACTTATTAGCAGAAGAAGAAGCTAATACTGTTTGTTTGAAATAGACAGTGAAATGTCATAGACCTTACGGATACACAGCGCTTGTTTCTAATTCTGATCACATGATATCTGATGCACAATTCCGATTTTTAAAGGACAACAGACATATTCATACTTCACCTCTACATTTGAGGAACATTCTAGGGAACTCTGAGTGCTGGTAAAAGCTCTTGAGAAATGCAACAGAAAAATTTCAACACTTTAGCCCTTTCAGCTGCATCTAAATGCATTTTTTATTAGAAACTAGGCCCTATGTAACACATGTAATCTATGTATCTAAACAAATAAAATGTATTTGACAAAAAATGAACAGCTTTTCGGGATTTGGGTCAAATTTCTGCACAGCAATTGTGAATGTATCAGTGGATGATGCACGGATCAGCGAAGTAGATCAATTCTTCCTTCAAGGCCACACTTCACAAAGTATTTTGTTGGGCAAAGCAGAAGTGGTTCCAGATACATAACCCCTCAGATTTTCAGAGCTTACACTCATATCAGGACTGGCTTTCCCCATGGATTTCATTACTGAATGTAATAAAGTGGGATATAATTTTAAACCCTGGAAATGTACTGATGCTGATGATGGCTCCCAAAACACTCTTAACAGTTCTTACAGAGCCTTACTGTACGTTTAGGCTGGAACACAACTGCTCACCCATGTGTTACACAA
Source organism: Hepsetus odoe (assembly GCA_017165825.1). NCBI lineage: Eukaryota > Metazoa > Chordata > Actinopteri > Characiformes > Hepsetidae > Hepsetus > Hepsetus odoe. The sequence goes on from CM029390.1 coordinate 18,302,307, forward strand.
GCCACATTTTGAGTTTGGCAAAGGATGCATAAAACTGAATGTATTTTCACTAACCAGCCTAGTTACATACTCTCCCAAAAAAAACTCTCCTAAAACTGTTTTACTCCTCATCCTCACCGAGCACGTGTCATTGCTTATTGGATGTCTAAAAGTTATTATTTTCTTGGAAATTCTTTTTTGAAAAGAAAAAAAGAAAAATCTTTGAAACTATTTAAATGTAGCTTAGGATTCTTATTTTTAATATTATTGTTCATATTGTAACTGGTTGTTAGGAGATGTGCAGAAATGGGTAAAAATGAAACCCTCACAATAAATTTTGCTTAAGAGTTTTTCTTGTGCACTCAACATTAGAGGGAACACCTAAAGGTTAATTATTCTGAGAACTGGAAAAAGCTTGTTGATTGATATTATTCTAAAGCTTTTCTAAACATTTCCTTTTCCTGAAATTGACAGTTCTGAAACTTTCACAGAAACTTCTCCAAGCATGTTTCATCATGTGACACTCATGAGTAATGGGGTCAAGGATCAGGAACTTAAGCAACATTAAAAAGCACCAGAATGATACTTTTCCACTTATTGCTAATTGCTCCCTGTGATCTTAAAAAAAATAAATAATAAAACAGACGCCAACTTTGAGTGGTCAATGGACAAAGAAATAAATTGTCTTGGAAGACTAACATTCCTCAGCAGATTAGATTGTTTGGCCTCTTGGGCAATGGTGCAGATTATTTATACAGGATACGCATTGCTGCAAAGGTGAAAAGTGATGATAGTGCATAAATCACAAGCGTACTGTAGTATCTCGGCCTAGAATCTGTATGTTTACCGACCCGTGCACTGATGGCCTAAGTCCTCAGATTAAGCATCCTCTCCAAATGCCCACTGTTAAGCTGCTTGGCTTTTGTGAAGGCTTCCTCTTTTAGCAACACTCAGCAAATATTTTCATATGATGCTTCTCCCTCACCACTCACAGCTTGGCTCTGCATACCATTCTTGTCCTGTTGTTGAATTCTGTCCTGTTGGTCTGTGGTCTTTTACATTTTTCTAAAGACCTAAAGCTGAGAATCAGGAGTCTCAGAAAATCAGGAGCGTCAAAGAATCAGGAGCTTTAAAAAAATCAACATGGTCAGAAAATCAGTGCATCAGAAAAAAACCACAAGCCTCAAGGAACCAGGATTGTTAGAGAACCAGGAGCCCCGAAAAATCAAGAACCTCACAGAATCAGTACCATCAGAGAATCAACAACGTGCATCAGGATAAGTTTCTAATAAATCCCATAAATGTTAAAAATATTCTGCAAAGATATTACCTTAAGGAAGCATAACAACAGCTGTCATGTATATAAGCAGACCATCCAAAATGAATAATAACTTTTGGAATTCCCGCCCCCCTCTTTTTTTTTTTTTTTTTTTTTTTTAATTTTATTTAATAAGAAAAAAAAAGAAACAGTAGAAACAATTTATTTTCATTATATGTTAAAATAGTCACTGAACAGAACACTGACATTTTAAATCGCTATGCTGTTTTCCACTTTAGAAACTTGGATATTACAATTAAAAAGGATGAAATCACAAATTTCTGAATATGAAAAATACTGAACGTAAACTTTCACAAAAAAGTCAATCAAAATGACATACAGAAAGAACTACCTGCATCAGTCCTTCTGTAAGCAAGGAGCCGTTACAGGCTGAAATGAGCGATATATCAAGTGACGGACCCAAAAGATTTGACCGGGTAGAATATCTCTGTCTTTGAGGAGATAAAAAAAACTAAGGAGAGAAGTCTAGAGTTAGAGCAAACTAAAGCAAGATCTTTAATAAAAAATGTAGAGCATGATGACCATTGATGGCTGAATAACACGTATATGCGGTAAATAACAAGAACTTACCATGTCAAAACATGCCATTCTGGATCAAGAATGTTTACAGTGGAGCAAGATAATTTGCGAACCCTTGAAACTATTCTGTTGAAAGCTTTCTCAACTGGTGCAATGACTTCAACCACATTTCTTCTTCTTCCTGCTGCTTCAACTCCGTGATTAAGGTGGGGTTCCTCGCATGCATATGCACACTTCAGGATGTGCCACAACAATCAAGGTCTGGGCCATATTCCAAAATATAGCAAAATGTTTCAAACAGTCTCTCGTAAATCGACTGGTGTGATACCATCTTGTGCAAGACCCAAACTTTTGATAAGCTTCAGTTCACAGTGGAATGAACTGAATTTCCTAATACAATTTTGAATTCACAGTCCTATGATTAGTATCACCAACATGTTTCATAGATGGGGTAAGGTTCTTATTAGTCCACATAGAACCAGCATTAATCAGTAGTGTTATGGCTCAGCCAGCACTATTCTTCCTGGATAGCAGTGGTCTCCTCACATTGATTATTCCATACACCATTCGCCTGATGATAAAATGGGCTCTTCCAAGTGGTCGTCAGCATTGGGGTATACTCAGAGGTGTGAGACCTGCAGCACCATGTTACTGCTCAAGCAATTTCCCTCGATCAATAAAGTTTTCAAGTTCTGATTCTGTTCTTGCATAGCAGTGGCTTCCTCCCTGGAATAATTCCATTCACACTACTTCTTTCTCCATTTGCCTGACAGTTGGCTTATAAACTATTCAGAAGTCTTCGGATTGTTTGCACTTTGTCCCGGCCTGATCTGCATCAGTAAGAGATGCTCAGAAATGTTCTTTGATGGTACCAGACTATAATAGTGAAGACTTTACAGATCACAATCATCAAGCTGATTGATCTGCATGACCTGACCCTGCACCACATTGATCATTCTAGAGGTTAAACAGGCCAACAGACATTTGAAATTAGATCATTTTGTTTATTAAATAACTCCATGTTTTCTTGATGTCGTTTCGTACTGTTATAGCTTCACAAAGTCAGATTGATGTAGAAAGGGTTTCTTAAGGGTTCGGTATCATTCTAGCTCCACTGTAAAAGATTTTATATATCTTACACAAACACATCGTTCTGTGGTAGCAGAAAATTGTTTAACCTTCTCCTGACATGTTTTTACAGAGTAAATATCCATATTAGTTTGATTAAAATCAGATACCGAGGGATCTGAGAATGTTTATATGGCCCAGGCTAGAAGAGGCCTTGCTAAAAATACAACTCTGCTGGAATCAACTGTCTCTGGAGCTTTAACTGCTTAGCCTTGGCCTAAGATCAGAAGTCCACCCCCACACCCCCCCATTCGTTCAGTTTTCTCTTGCATCAAGTTTCCCCACAGTCATTCAGTTTTCTTTTTCAGTTTGGTTTCATTTAGATGAAAGAATCATTAGCTGTGAGTTTATAAGGATTGAATGTACTAGCATCTGTGCAGTTGAAGTCAGCCAAGCATTATTACATGATCAACCATCAACAGGCCATCAAGTGTCATCCAAGTTAGCAAGAGAGCATGTGGGGGAAATCCTTGCACTCAGCAACCAAAGCATGTGATAGAACAAAAAAGGAAAGAGTGATGACGAGTTTAGCAACAAACACAGTCCAGCAAAATGACAAAAAACAAATGTTGTCCAGTTTGGACTCTGTACCAATTGTCAATGATTAACATTAAACATAGTAAATGATTAGACATCTATATATAAAAGAATATAAGAATAATTTACTGAACATTTATTAGCCCTATACTATAATGAAGGCCCAACTCGAGCACCTAAGCAACTTAAGCAAGCTAAACTATCAGGATTGTGACGTGCCCAAGTACAGTAAAAAGAAAATCTATGTATTGATCATTTCTTCATCTTTTGCTTCCAAAGAGCAAGACTGTTGAAGAGCAGTTCACCGGGCTTCCTGAAGGACGATAGCTGACGTTCAAAGAAGAGCTCTGGAATGTCCTTCAAGAAACCTGTAGAACTATTCCTGAAATATAAGGAAAACTTGCCTAAAAGAGTTCAGGCTGTGCTTAAGAATAAAGGTGGTGCTACCTAATGTTGGCTTTAAAGCTGGTTAGAATTCCACTGTACTATACACTGTATGTATAGTGGGGAAAATGGAAAACATCAACATTTTTCACAGTAAATATACTTCTAATGGGGCCTGCACAGCTAAGAAACTAGCCGAAATCTTTCAGTTTTTAGATAATAATACTGAACTGTATCATCGCAAATGAATATCAGCTGGTTTGGTCCTAATTGATGGCCTATAAAAAGGTTTCTCATTATGAAAGTATCACACAAGAAACATCTCATGATGGGTAATCGGACAATTGTGGGTTCGAATCCCAGACCGGACCTGATCCCAGACCTTAGGTAGCCTTGAGCAAGATACCGTCCCCATCATTGCTGCCCAGGTGCTTTAAAGCCTGCATTTCGTTGTGGTTCACTGTAAGCTGTGCTGTTTATTCACAATGACAAGCTTTCACTTTCACTTCACTAAAAGCACACAGCTCTCTCTGTTGCAAAACATACTGATGTCATTGCTTACAGGCATATTTCTACAGAGGAGTCCAAAAAATAATCAGAAGAGTTGTCCAAGAAACAAGGACCACTCGAAGAGAGCTTCACAAAGGCATTAAATTAGCAGGTTCAGTTGTTTCAACTAAAAAAAAAATTAGTAATGCACTACAACTGACATGGCCTGTATGCCAGCTCACTGTGCAAGACTCCACTGCTGAAGAAAAACTCTTTGGATGTCACTGCACACACCATGTTTGGAGAAGAAATAGCACTGCACATCACCCCAAAAACACCAACAGTGAAGTTTGGAGGTGGAAACAACATGATGTAGGCCTGTTTTTCAGCATATGGTACTGGCAGTCTTCACAGAATTGAAGGAAGGGTGAATAGAGAAATGTTCCGGGACATTCTTGATAAGAATCTGCTGCCATCAACCAGGAAGTTGAAGATGAAGTGAGGGTGGACATTTCAGCAAGACAATGATCCCTAACACACAACCAGGGATACTCTCAATTGGTTTCAGAGAAAGAAAATAAAGCTGCTAGAATGGCCCAGTCAATCAGTCCAACTTGAATCCAACTGAAAATCTATGGAAACAACTGAAGATCGGAGTTCACAGAAGAGGAACCTTCAAGATTTGAAGACAGTTCGTGTGGAAGAATGGACCGAAATCACACTTGAGCAATGCACCCGACTAGTTTCTCCAAACAGGAGGCGTTTGAAGCTGCCATTACTAAACAGAAGCTTTTCTACTAAGTATTAAATGAATTTCAGTAAACGTGTTAAATAATTATTTCCTGTGTCATTCAACTTTACTACACAGAACTTAATTTATTTTAATTATTTGTATTATTTGTAGTGATTTCTTTGTGTGTGTGGATTATTTGGTTTGTTACCAAAATCTGGTGTAAATTTTATGTCAATTGCCCCATTAGAAATATATTTACTTAGAAAATCAATGATGTGATCAATGCTTATTTTCCCTGCTGCCTGCTTTGTCTCAATTTTCCTAGCGATTTTACTAGCTCAGGACTTTCCACAGTCCTGGATTCTGGCTGATTGATGAACATTTGATTCATAATTTGTATTTTAATCCTTTATAAAATCTCCATTTCAATTAAAATCATTTTAGATCATCTTGCCTCAAATGTGAAAGACTGTTAGGGCATATCATAAATATTCAAGAATTCAAGAATTTTCTCTGTCATGGATTTTCTAGCTTCGATGAAAAGGAAGCTAGAAAACAGCACTGTGCAAAGTGAGCTTTGTGAAAAGCAGCTTGATCACTGACCTACTGAACTCTGATCCATTTCTCCTCTGTTTTACAGCTTAAACGTGGCATATATTGAACAATCATTTAAGCTAAGTTAAAGGCTATGCCTGCACTACTTTGGAAGGCATGTGATAAATCTTCGGTCTATTAGAGATTACAGAGCAAACACCTTACATACTTCCTGTATTTAAAACCTAGCTAATATCATGATGTAATATATACTAAACAAAGTCACTGTAATGCAAAGAAGGGTTTTCTGTTTTTAGTCATTCCTTCTCCTTTACTGTGGTGACTTCAGAAAGTAACTGCTGCTTTTATTCTGTAAACACAACATTGACTACTCTGGAGGGCAAAGTTAATGAGCTACAGAAGACAAAACAATCAAAGTTCCTGAATGAACGAGTGCTGATGATACAATAGGAAAGACAGGCTAAACAAAGTACTTTCAAACTTTCTTTCTTGCCTTTTTGCTGGATAGTACACATGAAAAGAGAGATCAAGGTCTGTGGTGTGTGGCCAAACTATCTGGAGTGCTCAGGGACTACCAGTGAACTACTCACCTTTTAGAAGGGGGCAGATTTTGGCCATTGCATGAACAGGGCCTAAATGAGTGTACTGTCCAATGGCGTACTCCATAAACAGCAAAGGGATGCCACACAAAAACAGCATGATTGCATAGGGGATGAGAAAGGCACCTAAAATAAAGAAGAGTAGAGGGGGCCAAGAGAAGAGAGGAAAAGGGAATAAAATGTTACATTACGTTACATTACTGCAATAAATGTTTGGCAAAGGGTAAGCTGTCACATACTGCATCATTTTTCTGTTTTTTTCCATTGGTCATACAATATACTAAACAAATTGTAAAGGAGTATGCAAAGCAACCAGGTAAAGGCTCATTTGTTTGAAGAACTTTCTCATTTGGTTATTCTATTGCTGTAATTCTCTTACTGCTGTGCTAACCAGCTCCTCTAACTGAAGGGAAAATGCTTAATCTTGCCAAAATCATACATTTTGAGGCATCTAGAAAGCAGGTGATGATCTCTTTCTTCTCTTTTTGTGAGCACAGGTGCAGTTTGACACTGAGGCTTATAATCATCACGTTCATTATGAATGAGACTAATGTATAAAATGTCCTTTGGATTAGTGCGGTACAGGGTTCAAAGTTTGCAATCAGTTTCTTTACAATTATATTCCTACTTTATAATCACGACAGTTCATACAAAATCAGATGGGCTACAGCCCGAGTGTATAAAATGATGATTGTAGTATGCTTGTTTGCGGTGTTTATTTTTAAGGCCCTGGGAGTCATAGGTTTTAATCAGTTGTAGTTTCAGCGTCAAGACGAACACCAGTCGACGCACTCTGATCATCACCACGTAGCTAAAACACCATAAAAATATATATTAACCATTTAAAACAAGCCCATATAATGAACTGATGACAAACTGATTTTTTTTAATATTGTCTCCAGATTTTAGGGTTTGGTGACGTACTTACCCTACAGATCGGTGACCTATATCGGCCAATGATAAGCTGATTGTTAGTTTATGATTAAAAATGGGGCAAACAACCTAAATGGCAGTATCAGAAACAGAGAGATCGCGAGGGATGTTTGATGGAGGAAACCTGTCAAGCTTAAGCTCAAATAACATCAGCAAGCTCAAATAACTCAACAGCTTGCGTTTACCAGCCGTTTGGCAGGGCTTAGCAGATCATAGTATCAGAATACCAAGAACACCAAGGGTATCAGTGCAAACAATATGCTGCATGTTCTGCTGGAAACCAGTCAAACTACTCTGTCCATGGCCTCTCACCACACGTTATCTCCAAATAAACTTCAGCAGAAGGAAGGTTTTTTGTAAATACAGTACTGTGGAAAACTGCTGAGTCACCCCTCTTTTCTTTCTAGGGAACCAAATGTTCTACTAAAACCTTTTTTAACTTTACCACTATTTGACCACTACCAAACTTACCTTTATAACACATGAGACAGGAGTAGGTTCACGGTGGATTTTTTCATGACGTCTAGTTCTTATCACCACCAAAAGTTTTTCTTTTGTACTCGTGATGAGTAATTATCTTATAGTATTTAAATTATTTGAAGTTCACTTATACAAATGTTGCCTCATTTTTAAGAAAAACATAAAAATTTCTTTTCAGGTGTAGAAATTTCTTTGAAAATTATTCCAATATCATTTTGCTCCAAAACACGCAAACTTGAATTAGTACACTACCAGATCAAGTGATCAAATTCACATTTAAATGTGACGTATGCCTTAATTCTATACAGCCATCAATTCATTTTTACCAAGTTTCCAAATTAACCCCATATTTTAAACCAGATTTATAAAAATGTGATTCGGACATCCATTCATCCATCCATCCAATATCTCGACCTCAATCCTACCCAGGCTCACAGAGGGTACTAGAGCATATCTCCGCTCACCGGGTGAAAGGCACAGGAACAGCCTGGACAGCTTATTAGTCCATCACAGGGAAGACAAACATCTAGAAATAAATTTAGCAACTCTGACATGTATGCCTTTGGGCTGTGGAAGGAAACCGGATCACCCCACCCCACAAACAGATTGAAAAATTACAATTAAACTTAAGTACATATTCACAAAATAAGAGCACGTGTACTATCAGCCTTCCTCAGGGATTTCCGTGCACTCATGCACTCTGTTTTACAAACATGCCTCCAGGCTGTGGGATGCTGGGCTGTCGTTACCTAGTTACCTGCCTCAGGTGTGCTGTAATGAAATGGAACACAGCCAAAATAAAACAAACTTAAAGGGGTGTTTTTGAAAAGTGTACTAAATTTAAAAAGTGATGTAATGTGCATCTACACTAGGAACACTATTGTTTATATTTATATAGGAATACTCACTGTATATATATTTAATAATGTATATTAGATCATGTATTCATGGATTATTGAAGGATGGATGGAGAGAAGGAACAAACATAGATCGATAAAGATCTGTAATGCATCTTTTATTCCCCTTGTTAACGTAACTGTTCGGCTAAAATGTTTATAACTGAGCTGATTATACATAAAGCACCTTCAGTGACCGTGAATGCGTAACTGATTCATTTGCACTGGGGAGCAAAACACGTGAATTTTGCTCCACGGTTTGGTCTCGGTAACAACATTGGGAGCGCAGTATCACGATATTTGGAAATATCGTTGAGTGACCAACCTCCTCCGCTCCGGTAACACAGGTACGGGAACCTCCACACGTTTCCGAGTCCCACGGCGTAGCCCACCGAGGCCAGGACGAACTCGAGGCGTCGTGTCCACGTCTCCCTCCTCTGTCCCTCGGGCTCCAGCCTCTTCACCTCCAGTTCGCCGTCCCCCTCCGGAAACTCGCCCGGCGGTCTGTTCTCGGCTCCCCTGCCCATGTTATCACCCGGTTTCGAGCCAATACCGGAGAAAACGGCCTGACAGGGGATGTTTTAGTGCCTAAGTGAGGCTGCGAGCGCTTGAATGAATGAATGCTCGCCGTTACGCGGTTTATTTACTCCAGTGTCGTTTCCTTCACCTGGCTGTTATAAAACACGCACAGCGCGTGTCTATATTGTATCTGTTACACAAGTTCTCCCCCAGAGACCGAAACCGTAGGGTTCCAACCCTATTCGAAAGACCCCGCCCCTGCACTGTGATTGGTTACTCAGGCCCATCCTCTACTCTGATTGGAGGATTGTTCAATCACTCTCAGGAAGCAATCGCTGGAGGACGAGACCCCACAGTATACACGTGGTTAGAGAAACTGTATCTCAGAATCGCGGAAAGGCCTCTCAATATTGCAGAAAACACGGATTAACAGTCGGCTGTGTATTCCTCTCTTTATGCGTTGTGTCCACTGTTTGCGACTAACGTGCTGCTAACGTGATTACACCTGTGCGCTCTCTCTCTCTCTCTCTCTCTCTCTCTCTCTCTCTCTCTCTCTCTGTCTCTCTGGTTTCAGTCCTTCAAAAGCTTTATTCACCATGACTCTGCAGAAGTACGTGGGCATGAAGGATGACTTCATTTTTGTGTGGCTAAAAGAAGAATTACCCAAGAAGACAAATCACAGTCTGGCTGAAAGGGTTAACATCATCTTCCCTCGCAGTAGTTTTGTGTTCCCTGACAATGACTGTGTTTCATCCCAATAATCCACTATCTTAAAATAAATATATTTAAATATATAAAATATTTATTTTTTATAAATCTCATTTAAAGGTGAAGGCTGGTGTTACAATGTCAAACTGTTTATTTTTTCTGATCCGGAACTGTAAGATTTGCTGAGGCTTATTATATATAATTCTATTTTTGTACCTTCTCTCAATCCATCAATAATCCATGAATACATGATTATGAGATCATGAATATACATGAATATACATTATTAATATTACATTGTTACAAATATACAATGTGTATTTCTATAAACAATAGTGATCTTAGTGTAGATGAACATGACATATGTTCATCTACACTATGATGTAAATGTAAAGCACTTTAAAATTTTCATAATCACTTCTCCACAAAACCCTGTCCCGTCCCAGAAACATCTGAATCAAGTCTCCAAATATATATATATATATATATATATGGGGTTTTGTGGACAAGTGATTACAAAAATTTTAAAGTGCTTTACATTTACGGCATTTCTTAGCAGACGCCTATCCAGACTTCAGTTCCTACCATAGGACAGTCCCCCTGGAGACACTCAGGGTTAAGGGTCTTGCTCAGGGACCCAGTGGTGGTAGTCCCAGAGGTGGGCTTTGAACCTGGGACCTCTTGAGCAATGTGTCTGTAAGCAAGTCAATCAAAGGCCTGATTTAGGTGTTTGGTTCAGGAGTCAAAAGTATAACATGTTGTCATTTCTGGAAACGCTGGAATTACGTCGACTGAGACTGTCACTGAGGTGATATTACACATACGAGGGAAACCTCAACCACAACTGCCTGCATGGTTGTTATGTTGAAAGGGGTTAATGCAATTTAAGACGGGAGGTCACACAACTTCTTACAGCTGCTATAGGTTTGAGAAATAGTTGTGAGTTTAGAACAATTCTAGCACATGCATAATTATATGCATAACAGTCCTAAAAGTGATAAAACTTTAAGATTTAATCTGATGTGATTAATTGCAAAATTTCTTGCAAGGGAATATAGAAGAACTGCAAGGAAGGACACATCATGAAATATTGCAGGGGATTCAAAGGATTGTGAGATCAAAAGAAGATATCAGTAAAGCAAGAGCTGAGGCTCTGTGTTGGATCCTTTTTGAATGTTTTGCTGTGATATGAGTTCACTTGTATTTCGAATTTGATTTCCCAGAGAAAACAGGAACACTTTCTCATGAAAGCTTTGTTTTCTCTCTAACCACTTAATTCATTGGCAATCTTGTGAAAACAAAATAGATTTTCTTCTTCCTGCAATCATAGTATTATGTAAACAGTGCACACTTTTTTTCTTACATGCACTGATATAAACTCTCCAACCGCAATTTCGAAAGGTCATAAAGTGTGTGTTTGTGTGTGTGTGAGTGTGTTACTGTCCTTTCAGCTCTTTTTTATCGTAACGCATAGATTTAGAGACCAGTGAAAGCTCTGCTCTGCTTAGTATCTAATCATCCTTCCTGTGGGAAAACGAATTTCAAGTGAGATCTCTAGGCTTTACCTTGAAGTAAAGCTTATTTTCAGCTTACATATGATTACTACTTTATTATTTATTATTGCATGTACCATGTGAATGTTTAAAAAATAGATAAGTACACTCTGGGGCAGCGGCGGCCTAGTGGTTAGGGCGTCGGCCACATGATGGGAGGATCGGGGTTTGAACCCTTTCCCAGTAAAGGCCCTGAGTACCCTTGAGCAAGGTACCGCCTCGCCTCGCCTCCTCCCTGCGATGGGACAGGACTGCACCAGTCCAGGTCTCTCTGCCCTGCAACTCCAGCTGCAGGTGGCGCTGCTGACCTGAGCACTTCGCGACCCCGTTTGGGACAAGCGGCAGAAAATGGATGGATATGTACACTCTAAAAGTAAAGGGAGTTATTAAAGGTTCTTGATGGCGTCGTTAAGGACTGTTTTGGGTTCCCAAAAAAAATAATAATAATCGGGGGTAGAGCTGTTGCCTCACAACAAGAAGGTCCTGCGTTTGATTCCCAGGTGGGACGGTCTGGGCCTTTCCTGTGTGGAGTTTCCTCCAGGTGCTCAAGTTTCCTTCCACTGTCCAAACACATGCACATGGTTTGGAGATCCTAAACTGACCCCTAGGTGTGCGTACGTGTGTTTGACTGTGTATCTGCTCTGCGATGGACTGGCGAAATGTCCAGGGTGCTTTCCTGCCTTTTACCCTGTGAGAGCTGGGACAGACTCCACTGGCCATAACCCTAATCAGGACAAATGGCTTAGAAAATGAGTGTGTGAGATTGAGTTAAGAACCTTTTAATTATAGGGTTTCAGGTGATTTTTAAGATCCATTAATTGAAGGGTTCTTTAGTGGTTCTTCTATGGTATCATTCCCTAGGTCCCTTAAATGGAACCTTCACTTTTTAGGGTGTCAGGTACAATGGGAACAAAAGTAAAAGATGCAGGCTCTGAAATGTGTTTAGCGTGCAAAAGTAAAAAGTAGTTCTTTGAAGGACATCAGCTGATTCTGGGCAAATCCATCAAGAAACAATCCTCTAAAAATAATGAACACATTTCACTTTCATCCCACTGTGTTCTCTGTTAGTCCCGTCAAAGTCATCACACTCACCTTTTCTCAACCGTTGAGTCTTCTTTTCTGTTATGTTGTTTGTGTCATTTACATCTTGTAACATCCATCTTGTGTGATCTGCACTGGATGACAAACCAAGAAATGTCTTTTCTGTTCATTTTTTTTTTCATTTAGGCTGAAATTCAATTTTGGTTTTGGATGGTGCACAATGATCTATTATAAAAATATTGAAGATTGTCCTTGAGATGCATGAATTCTAAAGTCCGTTCTCAAAACATAAGGAGCAAAAAGAACAGATATTTGAGTTAACATTTAGAGAGTAAAAGTTAAAAGCTTTCTGAAAAATAAATACTGTGTTAAGTATTGATACCTAAAAACTTTTATTAAATGCAGTAATTATGTATTTGTATTTTGTTACGTCCCATCTTTGTGCATCAGGAAAAAGACTTCATTCATTAATTACGTTCAGCACTAATAAAAAGACTGAAAGCTGGCCTACATATACAAGGTTACAGTGAGCTGCTCTCTAGTGTACAGTTACAGGGGATGGACACTTTCGGGCCACTTTATTACAAATATCTAGGCCAATATTATACTGTCTGCCAATAGTTTATGGACATTTTTTAGGAATTCCTTTCAATGCTTTAAAGTTAACGGTCCATATTAGGAAAAAAAAAAACTAACAACTAAAGGCCTGTGAATAGTCAGTAATGTTGTTTGTGGAGCAAAACAAAAAAGGTTCTAAGTGGACCTCAAAGAAAGAAATAAAATACAAATAACGTAGAATATGGACCCTTTCGGTCGGTCAGTATGGAAGTCAGATGTACTTAGTTCTACAGTTAAATCCACTGTTCACACTTAAAATCCACTGAAATGAACTACAATCCAGTGTCAGGGACGAGGCTCTTTAGTGCTCGTATGAACAAAAAGTTAAAGCTGTTTTATGAGAGGGACTACAGATAATAAAGACCTGAATCACCAGAGATATGGAAGTGTATGGACGTCTCATCAAATGTGCTCTTATCATTTGCTTCCAACATTATTATTATTATTATGTTGTTGTTGTTTTTGTTATTGTTGTTATTATTAAGATGTTAATAATAATAATAATAATAATAAATAATATATATTTATATATAAATATTTTATATATTTTATCAATCACATTTTCACGCTTGTCCAGCAATGCGGTATACAGTCACGTAAGGACGGGGGACACACCCTGGCCCAGCCCATCGCAGGTTATATATTTTATTTTAAAACAATAATTTTTATTTATTATTATTATTGTATTTTGGGGCAGCGGTGGCCTAGTGGGTAGGGTGTTGGGCCATGACGGAGTGATCAGGCTCTGAACCTCTTCCCAGTGGGGGTTGCCCTGAGGCAATTCTCGAGCAAGGTGCCTGTCTCGTCTCGCTCCTCCCTGCGATGGGCTGGTGACCTGTCCTGGGTGCGTCCACCGTCCTTCACCCTCTGTGCGCTGGGTTGGACACTGGCACTTCAAGACCCCGTTTGGGACAAGCGGCAGAAAATGGATGGATGGATTATTGTATTTTTTGGGGGGTTTTTTTGTATTTATTGTATTTTTTTTGTTTGTGTGTGTGTATATAATATATATATATATAATGTATGTGTGTGTGTGTGTGTGTGTGTGTGTGTGTGTGTGTGTGTGTTAAGTTATGCGCTGTAGGCTCTGGTGATGTGCTGGTTCTCTGATCATGTGTGTGTGTGTGTGTGTATGTGTGTTGGGCAGAGGCAGGCTAGCCCTGGTGTGTGTGTGTGTGTGTGTGTGTGTGTGTATGTGTGTGTGTGTGTGTGTGTGTGTTGCTGCAGTGTAAAGCAGTCAGCATGGCTGCTCTCTATCATGTGTGTGTGTGTGTGTATGTGTGTTGGGCAGCAGGTGCTAAAGCCTGCAGTGTGTGTGTGTGTGTGTGTGTGTGTGTGTGTGTGTGTGGGCAGTAGGTGGCGCTGTAGGCTCGGTGATGTGCTGGTTCTCTGATCAGTGTGTGTGTGTGTGTGTGTGTGTGTGTGTGTGTGTGTGTGTGTGTGTGTGTGTGTTGGGCAGTAGGTGTGCCAGAATTGTGTGTGTGTGTGTTGGGCAGTAGGTATATGCTGGCCTGTGTGTGTGTGTGTGTATGTGTGTGTGTGTGTGTTGGGCAGTAGGTGGTGCCGTGTGGCCTGTGTGTGTGTGTGTGTGTGTGTGTGTGTGTGTGTGTGTGTGTGTGTGTGTTATGCTGTAGGCTCGGTGATGCTGGTTCTTCTGATCAGTGTGTGTGTGTGTGTGTGTGTGTGTGTGTGTGGGCAGTAGGTGGCGCTGTAGGCTCGGTGTGTGTGTGTGTGTGTGTGTGTGTGTGTGTGTGTGTGTGTGTGTGTGTTGGCAGTAGGTATGCTGTAGGCTTGGGTGATGTAAGCAATTGATCATGTGTGTGTGTGTGTGTGTTGGGCAGTAGGTGGCGCTGTAGGCTCGGTGTGTGTGTGTGTGTGTGTGTGTGTGTGTGTGTGTGTGTGTGTGTGTGTGTGTGTGTGTGTGTTGGCAGTAGGTGGCGCTGTAGGCTCGGTGATGCTTGTTCTGATCAGTGTGTGTGCAGGAGGGAGGTAGTGGAGCCTGTGTGTGTGTGTGTGTGTGTGTGTGTGTGTGTGTGTGTGTGTGTGTGTTGGGCAGTAGGTGGCGCTGTAGGCTCGGTGATGTGCTGGTTCTCTGATCTGTGTGTGTTTCTGTGTCTGTGTTGTTTGATCCTTTTCCGCTTCCGTACAGACTCACCCAGACGTCACCTGCGCGTTTCAGTGAAGATGAGTTTATCTCCGAGCGGCTCCTCCGCGCTTCTCTGTCTTTCTGTCTCTCCCCCAGTCTCCTCTTTTCCTCACAGACTCCTCTCTCTCTCTCCCTCTCTCTCTCTCTCTCTCTCTCTCTCTCTCTCTCTCTCTCCCTCCCCCTCCCCCCTTGCTTTGGGCTCTTCTGGCTGAAGCGCATCCCGGAGCTGCTGAGTGAACATCATCCTCCAGATCAGATCGGAGCAGAATGTGAAGCTCCACTTCAGACCCAGCGGATCGATGGACGAACAGGAAGGTAAAGCTCAGAAACACCCCGTTAACCGGGGACGGGGCTCCGTGTGGCTGGCCGGAGGTCTGTGAGTGACCGTGTAGATATTGTGAACTTCAGGCTGAAGTTAGTCCTGCCTGTCTGGAGATGATCATCAGGATAACGTCCCGAAACAGAGCTGAACTAAAGCAGACCTTCACAGCAGCGCTTCACCTTCGAGCAGCGCCTCGCGCGCCCCCTTTAAAGGGGTTTATTTCGGTCCTGCTCTGTTTGGGTTTTGCAAAAAAACAACAAACACAACAGCATTGTTTAGATGTTTTGTATCACGAACAAAAACAAATCACTTTATTGAACAAATACATAACAGTCTGGCCAGACTGAATCAACTAATAGAAAATAATAATAATGTTGATTAAAATGAACAGATTTCTAATGACAGAATAAACACATTGCATAGTAGCTGATTCTGTTTGTTTGCTTGTTTGTTTACATGTTTTTTACATGCTTATGGGTTAAAATGGTTATAAATAGAATGAAGGCAAAAAAAACACGACCGGCACGTCAGGATTACTCAAAATGTAGCCGTATTTAAGAAATATGACTGTCCCAGCAGTGAGGGTCTGATTGTCCCGTTTGGGGAAACGTCCCAGAGCCGGCGCGGACGAGCTGGTGCTGCAGATTTCCATCCAGTCAGGATGAACCTGCTTGCTGATGGACTGATGAAGCCAGGTATCATCTTGAGGCAGAGAAAGAGAGAGAAGCAAACATGGCTGAAACACCTGATAAAGAAAAGCGACGCGTTTCGGACCCCAAGGGCATGAATCGTCGCCGTCAGAATCAAAACTCTTGTCCAGAATCCGGAAAAGGAAGGACGGAAGATGAGTTTAAGGTTGGCACGGAGAAATAAAGGGTCATCTCCGGGATGGAGAAGCTGTTTGAATCATTAAAGTGAATGGCTTTAAAGGGGTTCTTCTACGGCGAGCTGTTTTTGCTAAGGAAGAATAGTGGATCCCTAGTGGTTCTCAAACTGGTCATCAGGAAACATCTCATGGTGCACGTTTCTGCTGTACACGACGGCCAGCTTGAGAAGCAATGCTGTTTTGAACCACTTTTTATTCTCTCCATCACTGAGAAGTACAGCTTTTCCAGTTCTCTGATGGTCGTATTTCTGTGTGAGCAGGGTTTTAACTAAGGAACCTCTGAAGAACGGAGGATCTGAAATAGACAACAAAGCTCCAATGTCCGTATGACATGCTTACATGTTCCAAATGTATCTAAACTTGTAGCTACTGCATTCCAGAGGTGATTAGATTTACTGGACCAGAGGACTGACCGCTGCAAATGAATGAATCTAGGTGGGTCAGCCTAGTTTAAAGATGCACTTCCCCTCCCCTCCTAAAAATAACTGGAGACACTCTAACGTAAACCAAACTTCAGGCCAACTCTCTTGGACACGGATCAGCAGGAGGGGATTACATAATGGGAAAATAGTCACGCTACGGTTTGCTTGTGCCAAAGAAACATGTCAGCTTTAAGAACTGGGAATGGAAGCATGTGTTCAGAGAGGAAAGTAAATAAATAAACATACTAGAAAAAGAGAGATAAGCATGTTAAGTCTTTTGGTGTTAAGTTTTCAGTGCAGAAAGGACCCTAACCCGATGTAAAAGCTTTCGGTGTGTGTTTGAACCCACAGAGAGAAGTGAACACGCCTGCGCGCGATGCGGAGGAAGGATTCAGGATGCTTTCCACGTCAAGGTCCTCAAAGACGTCTGGCACAACGCTTGTTTTCGGTACGTCTTCATTGTTAGAAGGTCGTCGAACAGGACCGGACTGTCCCTTCCACCGATTGGGAAACATGATGGGTTTTATGGATTTGTCCACCTCTCTCTCTTTCTCTGTTCCAGTCTGTTTATTTATTTTCTTGTTACTCTCTGAATGTAAAAACGGCGCATGGTCTGTCTGGTAAAGGACCACAATGTTTGGGCTCACCATAGCGCACAATAATTGCGAGAGTACTATTTTACTTTTTATTTTGAAGGCAGATTCCAATAAGATGTGCTCTGATGTCAGCAGGGGTTCAGTGTGACCACATGTTTTGGATGGAATGTGTGGTATTTATTTGCTCGGGTTGCTTAAACGTGATGGCAGGACCGATTGGGGGCGGTTAAACATTAAGCTTTGAGGAAGCTACAAAGGTAGCTGATGTCTGAGCATAAAATTGCTCCTGTATTTGCTTTTAGTGCTTTTTGCCAGCAGAGAACACAAGTCTGGGTCGTCATGGCGTTTGAAGACGGGACGTCCCGGTCCGGTTAAGTGTGTGAGCAGTCACTGAAAAGTCTCGCAGCTGTATAACACTCCTCTGATAGTTCATCCTCACACTGTGTGTTAGTGTTACAACCTCACAATAATCTCGCGCACGTGTGTGTGTGTGTGTGTGTGTGTGTGTGTGTGTGTGTGTGTGTGTGTGGAGTTGCATGTTTGTTTCTGGACCATCTTGTTTTGGACACGGTTTGTATGAGATGCTGATTCCAAAGAACTGAAAGTGGTTTGTAGCTTAAATGGAATGAGCTGTTGATTCTGCAGAATGTTAATCTACTCTACTGATACACGTCCGTTTCTCTCTTTCACTCGCTCATGCATTTCTCTTTCTTTTATCTCTCTCACTCTCTCTCTGTGAGTTTTATGTTTAATCATTTGTAGGATTAAGTGTTTTTTGCAAAGTGTTCTTTACGTGCCGCAAAGGGTCAAGGTCCTCGTTCAGGCTGAGATGGATGCTGGAAACGACACGAACGATACGAACGATCAGTTCACAAATTTCATGAATCATTAAATCCATTGTACCTTTGGTTAAAAAAAAACAACTTTGCTTTTGCAAAACATCTCAGGACCACTCGGCGGTTGCGATACCAAATAGCTGACATCAGAAAAATCTTGTTGTTGCAGCAGCTGAGATACGGCTGTTGAATATATAGTGCATGCAACCCTGTGGTTTGTTTCAAATGTCATATTTAAAACTTCATGAGGTGCAAGTTGTTTTTTCCCATTCTTTCTACATCTATCAGACATTAAAACCGCTTCGCTTAGATCCCCCTCAGGCTGCCAAAAAGCTCTGACTCATTGACCCATAGACCTCTTGAGGTGTGCTGTCTGTGGAGCAGATCCTTTTCGACCTGTACAGCTTACTTGATTGAACTGACCTGCGGGGATTTTGGAGGCAAATGTTCCACAAACCAGTCCTGAACAATTTTTTTGCAGTGTGGCAGGACAGATTATCCTGCTGAAACCACTACCATTAGAACTACAGTTGCCTTGAAGTGGTGTACTTGGTCTGCATGTGTAGGTAGATGGTAGTTGTTAAGATAACAACATGAATATCAGCATAAAATATTTTCCCTACAGAACATTGCCTAGAGCATCTCGCATGCCTTCGCCATAGTGAAACCTGGCGTCATCTCTTCCCCATGAAAACAACACTCACTCAGCCCGTCCACACAACGTAAGAGAAACCATCATTCATCAGACCACACCTCCTTCTCCCATGGTCTATTTCTGATGTTCACATATGCCTGTTGTAGACACTTATGGTGAGGAACCAGCATCAACATGCATACGAACCGATCCCTCTTCTTTATAGGTGCTGTTATGAGTGTTATTCATTTCACCTTACTTAAATCTTGATTCAGACCAATAAAAACCTCGATGGCAACATTATTCTCTAATGACGGTGTTTAAATTATCTCAAGCCAATTGAGCCTCCGTGGGAGGGGCTGGACAAACTGGTTTGATCTATCGAGGCCCAACCTCGCAACTTACAGGACTTGAAGGATCTGCTAGGTGTCTCATCCTTCTTCACAGGTCTTGTGGAGACCATGCCATGGGTCAATGCTGTTTCAGTGGCAAGAGGTGCTACATGCAGGCGGGACGTTAACAGAATCGGGCTCCTGGCTTTAATGCAATGGCAAATTAATGTCTATGATTCTAAAGCACAGTGACAGGAACAGCCTGTTTAATATTCCTCAGTAAAGGAATGTATCTCTTTTGGGTCCATAAAAACACACAAGCGTCATACATTTTGCATAGAAAGAATATGGATGAAGTCCTAAATGGGCTTTATATTTGCCAGTCCCAGATAAAAACTCACTTATTTTCAATTAGAAACATCCTTACGATTCATTTTCTCTGTAAGATGTTTTTTTTTTTTTCTCCATAGACTTCTTTAGGCACCTGCTTTTTTTAAGAGTGTTGTGAAACCAGCCAACAATCGTTAGCTTACATGACTGTAAAAATACCAACTAGGGTTCCAAGGGAGGGAAAATAACAGCCTCCTCCTTTTTTATGTAACATCTAAAAGTTTTGCTGTTCCGCTACAGCTGCTGCGGTCATGTAGGCCAGGTTGGCAGACTACTGACTGAGTTAGTGACACGGCCCAAGGTCAGCTGCCTCTAACAAGATTGGAGCTGAGCAGCCTGCAGAGAGCCTTACGTAACCTGGACCAATAATGGAAAAGGGTGTTTTGCACCTCTTCCAATCAAATTCTCATTAGATTTAATGGGAGCTGAAATCTCTGTTTGCAATCGCACTGAATTAGGACTTGGTGCAGGTGGAGGCCAAGGCCCAGATTAGGAAAGCTGTTCCTTTCAAGCAGTTTATTAAAGCTTCAGGTCAGATTAAGAGGCTGATTAGTGGATTCCTTAAACACATGTTAAAATAATTAGTACATCCTGTTGTGCGCTATTAAAGCGATAGTTCTGGGGTGAAACAAACTCACACTATCCCTTTGCAGAAAAGCAGTTATTCAGACATGTTTGAGACTAAAGTAAGTTACCTGTGTTGAAAGATAATGTACTTGCTGTGATGCATAAAAATGAACAAATGAAGAAGGGTGAAGTTTAGGCTAAAAGAGGGGATAAGGAGCAGTTCTTTAATGTGAACGTCAGAAACAGCTTCATGGGCCCCTGAACATGGCGGATTAGTCTTCGTATGAGCCGTCTCGGCTGCAGACAGGGTCCACGTGGTTTACTGAAACCCCTCCACACTGGGGCAGGTAGGGACGTCTCTCTGGAGTGCTGTTAAATTCCTAGACGGCGATTCAGCATCCCTCCAGACGCTCCGTCCCGCTTCATTAGAGGGCTGCTTGTCAGTTTTCCAATTAATGCTCCTGTGATTAGAGGAAGAGATGACTGGTTACAAGTACGTTTATGGGAGGGACTGGAATGCACACTGGCCTGCTAATTGTGCTTGGATTTCCCTTTTCACTTATGTTTGACTTTCCGTTAACATGTCAGGATGTTTTGGGCAGCATCTCATCCTCTCGCCTTGACAGCGGCAGCTCGTGGTTTAGCCAAAAAGGTCGCCATTGTCCTTTCATCTCTATAGAAAGGTCATCTTGAAGTTGAGCCTGAACAAATCATCCTTGAGCCCTAAATATTTAGGTGAGACTGACTTCCCTACAGGTCATGTGTTTAGAAGCAACACATTCGTGTTTTTCTTTTACCCCTCAGAAACAGAACAAAAGGTTTGACTCTGTTTGCAGCAACACTCTAGAACCGAGTCTCACATGGTTTAAACCTTTGCTTTGATGGACAAATGTACTGGCAGAATCCAGGCTTTCTTTACCAAAAGTGGGTAGCCTTGTAAATGACTGTGACTGGCTAAATTGGGAAATCTTCCGTGGGAACATTGTCTCAAAAGCTACTTTACCAGTTTGTAACCTGGTTGAAATTATTTATTTATTTATTTATTTATTTATTTAAAGCTGAATATTCAGATTTATATGGGCACAAATCTGAACACTGTTCTTTCAAATCTGATCAGACCCAGTTTCATATTTGGTCCTGAGATCCTGCGTATCCAGGCCATGGGACCTTTGTTGAACACTCCTACAATTAAAGTGTATTTTTAACGCTGCACATGCACCACCAGTTAGGATGTGTCGACCCAAATAATGAGCAGTGGAGGGCTGTTTGTGTGAAGGTGCGAACAACCTGAAGTCAGCTGTGCTGTAAGACAACCTACCATGCAGCCCTCAGATGAGATTTAATGCACTCATATATTTGCATATTTCCATGATGTACCAGCCTCTTATCATAAAAACTTTGCGCTGAGCATGTTTCTTATCATCCGATAATTGAACGCCCCACATGTGAGTGTAGTGCGGGGGAAATGATAAGTGTTCTATCTATGGTCTTTAAGTTAAATACATTAGTTAGATTTAGTTTATATATAATTATAGACATCACTATTTGATCTTTTTCAGTACTGATTATCGATTAAACAAATTGTTTGCACTGTTAAAGCTCCTTTTTTTGTGCAACTCTTTCAGGACCTAACGTGGCCAAATTGGCCAATGAGCTGTCTTGCTTTATAGTTGCTTATACTCCCAAATTGACTCAAATATAAACCGTACTCATCAGGGCTCGCTTTAGGTGAAAGTGAAAGTGACTACCCTTGTCATTGGGTAACGCAGCACAACACAACAAAATTCAACCTCTGCGTTTCACCCATACACACACGTTCAGCAGGGGGAAGCTATTGAAAGCACCCAGGGAGCAGTGCCAGGGACAGTACCTTCCTTAAGGGTACCTCAGGGCAACCTACTGGTGAGGGAATCAAACCCACAATCTTCCAATCCGAGTCAGCTCCCTAACCACTAGGCCACCGCTGCCCTGAAGGTGCTAAGAAGGACTTTAAAGAAGAAAAAAAGCATGGCAACACATTTATTACTATTACTATCCCGGACGAGCCCTAAGCTGTAAGTGTATCTGGTTGCTTTAAGGCAGCGGTGGTCTAGTGGTTGGGAGTTTGGCCACAGGATCGGAAGATTGAGGGTTGAAACCCCTTACCAGTAGGTTGCCCTGAGGTGCCTTGAGCAAGGTACCATCCCTGTCACTGCTCCCCGGGTGCTTTCATAGCTGCCCCCTGCTGCACGATGTGTGCAAAGGTTAAATGCAATTTTGGGGCAGCGGTGGCCTTGTGGTTAGGGAGTTGGCCAAAGAATCAGAAGATTGTGGGTTCAAACTCCTTACCAGTAGGTTGCCCTGAGGTACCCCTGAGCAAGGTACCATCCCAGTCACTGCTCCCCAGGCGCCTTCAATAGCTGCCCCCTGCTGCACGGTGTTTAACAGGTGATAACGTGTCCATTTTGCCAGGCCTCGTTGTTTTAATGTAGCCTGATCTGAATGGAGCTCATTTGTGCTCGTTACGTGCCAAAGCGTTTCCTCTTTTTTTCGGACTCTGGCTGCAGCTGAGGAAGTTAACAATGGAGACATGCAGAAAATTTCAAAGCTCTTTTAAGAGCACTTAAAACAACAACTGTCTTCATCAACCCCCCCCCCCCCCCTTCCTCTTGCTGGCCTTTCTTATTAAATCAAAACACATTGGCTTTAGCAGTTTGGGCCTTAAAAAAACAGAAGATCTGTGCACTCATCTATCTCTACCGCCTTCTCTTTGTCTCTCAGAAGAGGCAGAGTGGCCTGATAAACGAAGGAACATAAGCATGGTGATTACGATTTGGATAAGAGTGTGTTGGTGCTGGGTGGTAAACACTTCTGCTCTGTTTTCACTCTTAAGGAATGAAGGAAGCAGAGTGTTTGTTCTGCACTGTTTGTCTTTGTGTGTGGCAGTGTTTGAACGCCTTTCTGTCTTTCACCTGACATTTCTCGCTCTCTCTCTTTCTGGGTGTGAGCTCTGGTGTTAAATCTTTAGAGCAGAAACAAAGGTAGGAAGCTATTAAGACTCTGCTACAAAATATGTTATTTACCATTACTGTGATATTGCCTTTGCAATATTGATATCAATGAAGGCTGAACTCGGTTCTTTGTGAATACTGACCAGTTGCAGACGTCCTCTGGGTGATTTGAATAAATGAAGGCATCCAAACAACAAATATTGTAGCTATAATGCAGCCCAACATCACAAAAAACGCTTCTAGATATTTGCTGGCAATAGGCATCAAGACAGGAGGCGGAGCTGGAGGTGTCAGAGTTAAAGATGCTGAGATGTTCGTTGGGTGTGACGAGGATGGACAGGATTAGAAATGAGTATATTGGAGGGACAGCTCAGGTTAGACGTTCTGGAGACGAAGTTTGAGAAGCAAGGTTGCGTTGATTTGGACATGTCCAGAGGAGAGACAAGGATTATATTGGGAGGAGGATGTTGAAGATGGAGCTGCCAGGAAAGAGGAAAAGAGGAAGACCAAAGAGGAGGTTTATGGACGTGGTGAAAGAGGACATGCAGGTGCTCGATTTGAAGGATAAAGATGCAGAGGACAGGAAGAAATGGGAACGGTTTATCTGCCGTGGCGAAACCTAAACAAGGGCAGCCGAAAGAAGAAGAAGAAATAATGTAGTATTATTTTGATGCTGGAGAAAATAAATTAATTAATTTAGACTAATTTTACAATAAAGCATTTTGCTATATTTTTTTTTTATATTGCATAGACATTCAAGATGACCCAAAACCTTCATGGGTAAGGAACCTTTAAAAAGGGCTTCACTAAAAAGGTTTATAAAGCCAATGTTTAGTAGTGATATTATGCACCAGGCCCTCTTTAAAATCTGTATTAACCAGGTAATCATTGCAAATTCACTGAAGTTTCAAATATTTCCTTTTATTTTTTTCTTCTGTTTACTCACATTTTAGTTTCGTTCCTGTGTATTTCAGTCTTTCTAGTTGCCCACAGGCCCGAGAGTAAGTCAGGATTAAGTTAGTCAGGATTGAAATTAAATTTTTTAAATGTAAGAGGAGTACAAAATGCCATGGCGATATCTTACAGTTTAATAATTACTTCTAAACACCAGTTATTATTAAAGTGTCTTTTTAAAGATAAAGCTTGAATGTTTTAACAAAACAGGATATACATTGCCCTTACATTTATTCGTCCAGGGCCGCTAACAGTGTCAGCTTTATTGGTTTATGACAGCCCTGTGTCCAGGTTGTGTTATCCACTATGCTTACCCACCATTCTTGCCTGAAGCTGCACTTCTACTTGTTCTCACAGGACGAAACAGCCTGTCCATTTTACTACCCTTCAGCAGAGCTACTTCTGATCTGTTATTAGATGGTCCCAGTTCAATGACCTTGCACATAACTTGCTACGGGGCACAGGCTGACGATGAATTGTGATTGGTTTGATGAGTATTTACATTTTGAATCTGCCATTATTTAAACAGGTATTTTTTAGTCCATAGCGACTTTAATAAATGAACAAAAGTATGTGTATATCATATATATATATTTATTTCCTGTGCCCCCTGTGGAACTGGCTGTGGATCCATATCCCTCAGTTTAAGAACCACTTTGACTCGAAGTGGGTTTAATAGTCATTAGAATATTAATGGCTATTAAAATATAATGTTCCTAAATCAATACTAATTCTAACCGGTTATAAACTGTTGATTTTTTAAAAATCTTGCACCCCTAGTTGAAGGCCTGCTGTGACCGGACTATGAAACCGTATATATTTAGTGCAACCGCGTATATTTGGGGGTGCTGGTGGTAGGATACTCAGCAGGTGTTGGCTGTAAAAGCTGACGGTTAAGCGAGACTTCACAGGAACACCTGGGTTTAAGGTGAAAGTTTATCTGAAGGGGGGGTAAGGTGTGTGATGTACGTTTACACCTGGAGATCCTCCGTGATTGTCACAGGTTTTCCTCACAGACCTCAGCAAACGTAAGATTGTGTGAGAGAGAATGATTAACCAACCCTCAGATCCACATGGCTTACCAGATGTTACCATGACATCACTGCGCACACATTGCCCAACACACTGATCAGGCCTGCCGTCTATTGGATCAGGAACAGCCGCTTCGGTAGGATCGTTGCTGGACTGTAAAAGTATCTGATGCAAAATATCCAAAGATTTCATTTAAAACATCACATAGAAAACAACACAAGACTAAACAAGTGCAGACACAACTGCATACAGTGCAAAAACAATGACACAAGTACATCCATCGGACGCAGAGCAGAGATAGTACTGCATCTGAATATTGTGGATCTCGGGTGAGACGGTGAGTCCGGTACTGGGTGCTGTAGAGTATTATGGCAAACACTGAACTTGGCAGCAGATCAATAAAGTGCAGGGGTTTAGTATTAATAATAAATGTGTGTCCAAGCAGGCGGCCTAGGGATATTGGAGTCTGTTTTTTGATTTAGGAGTCTCATGGCCAGAGGGAAGCTGTTTCCTTACCTGGACACTGCAGTAAGAGTGTTGGAGGCGTGGGAGGGCTCGTCCACAATGCTGGATGCTTTGGTGAAAATGTCCTGAACTGAAGGCATAAAGACCCTGATCATCTTGGAGTTGTCGAAGCTCAGTAGACAGTGGTCGTGACGTCTCCTGAAGTCAACCACCACCTCTTTCGTCAACTTTTAAGACAGGTCGTTGGTTCCGCACCGGTTGCTGAGCTGTCGTACCTCCTCTCCTTTCGCTCCATCACCACCACTGATCAGACCCACCCTGGTTTTATCATCTGCAAATTTGATGGTGTGGTTCAAGCTGCGCGTCGCTGCACAGTTGTGGGTCGTATCCCAGCACATATAGGGGAAAAAGGTGGAGAGACACCCTGGATAGTTTGCAAGCTCATTCCAGGGCAGACATACAGATGAACACATGGACTGAAAGCTCGCAAACTTCTTCTAGAATTTCTTTTTTGTTTTGTTTTTTTTTTCGGAACCTTCGCATTCAGAATTTAGATATTTGCTAAACACAAAAAACTAAAATCCTTTTGGCTTAAATAACCGTTCCAAACCTGATTTCTTAATTTTTAATTAAAGTAAACTCTGAGATTGCTCCAAACACATTTCAAAGGAAGACAAATTGTCACCAGACATTTTGGCAGGCAGTGTCAATCGTCATAATCCCCTGGCACAATGGCATTTGCCAGGCTGCTAGCAGACAGTGCATGCTAGACTGGTAACTGTAGAATAAGGCTGGCTTCTTTGTGCTGGATTCCAGGGTCTTCCACTTTTCTTTTTTTTTTTGTTTTGTTTTTGTTTTTTAAGTGTTTTGTCTCATTCCAGAAGCAGAGCTTATGATCTCCAAATTCCCCCAAACAAAGCCCTGGGCAGTGGCCAGTGTCCAGATCTGTGGGCAGAGCTTAGACTGTTTCAGGCCTAATGTGATCTTTATCAGAGCAGCTCTCAGCACTGAGCGGAACCTGCACTCTTTCACCCTGCTTTCTTTCTCTCTCTCTCTCTCGCTGTCTCCTTCTCTCTGTCCCTCCTTTTATGTGCTTTTCTCCTTTTCCCTTTCTCTATTTTTTTGCAGTGCTCTATACAGAATGCTCTTTAAGCTGAACACAATGTTCCAGACACCTCACAGGAGTCCTTTCCTCTTCTTGATGAATCAGTAACTGGCCCATGTCGTTCAGAGAACACATGCAGGCGGGTCCTGAGTTCGACATGAAAAGCTTTTTTTTACCACTGCTCCAGATCTGCACATGGATCTGTTAAACTGGTCTGGAATATTCCAGGAAACAAAGAAAACCAAGCACTGCACTGACTCTGGGGGCACAAGGCTGATGTAGCTAACGGGCAAATAACAGAGGGTTATGTGGGACTGTTTCCTAAACTGTCCTAAACTTAAATTAGTTTGAAAATCTGCGGACACTGTTAATTGTCACAATTTCGTTAATTAATTACCCAACGCTGTTTGACCCTGGAGTTTGGTGATTTTTGGCATGTAGATTTGCAAGATGCATTTCAGTGTTTACACATTTCCTGTTGGCCATTTTACAAGCACAGCTCTTGTCCAGATATTTCACCAAATTACTACTTTAACCGTGAAGCGTTTGACTCCCACAGAATGTACAATTGCCGTTTGAGTTCTAGACCAGATCAAAAACTGTTATCTTGCTTTAGAGTTGTGTATATTTTTCCTACTCTTTAACCTGCTGCTGTTTCGCTGTTATGGCTCCAGGTGTTCCAAACTCTCTAGGAATGTGGAGCATTTGGTTCTAGAATGCTCTGAACACTCTGTTCTCATTGTTTCATTGTTCTCTGCAGTAAATTTGTCCTGACTGGCTAGAGTCGCAGTGCTTAAATAGAATGCAAAGAATGGAGTTACTCTTTCAGACTGCAGGTGTGTGTTCTTAAGTGGCCCAAATCTATTCATCACATCATGAGTCAGTGTTTTCCACAGAGGGAAGACGAAGACGGCAGAGCTTTTTCAGTAAGTGACCGACTTAATTACATGTGACTGTCGAAGGTTTCACAGGGTCTAGTCATTTACATGCAAGGCCAGAAAGCCGGGACGAGGCTTCCGCTGGCAAATTGTTTGGAATTCCTTAAGGTTGCAAAAAGAGAATGCAGTCAGTCTGGAAAATTGTCCCTAAATGCCGTTTACCCTGAAGGCAATCCTTAGGTAGATGTGAGGGCACCTGCTTTTCAAAGAGAATAACCAGTTAAGAGGCTAATGCACATACCCCACCACTTAAGCTCACGCAAAAGTCTTGCTTTAAAAAACTGAGCCAAAAATCACGTTTACACAAGTTTCGTCCTGCAACAGATGTAGTCAGCAATAGGTGTTTCGCTTCTTTGGATTAGCGCTTGAACTACAAGGTAAGAAAACAACAGTTAATCAAAAGCCACACATCCAAAAGCAACATCCAGCTTCATCAATGTGACAGACCCGTCAGTGTGGTTCAGGGCACAGAATGACTCTCTTTGAGCAACTCGGCTTCACTCCTTCATGCAGTCGTTTCACGCATTGCCAGCAGAGGTGTTCACAAAACAGGTGTACAGACGACTGATCTTCGAAATTAGGAATTCTCAAAAAGTGTTTCTAGAGCTGCATTTCTACCCTGATTAGTAAAAACAGACCCGTTTTCCGGAAACCCAGTTGGCTGCCTGCAATGATTACCTGCATAGTTCAGTCCTAAACCACACCAACAAGTCTGTGCCACCTTAATGAAAGGATATGGTCTGAACTGGATGTGGTTTCAGTGATGTTGATTTGGGTGATTACTGGCAGTGAGCAACTTTAACCTTGCAGTCAAACTCTAAACTCATAGAAAAACTACATCTGGGAAAAGGAAATGGCATAAAATAGATTATTTTTTTTCTTTTAAGATATCCCTTTAATCAATCATTTTGTTATTGGCACTGGCGCTGGAGCTGTAAGGCTAACACGGCTAAGATTTGATGGAGGAGTTAGTCCTGCAGAGATGACATTTTGATTAAAACTTATTATTTTTCTACAGCACACTAGGGATGCTCTATAGAAATGTGTGCCGGTGGCAATGTTTTATGTACATATCTGCCAGTACTTCACTACTTCTACTTTTATTAGCATTAGGTAGGTTCCTTATTTATACAGGACTGTACAAAAGGCTTGAGACACCAAGCCTTTCTTTTTATTTTGCTAGAAAATCACCTTGTTGGAGCAAAAATGCTATTTCATGCCTGTCAGCTGCCTTGTCTTTGGTATGTTAAATAGATAACATTTGAACAAAAATGTTTTAGTGCGACAGGTTGCCTAAAGATACAAGTGTAACCAGGTCATACAGTATTGTTATAATCGCACAAAATCTGTTTGAAATCCCAAACTGTTCCTGTTCTACCTGATTGTGAGGACCTCCAAACCTGTAGTTGCTGTTATTATTAGTTAGAGCCTCTCCTAACCCTTTCTTCTTCTGTGGTACACCCCTATAAATTTTGGGTACCTCCTTTGTCCCCTGTTTTTTTCTACAATTCCTCTGAGGGAGTGGATCTGGAGTGGACACTATATTTCTTTGGAAGTGTTTGTCATTTGCTTTTCACTGTCAGAATAAAAGGAGATAATCTCCAAAGAGATCCCAGTGTCGCCGTCCATTAAACTACACAACGCAGAAGTCCATCGGTTACACAAGGTTCTAGATAAAGGGCTTCCAAACACTCCATGTTCAGCATCAGCAGTAAACTGATCATCTGGGATCATCTGCAGCTGTTTCTTCACTGTTCGATGTTTTGTTCTCCTTGAAGGATTGATGTGAAGGTCACTGTGTGGCTCAACTAACAAAAAACAATCCTGAAACTGCTCCGTTACAGGGACTAGAAAGATATATATATATATATATATATATATATATATATATATATATATATTTTTTTTTTTTTTTTTTTTTTTTTTTGGTTTAAATACCGGAAGGAAGCATTTAAATATTGAGACAGATTTAACAAAACCATTAAAAAGACAAACAGATCTACCTTTGCTGGCATTTTAACACCTTTAATACCACTTAATATTGTGCCGCAGTGAGTAATGTGTATTTAGGCTAGAGGTATTAATTTCTTTATTTGTGAAGTGACGCAAGATGTCTGTTCAGCCAATTTATGGACTGCAGGAAACAAAACACAACTGTGTTCCATTAATATGGCAAATGATCAATATTTAATACTTTAAGATTGTGACAGGCCATCTCTTGGTCCTCAGTCATGTTGTTTCTATCAATTTTCTGATACACAAACTCTATGTAGCCTCATGGAGCAAGCTGAGGCATGGTCAGGACAAGCCTTGTACTTTCCATGTTCTTCTAGACTAATGTCTTCTGTAATTACAGAATGCCTGAGGTACTCTGCTCCACAGTTCAGAAGCTCACTCGT
Source organism: Hepsetus odoe (assembly GCA_017165825.1). Taxonomy (NCBI): domain Eukaryota; kingdom Metazoa; phylum Chordata; class Actinopteri; order Characiformes; family Hepsetidae; genus Hepsetus; species Hepsetus odoe. Next base: position 18,332,331 of record CM029390.1, read on the forward strand.
CTATAATTAAGCCAGTTTCCTCCATTAGTGTCAAGTAGCAGCTGAAAGGAACGTTGTTATCCTCCAGAATCACCTCCCAGCCGTGGAACGGTCAGCAGGAGAAAGTGTGTGAGATTGCTTCATGACTGGTTTTGGACAATAGCCCAAATTCCTTATGAGTTGCCTTGCCTCGCCTCAGACTTCATTGAGCAGTTGCCTCTGTGTTACGTTTAGTAAGTGTGGGGGGGTCAAATGCCCTTCCAAGCCTGTCTTTGTTTACCATTACATACCACGTCCTCCTCAAATCTGACAACCAGCTTCAATAAGAACCATGTTGATCTTGCTGGGATTTATCTGGATCTCAGACTTTCTCAGCTTAGACTTGTCTGTTTGAAAACCAGATGCAGGTCTTTGAAACCAAACACGAGGGCTTTCCAGTTTGTCCTCACAATCACCTCATATTCCATCAGCTTCATTTTTTTCACTTCATAAGATTAGGAATTTAGACTGACAGCAGAGTCAGTTTTTTTTAATCCACTTGATATTAAATGTTCCTAATGATGGTACATAACTACTGTTAATCCGATACAGATGGATTACAGTACTACAGATTGTGTACATGCACAGGAACTTGTTTTATTAATAAAGCTGAAATATGTGTAAATGCTTAACCTATATGATTTACACACGTTTTGCAGGCATTGTCAGTGTGTAACTTCACGGGTTTTGTGGACACGTGATTTAAAGCAGGACCAAAAACTATTTAGGGAGCCAAAAACTTCCGTCCGTCCGAAGATAAAACTTGAGTTGTATGAACTTTTAGATTACGTTTTTCTTTTAATTGTTTTCTATGGTCACCAGTTACACTCCTAGTTAGCCATTTTCCCATTTATTACAAATAAATATTCTGTTTGGTTTTCAGACCTGTTTGTTTTTCTTGGTGGTTTCCTCAGGTGCTCTGAATGCTGTGATCTCCTGACTAACTGGTACTATGAACGAGAGGGGAAGTTATTCTGTGGGGAACATTACTGGGAGAAGTTTGGAGAGCTGTGTCATGGCTGCTCACTGCTAATGACTGGCCCAGCTATGGTAAGAAATAAGCTTTTCTCATGTACCAGCCTCAAATCATGATCATAAATAAAAATTTTTATTAAATAATGGTTTTTTTTTTAATAAAAAAAATATACAAATATAATGTGACCGAAGTAGCAAGAAAAATCATCTTTAAGGAAGAATGTCATGTGTTGAAACTAGCTTTGTCAAATGTATTTCTTTGTTAAAGCCCCTCCTTCATACATTGATGGTTTGAAGAATCAAACCAGGAAAATGAATCATGTGTTGAAGTGATTTTATTTATTGATGGCTATAGATATATTCATTATGTTGTGGGACGTCCTTGGTTTAAACTGCTAGTTTGTCTTTATTTTTAGATGTCAGTGTGTTTTCCTGAACTAAAAATGCATACAGACAGAGCAGGAAAGGTTTTTAAAGGTGTGCACAGAGATACAGCCGTGTCCAAGAAACCATTTCTTAGTTTCTTAGGTTTGTTTGCTTGAAAGTCTTTCAACAGAAAGTTTTAAAGCACCTTTTCCAAAGCCAAGGACACTTCACAGAGCTACAGACCACAATCCCAAACCATGGTGGGACGTTCAGTGATGGTGGGGTTTAAACTCTGGTTTAAATAATTATACCAAGGTGCTGGGGAAGAGTTTCCAAACTGGAGGGGCCGCAAATCTAAAGGCCCTTGAGTACATGATGGTCCTTGTGAATTTTGGGGCAGAAAAATCCCAAAACAGATTGGAAGAGGAAGATCTAAGACTAAGAATGGGAATGTAAGGCTGGAGTCACTCTAAAAGTCAGGTAAGAGCAAGTCCATGGGGGGGTTTAAATGCAAACACAGTAATTTTAAATCGTACGTGGTGTTCAGCAGGGAGGCAGGGAGGGTTCTAGAGGGCAGCAGTGATGTGTGGGTGAGAAGTCTTGTTGCTGAGCGTCCCCTTTGTACTTTCTTAAAATATAAGTGCAGCCAGATCTTATTGGCAACATAGAAAATAATACACAAGGCAAATCCCAACTACTGGGCTTGGAGAACTTTGCTCTTGTCTCATTTAAACAGTTGTCCAGATAAAGCAACAGGTGAAGATGTCAGATGCATTAGTTTTATTTAGCCTCATTTATATATCGCTGTTAGGCTGCAGGTAGTGGAGCTTTGTTTTTGTAGGCGTGTGTGTTTTGATATCTCCTCACATTCTCCTCACGCCAACGCAGAATGAATCATGCAGTGTCTGTGAGATGAGAGTTTTGCTTTTGAAATACGGGATTAGCATCTGCTCTTCCAGCATTTACAGCCTTATCACCGCTCTCTTCCCTCCTACAGAACAATTCCAATGAGATCTCATGATCTTGTTTTTCGGTCTTTCCTGGTACTTTCCCCGGAGTAGGGAGGCGTTGGCACAGAATGGATTAAAATAGGATGAAATAGTTTATAAGACAGTTGGTAAGTATCAAATTAATTTGTAAGCCAATCAGCAGACTAAAATAGACTCGCCTTGATCACTGCATAACTTTAAACTACGTGCCAGTGGAAATGTGCTGAATAGACTAGAAACCAGTGGAAATGTGCTGAATAGACTAGAAACCAGTGGAAATGTGCTGAATAGACTAGAAACCAGTGGAAATGTGCTGAATAGACTAGAAACCAGTGGAAATGTGCTGAATAGACTAGAAACCAGTGGAAATGTGCTGAATAGACTAGAAACCAGTGGAAATGTGCTGAATAGACTAGAAACCAGTGGAAATGTGCTGAATAGACTAGAAACCAGTGGAAATGTGCTGAATAGACTAGAAACCAGTGGAAATGTGCTGAATAGACTAGAAACCAGTGGAAATGTGCTGAATAGACTAGAAACCAGTGGAAATGTGCTGAATAGACTAGAAACCAGTGGAAATGTGCTGAATAGACTAGAAACCAGTGGAAATGTGCTGAATAGACTAGAAACCAGTGGAAATGTGCTGAATAGACTAGAAACCAGTGGAAATGTGCTGAATAGACTAGAAACCAGTGGAAATGTGCTGAATAGACTAGAAACCAGTGGAAATGTGCTGAATAGAATAGAAACCAGTGGAAATGTGCTGAATAGAATAGAAACCAGTGGAAATGTGCTGAATAGAATAGAAACCAGTGGAAATGTGCTGAATAGAATAGAATAGAAACCAGTGGAAATGTGCCGAATAGAATAGAAAGCAGTGGAATGTGCCGAATAGAATAGAAAGCAGTGGGATGTGCCGAATAGAATAGAAAGCAGTGGAAATGTGCTGAATAGAATAGAATAGAAACCACTGGAAATGTGCTGAATAGAATAGAATAGAAACCAGTGGACTGTGCTGAATAGAATAGAATAGAAACCACTGGAAATGTGCTGAATAGAATAGAATAGAATAGAAACCACTGGAATGTGCTGAATAGAATAGAATAGAAACCACTGGAATGTGCCGAATAGAATAGAAAGCAGTGGAATGTGCCGAATAGAATAGAAAGCAGTGGGATGTGCCGAATAGAATAGAAAGCAGTGGAATATGCTGAATAGAATATAATAGAATAGAAAGCAGTGGAATGTGCTGAATAGAATATAATAGAATAGAAAGCAGTGGAATGTGCTGAATAGAATAGAAAGCAGTGGAAATGTGCTGAATAGAATAGAATAGAAAGTAGTGGGATGTGCTGAATAGAATAGAAAGCAGTGGGATGTGCTGAATAGAATAGAATAGAAAGCAGTGGGATGTGCTGAATAGAATAGAACAGAAAGCAGTGGGATGTGCTGAATAGAATAGAATAGAAAGCAGTGGGATGTGCTGAATAGAATAGAATAGAAAGCAGTGGGATGTGCTGAATAGAATAGAAAGCAGTGGGATGTGCTGAATAGAATAGAATAGAAAGCAGTGGAATGTTCTGAATAGAATAGAAAGCAGTGGAATGTTCTGAATAGAATAGAATAGAAAGCAGTGGGATGCGCTGAATAGAATAGAATAGAAAGCAGTGGGATGTGCTGAATAGAATAGAAAGCAGTGGAATGTTCTGAATAGAATAGAAAGCAGTGGAATGTGCTGAATGGTGTAGAAGCCCATGGATTGTGCTGTATAGAATAGAACAGAAGCTAATGGAATGTGCTGAAGAGATTAATATAAAAATTGGGCGACGGGTATAAAATAGGATAAAAGCCAGTGGACACGAGATGAATAGATTGTAATAGAATAAAATGAAACGGAAGAGAATTGTGAGGTATCTTCAGTAAGAAGAACCGGAGAGGAGCCATCGGGCAGGTGTGGACCAGCTTTATCACTCCTGCCTTCCTCCCTAAAAACAGTTCCACTGAAATCTCACAGTCTTGTTGTTCCATGTGATTCCCTGATATGTTTCCCTGGAGTTCACCAGACACCTGAACTATAAACGTATCGGATCCAGAAGACTTGCAGACACATGTAGAATGAAACGGGAAGAAGTGGGTTGTGATGTGTGTATACAGCAGTAATAAACAGGCTACAACTGAAGCAACTGCGTCTTTCTGGTCAACAGGTTTGTTTTCTTTTCCGAGTTAAAGAGCATGTCTTCATTATTATTGTGCTGTAATTGAGCGTGTGTTATAAACGCAGACGGGGTGAAAAGCCCTGGAGTGTACCTTTAATGTAGTGCAGGCACCGAGGGGACGGGAAGAGTGCGTTTCTGTTAAGACCTATTCATCCACATGCTGGGTCTGGCCACCCGCTCAGGCCGTTTATAGTAATTACCCCCCTCTAGTGCAGTTCTGCCCCCCTGTACTGTCATAATCACTCCAGGCACGGGGAGCCCTCTTTCAGCCTCCCCGCCCCTTTATGGCACAGATCCAAAGAGTTTATTTACTCGGTGGCTTGTCCTCATTTAGAGGTCCTGCTTGTTTTTTCTCACTCTTTCTGTGTGCTGTTTCAGAGCTTCAGGAAAATGTGTAGCTGAATAAACAGAGTTAGAGTTTTTTTTATTGTTCATTCTGCTCTTTGAAAGCTCACCGTACAAAATGGCAACGGCAGATAACTTAAATAATAGAAGATGAAAGAATTGAATGAGAACGAAAATGAGCTATGATGCTTTCTGTTACGTAATGTATTCATGATGGAATTTTTAAAATAATGAATCATGGATTAAGAGCTCCTCTACTGCAAGGAGTAATCGCAGCAAATCTGAATATGAGAAAATACTTTGGGACAACAAAATGGAGCGATCTTCTATATTTACATTTATATTTGCGGCATTTAGCAGATGCTCTTATCCAGAGTGACTTCCATGTCCTAATTACAGGGAAAGTCCCCCTGGAGCAACGCAGGGTTAAGGGTCTTGCTCAGGGACCCAGTGGTGGTAGTGCTAGAGGTGGGATTCGAACCGGGGACCTCTTGAGCCGTAGGTCCAAAGGCAAATATGTATATATCCACTCACAGAGCAAACACAGAGTTAAAAGTCAGATTTGTCCTCTGTGCTAATGATTGACAGGAAACGGAGAGGGGGCTGCAGGGCGGCGGAAAGACCAAGGATAATTATGTTCTTTTAAAGTGCAACAAGTTTCTCAGCTTTGGTGCATGATGCATGTTGAAGCAGTTTTGACACTCCTGTAGGGTCCTGTGGCGTGATTTATTCTCACATATCATTGGCGCACTTCAGACTTTTTTTGCTGTGATGGAACAAAGAACTTGACAGAACAGCAAAGAGGTTTTCTTGTGCTTGTGTGGGTTTTTTATTATTCTGGTTCTAGAAACAAGCGAAATGGTCCTAAGTAATCACTGTTTGTGTTGCAGGGTTAGACTGTGAGCTCATTGCCTATGGGCTGGATGAATGGGATCTGAAGGTTGGAATGGTCTCGGCATGTCTTTCTGATGTCATCATGACTTTGGAATGCCTGTGCATGGGTTTTCAATAGCGTGCTTTGTAATCACAGTGCAAATGTTAGCCTTAACCCAGGTCCCGAACCAGCACGAGCGCAGGGTTTTAAGAGAGAACTGCCAACATGCAAGTCACTCATAATGGGGTTAGCTTAATTGGGCAAATTTAGGGCCTGCATCGACCTTAAGGCGAAGGAGGAATTTGCCAGGGAGCAAAACGCATAATAGGCCCTTTCTGTTTAGACTCAAGTCGAGGGTTGCCAAATATTTTCTGGCCGGCGTACTTTGCCAGCTTTAGGCCCCAAAGTCCAAGCAGCAGGGTGTAAAAACCCAATCCTGTCCCTCTGAGGGACAAGCTGACTGGAAGCGATACTCAAAGAGTGCGTGTCCGTCGGTTCTAGTTCCACACGGACACACTGGGCAGTGAATTTGCCCCGATTGCTTTACCATCAGGAGTCGAATTGTTACCATCATTTTAATGTCAATAAATAAATAAATAAATAAACATTCAGATTGTAATGTTTTTAAGGGCATTTCCTTTTCTTATAAGCAGTTAGGGATCTGCTACTTGACCCCCAATCTTGCAGGGCACAACATGGGGTTTTGGGCCAGGATCAGGTTCTACTTTCACTTTCTGTCTCTGTAACGTTAGCTGGGTTGAAAAGAGCTCCAGAGTCTGGCCAGTGCGTGAATGTGCCCCAGGGTGATGAAGCGATCTGGACATGCAGTGAGGATTGGAGTTGGAAGGCTTGTTCTGCCAGCCATTGTTACAGTGGGGAAACATTGTGTATTACAGATTTAAACAATGGCAGTTCATCCCAGCACAACATTTGGCATCTGATAATCCATAAAGCACTAAAATGGCATCTGATAATCCATCTCTGTCACACAGGCAAGTTTGGGTGTCAGATTTAGCCGTCACTCTTGGGCCAGGTGAGTTTTACAGACCAAGGTCTGCTCCATGTCTCTGCAGACCACTAGTTTAAGCTAATAAAAAGTGTGAAATGTGGCAAAAAAAAAAAAAAAAACATTTTCTGGAAGACTGTAAGCACCACATCACATGCTACATTTCGTTCTTTTTCAAATTGAAATCTTGTTAATGTATCTCTACTCATGCTGGACAGTATGGTGAAAATATATCAAAATGTTTGTTTACATCATGTGAGATGTTGCCAGATTTATGTGCCTGACTTAGAATAAAGTGTCAGGTGTGCTGTGTTTAAAACTATTCACACACTGCGCTGCACAGACCTAAATATTAGGGCTGGGAGCCGATTCCGCAAAGAATACGTTTTTCATTTACGGGCATTTGGGAATCAAGTGCTGACTCCATGCTTTTGGAATCAGTTCCACACAGTCACTGCCAAAGAATGGGAAGTTTATTTGTTTAGCATGTCCAATGTATACCACTTTATTATACACATAGGTCAATGTGCTTTGCCAGTTTGTACCACATGCTTTCACAGTGTGAGTGTCTGCCATCAGTTTTAACATGCTGTTAGCTGAAGGGATACTCGGGTACAGCTGGACCAGCCCCTGTTAGTTAAATTAAGCTTATTATGGCTCTCCAGATCTCCTAAGATCAAAAAAAGATCCACAGTATCCACAGAAAAGCATATTGGGTACGAATGCATCACAAAAACAGTAAATATTCTCCGATTTCCCAGCCCTGTCTACTTCTTATAAACACACATGTTCAGTTCAGTACAAAAAATAATTTTCACTTTCCTCCAGAGACATGAAAGAAAGGACTCTGGCTCACACTTCAGCAGCTTTCTCTCTGAATACACTCTGATCTCATGGCCTTCAGGGGAGGGAGGTGCTACTGCATCCCAGTGCTGGGAAATAACATACACACACGCCTGTCACCACTATTACTGAATCGCATAAGCATGAAAGGGTCTGAGACAGCGTTACTCAGAGGTCATTCACAGTGTCGGTGTGCAGAGAGACGAGTGAGGAGGTCCCTAGATTATCACTGAGCATCAAATAACCTTTACTAGCTAGTGCTATCATGGGATGTGTTAAAGCTTTGGCATCAACACATGCATTTCTGCACTCCTTCATGTACCTCTTTTTTTATTTACCGGTAGTTTGGGATCATTATTAGAGGGCCCATATGAAAAAGTGAAAGTGACTATTCTTGTCATTGCGAGAACACACAGCACAGCGGGAACCACAACGAAACTGGATCTCTGCATTTAACCCATACACAAACACACACCGTGCAGCAGGGGGCAGCTATGAATGCTCCTGGGGAGCAGTGACAGGGACGGTACCTTGCTCAAGGGTACCTCAGGGCAACCTTCAGGGAGGGGTTTGAACCCACAATCTTCCGATCCTGTGGCCGACTCCCTAACCACTAAGCCACCACTGCCCATAAAAAACCAAATTCTTCTTGAAATGGCAAGTTTGGGTGAGTAGGGAGGCCGCGTTCCTTTCAAACCGTTCGCTACCATTTCGTCCACATGATGAAAAGTTGCCTATTTTGAATGTACTTTTTGTGACGTAATGAGACCAACACATTTATATCATTCTGCCTTTTTAACCTACAACAACCTACCTCTGCCCGTTCATGCTGACATACAAATGCTTGGGCTTAGACTTCTTGAATAAGGCACAATGCAGGGCAGCCAGTTAGAAGTGAGCTTGTTTACATATGACACGGTCACAGTCAGGGGGCAATTTGGTGCCTCCAGTCCAGCTGATGTGCATTTTTTTCGATTATGGGCGGAAATCGGAGCAGCCAAAGCAAACCCACGCAGACCGAGACAGAAAATACAAACCCCACACAGAGAGTAACCTACACGTCCCAGACGGACATTAAACCTACAACCTGTGAGGGGACAGCCACACTGTGCCATTGCTAATGGACTAAATGAACTGTAATTTAATATCATCAGTAAGATTTAGGATCCGCACCCTTGACTAAACGTTGTGTTGGAGTTTCTTGCTGTCTTAGATGAAAGTGTGGATATAAAACAGTATAAACACTAAGTTTCCCCGGACTGAAGCTGTCAGTGGAATAGCAGGCAGAGAATGAAAAAGGTCACAGTCAGAGGGGCAGGGAGGTGTGTGTGTGTGTGTGTGTGTGTGTGTGTGTGTGTGTGTGTGTGTGCGCGCGCGCGCGCGTGTTTCAGGGTCTTTTAACCACTGACAGACAGTTCAGTAACCATCTCTGCTAATCTGTTTTTGTGGTTTAGAGTGAATTAAACCCCAGCTTGTGTGTTTTGGCAAGACATTCTGAGCTCATTCCATGTCTGCCTGAGCAGCTCGTGAGAACTGAAAAGGCTGGTAATTAATAGTTTTGTGCATATGATTAATTGCATTTTCATTTTAAACTCCATGACAATCGGAGTGAATGAAAGTTGTGCGATACATTTGACTCCATCAGATTTTAGAGGTTTCATTATGTTTGTGTGTGTGGGCTTTTCTTTTTTTGTTTTTTTTTTGCAGAATATTGACCACGGCCTATCTCTGTTCCTTGGATGCTGATGTGCAAATGAGTAGTTTGTAAATGTGTGTGTGCATGTGTGTGTGTGTGTGTGTGTGTGTGCGTGTGCGTGTGTGTGTGCGTGTGTGTGTGTGAGAGATGGAGCACGTACTACTCTACTGCTCAGAAACGTGTGTACGTGTTTTTAAGATACTATAAGCTTTATTTATGGTAGTATGACTATTAACTCATTTCCGATAGCGGGTGTGGTGGGGATCAGATTGGGCAACAAATCAGGTTTGAAATAACAGACGTCCATGTTGTCGGCTGTGTAATTTGTCCTGTAGGTTAGTCGTGTTGAGGTTGAGTAGTTTGAGGATGGCTCTACTTTTAGATGCTCATCTTAAGTGAAGAACTGAAGAGTAAAAGGCTGGTATTTTGGTACCTATTCTAGTTTTTAAATAAGAAATGTGGCATCAGCAGCTTTAACATCATGACAAATGTCCTAAAAATCTTTTTGAAGACTTTTAAGCAGGTTTGATTTAGGCAGCTTATGACTCAGGACATGTGTGGGCAGAAGGAGGAAAAGTGTCAGTGAGGAAACTGAAGAAGAAAAAATGATACAGTTATCAAAATAAGGTGTGTTGAGTACTTGAGGACTTTTGTTTTATGAGTTTGCTATAAAAGTAAGGAAATGAACGAGTTCTTGGATAGTAAAGTCATTGCTGAATAGATCCTCATTCCCATGAGTGTATCATCTAGATGCTGTTGTATGCAAACCACGCATCCCAGAAAATCTGACTTTAGCTATAAAGGAAAAGCATGCATGTTAAATACGTCAATGTAACAGCTTTAAAGTCATTTAAGGAAACATTTTGCCAAGTAAATGTGGACCGTCTCTTGGGAGTTAGGGTTTTTTTTTTTTGTTTAGTTTTGTCTTATTATTTTTTCTCTTGAATTGAAAACACCAGGAAGTGCGTGCTCTTTACAAGTAAAGGCCGAGGTGCATAAACCCATTGCAAACCTCCAAAAGGGCAGATTATATTAGCTTACGTTAAAGGTTTCCTTTCCTGCAGAGTTTTTGTTTTTTTTAATGGTATTCAAAAGTTTGAGCCTCTGTTTAAGCTACGTGTTTTGTTGATTTTCTGCATAAAAACAGGCTCAGTTACTGTTCATGAGAATTAAAAAATGGCATAATCATATCCCTCAGTATCTGAAACTAAATAGGAATTACACATAAAATCAGTGGAAAACACATTTGCATTTGAAGAAGGTGCGCCAACTTATTGTCACGGGAAAAGAACGGTGGTTCCAGTGGAGAAGGAAGTGAAACGAGGCAGTGTATGAAAACAAGGAAGCCACTGAAAGTGAAAAAGAATGAAATGGAGTTGGAGTGTGAATGAGCAACAGAAGGAGGTGCTGGGTGGTGTCTTCGTGAACCAGACTTTGGGGAGGTACTGATTGTGTTACATCACTGACAAGAGACAGGTCTAGACACAAGAAGATGAGGGTGGGAGGGAGAGAGAGGCAGCACTTCTGGAGAACAGACTGCTTTTGGAAAACGACAGTGAGAATACACACTCTGAGCACTGTGGATATCATCTCACCCTCAACACAATGGATTTTTAGAACCTGTTATCAACTAGTACTCAAGGAATCTTTAACAGGGTGGCTTATACCACTACTGGGATACGTTACTTTCCAAGAAGGCTTCCGTTGGGAATAGTTTGCTTTGCAGGTTGTGTTTTGCAATGGGACGATGCTGATACGGTCCGGACTACGCTCTGTTCTCAGGTGGCTGGAGAATACAAGTACCATCCGGAGTGTTTCGTGTGTCTCAGCTGTAGGGTGGTGATTGAGGAGAGGGACACCTACGCCTTGGTGGAGCGGTCCAAGCTCTACTGGTGAGTACATGCTGGTTTTTAATGCACTGGCATAACCCTCCCTCCCTCTCTGCCTCCCTCCCTGCTTCTTCCCATGTTCAGGAATACTGCAGCTTTTGTTGAAGCAATAGATCCGTCACCTCTGAAGCATGTGGTCGAGCACAATGGAAAATAATCTTTACACCTGCTCTTTGACTTAAGTTTGTTTTGAGTCTTAAGTCTGTTTTGTTTTGAGAAAAAATGTGGGGTTTTTTCTCATTAAAGGTTAAAAAATGCTGGGTTTATTTCTTACGAATTTATTATAAGAAAAGATAGGGATTTTCATGCTGCTTAACAGGCAAGTTGATTTTTAGTCATTCTCAGTGTCCTACTATTAATTCATTTTTGATCGAATGGTTTTCATTCTCATATTAAAATTGGTCCTCACTCATCAGTAAGTTCATGACCCATGAAAAAAATATGGCTGTTACAAATAAGGGGCTAAATATTCAGAAATAATTTTGTGTTTGATTTTCAGTTTTATACTAGATGTAGTTTCATGAATGATGAGATACAAATAGTGCGGCCTCCAGGATTTTAGCATTTTAAGTCCATGAAGGGCATTCGTTTTACTGGATAGTAAAATGTAAAGTAGTGAAATAAATACGGTTTACTTTTAAGAATTCTCGTTTCCTCACCTAAGAGACAAAATTGTCCTGTTATTTATGAAGTATCAAGAGCAGAAGAGCCTGAAATCACATGTGCTGATGCACTTTATAAATGATGCTTACAATAAGAGGTTGAAGACTAGACATGTTTGATAAATCTCCTCTATATCTGCACATTCATCCTTAGCCAATTAGGCCCCTAGTAGTTTCCGAGCACAGCGTTAAAAAATAGCTCATAGCTTCAGAACCTCAAAACTGTGTGTTTATTATGGATTAGTTGAGAAGTTGAGAAGTTGGGGCACCAGCTGCTGCCTAAATGCTTGCCCCCATCAGCTGAAATCTCGATGATGATAAAGTTGTATTCATAATTTTCTCTCTTTGACTTTGGCAACGACAATCATAACGTTCACAGCAGCTTACGGCGCATGAGCTGGATCATTTTTGAACATATAAGTTTTATATTTGCGAGAAAGTGTTGGAGTAGTAATTTGGAAATTCCATTCCACCATTGAAGTCTGTAACGTGCTAAACAGAACCGTTATTTTAAACGTGATCGTTTTTGTTCCTGTTTACCTTCTGAATGGCTGTTTTACAAGTAAGGAGGAAGGGTGGCTCATAGGTGACTCCTGTAACTCTAGGTTTTGGCAGTTCATTAATAACACAGGCTCGGCACTGCTGTCACTCCTAGTCACTCATTTTGTACGCGCATCTCCAGAACTGATAAATATGTGGTTTATCAATTAGCCCATATGATCTGCCCATCATTACACTAATGAAGCTCAATATTTAGGCTCTGATTTTCACATTTTTTGTATTTCTGTTTAATTTGCCTGCCAAGTTTCATCTTTCTCTTTCTTTCAGTTGTCTTACCATGTGTTTAACGTACACTCTGCCTCTTTTGTCAGGCATGTTTGACAGGAATGTTAATATTTTCTTGTCCAGAGGTGGCTGTTGTACCTTTTGCTCTGGAATGCTAATTGCAGAGGTTCATAGAGGTTCACACATTGCGTGTGTGTGTGTGTGTGTGTGTGTGTTGACAGTGGTAAATGCTATAAGCAGGAGGTCCTGGCTCCGATGCTGGAGAGGCGCTGCTTCGCCGACTCGTCTCCAGACTCACTGCCTCACACAGTCACTCTGGTGTCCATGCCGGCAGCAGCCAATGGAAAACGAGGCTTCACAGTCAGCGTTCTGAGGGACTGTGGCAACACTATAGTGAGCGTGCAAGTCAAAGAGTGAGTTCTCACCACACCCTAAAACACTTTTTTTTTTCAGTATCGTCTGATTTCTGCACCCTTTAAAAACAGTAACTGCCCTTTAAATGAAGGACCAATAGAAGTGTTGTAGAATGAATAAAATCTCTTTACATTAACACACATAAAGAAAGTTTTTAAGTAATAAATGTAGGATATTGCTTTGGAGTATAAGACTGGAAAAATGTCTTTAAAACATGATTGATTGTAATGGTACACTGAGCAAGTCATTTCTTGTAAATATCAAACATGGTACAGACATGGCTTTCGCTACAAACACACACTTGAAATGCTGTGAGCAATACGTTGCGTAGCTGTAATTATAAGGTTGCACTATTGTGTGGTTGCTACAGAAGACAGGACGAATCTGCACAGGCGATTGTTTTATTTGTCCTTCAAGCAGTCAGATATGATGACATGATGTTGGTGTGTTTAATCCACCAGGCAGCATTTTGTGCTTTTTCAACCCATCTTTACAACTTAAGGCATGTCCTTTTGTTATGATGATGTTATGGTAGTAAACGGCTAACCTGCCAAGCCTGTCCCTGGTTGTTTAGGTAAATATTCCTAGCTTGTGCGTTGCCATGCATGGCTTCCTGGTTGAAAGGTCTGTGTGTAAGTGTGTGTAAGTGTGTGTGGGTGGTTGTGTTGGGGTGAGACTGAGTGCCTTACTTGACTGAAAACCCTCCTTGCTCTTTCAGGGTTCGAGGGATGCTGATAAGCCCAGAAGTCCGTGATGCCATCCACGTCGGAGACCGTATCCTTGAGATCAATGGCCTTCCAGTGGGAACGCTAATGGAAGAGGAGGTGACTTGACCGACTAGCTATTTTTATAACTAAGAGTAAAGCTGCAGGGATGTGCTGGAATGGAATGCATCCACTGCTGAAGGCGAGTTAGTTTGTTAGCACTGTAATGTGTCAAAGGCTGGGCAGGGCTATAACTAGGAATGCAGTTAAGGTGATTATGCTGGAATGGAGTGCATCCACTGCATGGCTGCCCACTGTGTCAAAATCCTCACGCCAGTTTAATAACTTTCACAGGGCTGCACTATATTTGCCAAAGCATTAGAGCCTGAGGATGGTGCCAGTTTACAAAATGATCTTATTTTGAGTTCCCTTTTTTCGTCTTCCACAGTGAGGGGACTCATCATTTAATCCTGTGTTTCAGGATGATACAAAGCCAGCCACTAGGGGTGCACAAGCCAGTATTTCTTCGTGCCAGTCCCAAGCCTGGATAAATGGGGAGGGTAACGTCAGGAAGGGCATCCAGTATAAAACTTTTGCCAAAGCAGTATGCAGACAACGAAACAGACTTCCATAATGGATCGGTCGAGGCCCGGGTTTCAGGACGATACAGCACCATTTCTGATTAGTAAGAAAAATGGAAAGCAGGAAAACCTGAAAGTCCTTGACTTTTTTTTTGGTTAAACTTATGCTAACGTTTAAGCACTATGTTATTGTTTGATGTTTCAATTAATCAATTAAATAATGCTAAGTGACATGTTAATTAGTTGGTTGATAATCAGGAAACTTGGCCAATATTCTCTTTAATAGCCCATATTCTACTAAAGGTCATTACTTTTTACACATGCATTTATCCCTTACAATTAAAGAGGCTGTTTTTATTACTATGAATGATGTTTGTTCTGATTGGCTGTCTTGTATATTGCTTCTCATTTAAAAGTTTTCTACTTAATCTGCTTAGAAGTAGCGTGAATAGGCGAGGATAAGCTGCTTTAAGCTGAAAAACACATTAGATTTGTTTTTTTTTGTGACCTCACAAACTTAATGAATTCTAAAACGGTCTGTATTTGCAAGATAGTTACCATGCATGAACCACATGGTCTTGGAGTGAAGAGAGACTTTGAAACTTACAAGCTTCATCAAAGTGAAAGTGACTACCTTTGTCATTGTGAAACGCAGCACAGCACAACACATTGAAATTCTACCTCTGCGTTTCACCCATACACACACGTGCAGCAGGGAGCAGCCATTGAAAGCGCCGGGGAGCAGTGACAGGGGCTGTACCTTGCTCAAGGGTACCTCAGGGCAGCCTATCGGTGAGGGAATCTTAGGATCCAGGGCAACTCCCTAACCACTAGGCCACCACTGCCCTGTCTTTTATTTAATGGAAAATGAATTTTTTTCCATTATATTGGCCCTTTTCTTCCTTTCTTGTCATTACATCAGGTTGGTCACATGTGCATGCTTGTGAGGGGAGGAGAGAACATTGGGTTTGATTCAAGGTGGAGGGTGGCATGTCACTCTAAAAAAATGCTAGGCATTCTCTTCATGCATTCAGAAATTTGATTTGGCTCCCAAAATTTCTCATTAGGAGGATACATTCAGTTCTGCTCTGTTTAAGTCTTATGTCTGTGCTTTAATGTAGCCGAACCAGGAGTTAAAAATATCAGGAGTTAAAAAAATATATTTTTTGTTATGTATCATGCAATTAATTACCGCAGATTACAGAGGTACATATTTAAGTCAGATCAGATTGATTGAAGTCGTTGTGGTGGGTATAGAACTATGAATTTAACTTAGTCCTTCCACAGTTAAATTGTAACACTTAAGTTTTAACTGAGTATTGTGATTAAAATGAGTCATATTTTGTTAATGGGATGCAAGTAAAAGCCTTAAATGGCCAAACTTATTTATTTAGTTATTTGCCTCCCAGCTTACAATACTTTGGCACAGCTCAAATAAATGAACATTACTCCCCACTGCCCCCTTAAAGCATTATAACATTCAGATGTTTGTTTTTTAATGCCAAAATTTAGGATTGCTCAATCTAGCCTCTTTTTTTGTGCATTTATTTGCCTGAACCAGTCAAAAGCATCCTGAAAAAAACCCATTCTGTTAGTTGCAATGTATGATTATAAAAGCAAACAAGCGAGGGGAAAATTGTCTGGCCATATAACAGTACTACTGTTTTAGCCACAGAACAGCACTATTCTTTGAAACATATCATGCAGCCCTTTGTTACTTATAATGTTGTTAAATTGTTCTTTATTGTAGTAAATGTTGGAATTAAGTTCATTCTGTGATTGGTTGCTGTAGGTGGAGAATCTCATCCATCGAACCAGTCAGACTCTGCAGCTGCTGATGGAGTATGATCCAGTCAAACAGCGCCTGGACCGACTTCGTTTGGGCTCCTCCAACAGCCGCCTGGGCGTCCCTGCCGCATCACGCCTGCGTCTGTCCTCTCCCTCAGATGGCGTGATAGAGAGAACGGAAGCTGACGAGGGGACACTAAAGAGAAGATCTCTCAGGTAGAAGATCATTCTACAATTACTTCCCAAAAAAAAGCATTTTGAAATTAGAAAATGATTGAAAATCATACCCTAACTAAAATTAAAAGTGAAAAGGCCTGCTTATTATTCTAATAATAATAATAAAGAACCTGAATGATTTATTGGAAGATGAGCTTTAGTGATGAGATGAGTATATTTTTGGTTTAAAGTATTTTAACCAAAATTTTTTTTTTTTTTTAACCCAAATGCTACAACACTTGGTTTCTGAGATTTGATTTGATTTGTTGTTCTGGAGCTACAAGGCTAATGTACCTCAATGTACTTGTACCTCACCAATTAGTACTATGCAGACTGGATACCTAACTGTTAAACGCTATTATGTTAAACCCTATTATTTAGTCTTAAAACTAAAAAACAACTGTTTTACAATCTGCAATACAATCTGCAGAAGTGTGTCCTCTGTAAAGGGGGCATTTTTACTTAGTATTTACTACCCAAACCTTTCCAAACAACCCCTCGATTGCACTTGTTTTAATGTGGATTGCAGACGCAGTAACAGTATCTGTAAGTCTCCGGGCCCTGCCTCTCCTAAGGATCTCCCAGGTCTGGCCCGAGACATTGGTCGCTCCGAGTCCCTTCGCGCTTCCTCCAGCTGCTCCCATCGCATCTTTCGCCCTTGTGACCTCATCCATGGAGAGGTCCTGGGCAAGGGCTTTTTTGGGCAGGCCATCAAGGTCTGTCTATTCATAATTCTACTTTTTCATTTCATTGCTCTAACATTTGATGCCAGTGAACTTCAGATTCTCTCATTGAGTAACTGATTGTAGTGTTGCACTGACTCTTGCTTTGCCCAGTCACAGTCAGATGTGTGCACTGTGCTCTTCCATGAGTAATACCCTGATCATGACCAGTCCTGCTGTGAAGGGTGAAGGAAAATCAGAGCTGGAACTGAGCAGAAACGTATAAGCCAGCTACAGGTCATTCATCATTGGGGATTTGTTGTTGAACAGGTCACTCACAAAGCCACGGGGGAAGTCATGGTCATGAAGGAGCTGATCCGATGTGATGAGGAAACACAGAAGACCTTCCTGAAAGAGGTGAGACTGTGTCCTTTACTCTTGCACTTTCACTTTCATCCTGCTCTGCAGGATTCCTCTATGAAGCAGTCATTTCATTTATCGAATTGAGCTCACTAGAGCTTGAGGTTTATAACATTTTGAAGTTTCTCTTGCAACAAAAGAATTAGGTTTTTATTTTTTATGAATGGTTTTGAAGTCAAGACACAAATTAAACTAGGGTTGTCACAGTTTCTCAATTAAACTTAGGATTCTTTGATTATATTTTACCTTTTGTTGGGCTTTATGGTGCAGAATATAGTGTGTGAAAGTATGTGTTTAAAAGCTAACTGGCCCTAAACTGAACTTAAATGTCATTTCCCTTTACCACACATTTTCTAGGTCAAAGTGATGCGGAGTCTAGATCACCCCAATGTCCTCAGGTTCATTGGCGTGCTGTACAAAGACAAGCGGCTAAACCTGATCACGGAGTTTATTGAGGGAGGAACTCTGAAGGACTTCATTAGGGACATGGTACGTCCGACAGTGTTCCTGAGCGGCTCTGGTGTCCTGGGTTAATGTATTCTGCAGATGTAAAATGTTAAGGTAGTAAACAATGTACCCAAGAGAAGAAGAAAAGGAGACATGCATGCGCTAAGAGAGTGAGGAAAGAATGCACGGAGAAAGAGAAAGTGCTTCCAGGTGAGAGTGTTCAAAGGAAAGGTTGTTTAGCTGGCCTCCCACCATGATCCCTTTAAACTGGCTCCAGCACATGGCCAGCAGATGAGCACCAGAGCTGTGCTGCTTGAGGAGTTGGTCAGCACACAGTTTGCCTCCCAAGTGCTGACTGGCCTTCTCCCAGCTTTGTGTTCACATAACTTTGAAGAAGGATTAAGCACCATCACAACATGACTGTGCTTATGAGTAATATTAGAAGGCGTTACAGTGGGGAAGAGCAAGTTATGTGTTCCAGCTGTAAAAGTGACATGAACCTATTACTACCATGTAAATGGGGTGATTTAAAGATTATCAGGCTGAGGTTGGAGGTGAACATTTCACAGTCCTCTTCACAGTCTAATGGAAATGTCAACTCTTTGGACGCACTGAAAGACTGGACGTTTGCTTCATTGTCCAGGCAGTAATGCTTACTAAACCAATGAACTAAAACGCAAGGAGACACAGGTCTGTATCAGTAGGCCTTAAACTAGACTCCTAAGTGAGATTCATCCATCAGTGTAAATTGCTATATAAGTATAAAATTTGTTCTAGAGGTTTTAGTCGCACTTTCTTCAGTTCAACTGCAACTGTGTCCACTAAGGAGGCTCTGGGGTGCGATTATGTAAGAGTGGCAAAGATTCACATGAAGCTGTCATTGTTTGTTTATAGCTTGTAAAGCCATCTATTGAGTCTCTCACTCTCTTGTGCTCTCTCACTCACTCCCTCTTTTATTCATTCCTTAGGACCCATTTCCATGGACGCAGAGAGTTAGCTTTGCCAAGGGCATTGCTTCTGGAATGGTGAGCGATAAACTTGATTCACTATCATGGATGGCAGTAATATTCTGGGACTGATCATAGTTTAATGGCTTTGAGACCAAGGCTGTGAATGAAATGGATCCCCTATTGCATTTTAGGGCACTATTAAAGATCGGCTATTGTTCTCTGATTGCCCAAATCGTATAATGGAAGTCCAGAGTGATTTTGTAGGCACTGTAGGTCAACTGAATGCATACCAGCGTTCCTTGATTAATTTTATACTTTATACTCAAAGTCTCAAAAACACAGAATAATAGTTTTTGTTTCATATTTGATTTTCAGATTAGATTTCAGATATGTTTAAATGCTTTAGAAGATCCTTTACAGCTCAGGCTGCATGCAAAGACGCCAGGACAGAGTTAACTCTTAGCTTTGGGCTTTACTTTGCACTCTAGCACTGTTTTGAAAATGTGGTGCTGTGTGGAGCTTTGTTCTCTCCAAGGCAACCTGTCGCACTCACAGACCAACTGGAAGCCCAGAAACACACATGCATGTACAGTTGTGGCCAAAAGTCTTGAGAATGACACAAGTTTTAAGATCTTTTTGTCAGATGTTTCTATGGTAACGGAATTAGAATTTTAAGATCATACGTTTCAAAGACTTCTGTTGACAATTACATAAAACTTATGCAAAGAGTCAGTATTTGCAGTGTTGGTCCTTCTTTTTCAAGACCTCTGTAATTCACCCTGGCATGCTGTCAGTCAACTTCTGGCCCAAATCCTGACTGATGGAGCCCATTCTTGCATAATCAAAGCTTGGAGTTTGTCAGAATTTGTGGGTTTTTGTTTGTCAGCCCTCATGAGGATTGACCACAAGTTCTAAATGGGATTAAGGGCTTGGGAGGTTCTTGGCCATGGACCCACATGTTTTGTTCCCCGAGCCACCTAGTTATTACTTTTGCCTAATAGCACGGTGCTTCATCATGCTGGAAAAGACATTTTTCTTCACCAGACTGTTCTTGGAGGGTTGGGAGAAGCTCTCTGAGGATATTTTGGTTCCATGCTTTATTCATGACTGTGTTGTTCGGCTAAGTTGTGAGTGAGCCTTGGCTGAGAAGCAACCCCACACGTCTCAGGATGCTTTACTATTGACAGGACACAGGAGTGATGGTAGCGCTCACCTTTTCTTCTCTGGACAATCTTTTTTCTAGAGGACTTCAAACAATGGGAAAGGGGATTCACCAGAGGAAATGACTTAATCCCAGTCCTCAGCAGTCCGATTCCTGAACCTTTTGTCTGTGCCTGATGTTTTTCTTGGAGAGAAATGGTTTCTTTGCTGCTCTTTTTGACACCAGGCTATCCTCCAAAAGTCTTCTCCTCACTGTGCATGTAGATGTACTCACACCTGCCTGCTGCCAATCCTGAACTCATCACTGGTGGTGCCCCCATCCTGCAGCTGAATCAACTTTAGGAGACAGTCCTGGCACTTACTGGACTTTCTTGTCCTCTTCACAACAACTGAACCTCTCTCCTGGAAGTTCTTGATCTGATATATGGTCGATTTAGGTGTAAACTTATTAGCAGTAGTATCCTTGCCTATGAAGCCCTTTTTGTGCAAAGCATTGACGACTGCACGTGTCCCTGCAGGTAACCATGGTTAACATATGAAGATCAATGATTTCAAGCACCACCCCCCTTTTAAAGCATCCAGTCTGCTATCCTAACATCAGCAAGACAGAGTGATCTCCAGCCTTGTGCTCCTCAACACTTTCACATGTGTTAATGAAAGGATCACTAAAATGATGTCAGCAGGTCTTTTGTGGCTGAAATGCAGTGGAAATTAGTATTTTGGGATTAAGATCATTTTCATGGCAATGAGGGACTGATCACTCTTCATAGCACTCTGGAGTTTATGCAAATTGCCATCATACAAATATTAATTTAAAAATGCCTGGTGGTAGAAAATGTGTTAATTATATAGTTTTTTCTTTAAATGTTAACATGTTTGTGGTAAAGTGATTGTCTTACAGCCTCTTGTGGCTTATTGCTTTATCACCCTCACATTAGTAAACATGTTGACAGTAATGCTGCATTTCTTAATTTCGTCCTGTCTTCTTTCATCATTCATAACTGATGCGTCTTTTTTTTAGGCATATCTGCATTCCATGAGCATCATCCACAGGGACCTCAACTCTCACAACTGCCTGGTGAAACTGGTAAGTGGCTCGCCACTTATTTTGAAATCTTTTTAATGCTGGAGCCGCTGATTCTCAATAGATCGGCTCCCACAAACATTCCTTCGTTTTGCATTCGTTCCTGTTGGGTATCTCCCTGCCCTCTATAGCAGCAGTTGCGTATGGACGTTTGTGCCTTGACAGTGTTGAAATCATGTTTTTGTGCTGGAGGATTTCTGCTTTCAGTGCTCAGTGGCTAAGGGAGGAGCAGTTTAGCCTTCTTGTCTACACAGGCAGATATGAAGAAGGTGAAAAACAAAAACAAGTTATGCAAGACTCAGGAGATAGAGAGAGATTGAGAGAGACAGAGTAACAGAGGCTGCAATCTCAGGAGATTCCTACCAAGCAGAAGAGCTGATGCTTACTCAACATGATGCTAGTATGAGCCAGTAAGTGTGTGAAAGAGAGAAACCAAACAGATAAAAATACCCCGAGTGAACAACTATCCTCTCCTGTTGGCTCGGCCTGAATGCCCCCCTCACTGCTGCTCAAAAGCTGTGTTTGAATTAAAGACTACAATTACAGCTTTTGCAGACACATACAGGCAGCGGTGGCCTAGTGGTTAGGGAGTTGGCCCTGGATCGGATGATTCCCTCACCAGTAGGTTGCTCTGAGATACCCTTGAGCAAGGTACCGTCCCCATCACTGCTCCCCAGGTAGCAGAGGTTGAATTTCGTTGTGGTTGTGAGTACACACAGCACACCACAACGATATTGGATCTCTGCATTTAACCTCTCTGCATGCACAAACACCATGCAGCAGGGGAGCAGTGACTGGGACGGTACCTTGCTCAGGGGTACCTCAGGGCACATTGTGAACCCACAATCTTCCGATTCTGTGGCCAACTCTCTAACCACTAGGCCACTGTGCTGTTTCACAATGATGTGGATAGTCACTTTCACTTCCCCCCCCAGTTTCATACAGCACAAGAGCATCTGGGTTTTAATACATTGTCTGAAACAGACCAAGAGGTTGCAAGTTTGAATCCCATCCCCATGACTTCCACCCTTGGGTTCCTGAGCTAAAACCTCAACCCCAAGGTGCCCCAGGGAGACTGTCCCTGTAATCAGGAAATAAAAGTCGTTCTGAATAAGAGCGTCTGCTAAATGCTGTAAATGTAAAATAATGCTTCATTATATAGACATTAATCTTTAAGGGTCTAAAATAATGCAAAGCAGTAAATCTGAGCTTAAAAGCATTTTATTTTCAAAACAAAAACAATCAGATTGAACCAGATTGCACTACCATCGGTGACCTTTACTAATCTACATTAAGCCTATGATGTCTCGATTTCTTTTACCTAAAACAAAGACCTGGGTGTTCTTTGTCATGTACAGACTGATTGTGGTTAAATGAGCTTTAAACTGATAAACTTTAAACTTTACAGGACAACACAGTGGTAGTAGCGGACTTTGGTCTGTCCCGACTTGTCATGGAGGACAAGGTCAAGCAGCCACCTCCGGACAAGCCCACTAACAAGAAGAGACTATTCCGCCGTATCGATCGGAAGAAGCGCTACACGGTTGTGGGCAACCCGTATTGGATGGCCCCAGAGATGTTAAATGGTGAGAACTCCTAAGTTATTCAGTTAAAATCCTAACTTGGTCGACCTGCCATCACCTACATAGATTACAATGTTATTTTACATTTATTTCTAAGCCAGAGTTTGCCAACAGTTGTCAGTCATGTCAGTCCAATGAAACTTGTCTGGTGCCTGAAATTTGCTTCTTTAGGTTTGCATGGAGCTACACAGGATTACTTAAACGCAACCAACTAGTTTTGTCAAAAACTGTGTAGCTAAAACTTCACACATTGCCTGTATGTCTGTTAAAGAAACCTCAAATCGCTTTGCTCATGCGGCTTCTGGCCTTATATAATACTGGGGGATCTTAAAAAAAATTTAAAAATCAAGCTTCTCCAAATTTTCCCATTTTTATTTGGGATCTACTAGCTTGAATATTGCACCTCTTACTGAAGTGTCTTGCTTTGTGTGCATCAGGTAAACGCTACGATGAGAAGGTGGATGTTTTCTCTTTTGGTATCGTGCTCTGTGAGGTAAGCGGCAGATCTGTTGAAGGTCTAGCTTTTTTAGACCACTCTGTTCCATCTTTTAATTTAATCTCAATCTAAAACAGCCTGCTATTGTTTCAAAAGGATTTATGCAAATTTTTAAAGAGCAAAATCAAATTTCTAGCTCAGCTTGTTCTCCTGCCCTTTATAAAAATAAAAAATAAAAAAAAACCAACTCAGCCCAGTTTTCTTTGAGGAGCCTCTTTTAGTTCCTTTAGGTTACGTGTTACATGTGTTATGTGCGCTCTAGTCCAGTTTTGGGGTCCATCTTAGACTCTTTACATTTTATAATTCTTTAAACTTTAAAAAGATGAGAACAATGTTTGTTTTATTTTAAAAGGTCATTGAATTCAAGGAACCAATAGTGGTTTCTGCGAGGCAGTGTTTCCCAGTCCTGGGATTTCAGATAAAAATAAAGGTTCTAAAAGAGGTTCTTTGCACAATCACATAGAATAATGATTCCCAATCCTGGTCCTTCAGCCTGCCTGCCCTTTTCTTTAGCATTTCTTTCTTTTTTTTCTTTCCTCCAGCTCTAACATAAATATGTCAGCCCATTGTTGAGCTGATCAGTTGGATCAGGGGTTTTATTAGTAGGGAAACACCTAACTGTGCAAAGCAGCCTGTAGAACCCGCAGTGATTGATGGCTTCCCGTTTTGATATTTAGTTTTTGAATTGTAGGCTCCATTGATTTTGCAGAAAGGCTGTAATTCATTCATTTCTGTGCTTTTTTCCAGATCATTGGGCAGGTGTATGCAGATCCAGAGTGCCTGCCTCGAACGCTGGACTTTGGCCTCAATGTGGTGAAATTCATGGAGAAGTTCCTTCCTGAAGACTGCCCTCCTGCTTTCTTCCCTTTGGCCGTGGCCTGCTGTGACCTCGTTCCAGACAGCCGGTGAGTACATTCCCCTGCTTGCCCTCATCAGTGCTAGAAAGGTTAAGGCAGAAACCCAGCAAAGGAACACAATAGTAGTAAAGATATGATCCGTTACTGCTGCCGCTTTATTGTCAAAAACAGAACTTATTATCTAAAGATGGTGTGTTGAACTCTGCCGACTATCAGTGGTTCAGAAGCAGTTGTGCTGCTTTTAAACAAACCTGGAGTAATGAGCTCCTCCCAGAAATAGCCAGGAAAATACCCTTATTCTAGCGCGGCCTGGTTGTGTCCTTACTCAGACAGTCCAGTGATTAAAATCACAAAACTGGGCTGGACCTTTCCCCTTTGCCCTGCCTGCTTTCCAACCAAGGATTTTTGAGGTTGGAGATTCTTTCCAGACTGCTGGCAAACACCTCACTCATTAACTTAGTATGGATAAACTGTGACCCACGTCTTCATAATTTCAACTAGAATTTAACATTTCATATATTCATTTCAGGTGTTTTAGTTAGCTAGAACAATATTGTCCATTTTGGTGGCAGAGCCTTTAAACAGCTTTTTTGTTTTTTTTAATGAACGTATCAGCATTTCCTAAAACGTCCAGTCTCTCAAAAGTTGCAAAAAAAGAACATCTTTTGGAGCATGGACTCTGGTTAAAAAAACAGGTTGGAGGACAGATGGCAATTTGCAGGTCCTGGATCAGTATTTAGCATTACATTGAGTCGGGTTTTTTAGTGGATACACTTCTATGACTTTTCAAAACACCTGTCATGCAAGTTGTTGTGACTTCAGCTGCAGTGGAGAATAACAGATCTAAACAAGTGATAGAAGCTGAATTCCAGTCTGCTTTGTCAAGCCTCTCTCTCTCTCTCTCACTCTCTCTTTCTCGCATGCATGCCCTCCCTCCCTGCCAGCCACTCACTCAAAAGCCACAGAACTCCATCGAGAAAACATGCCCCCCCATAAACACACTCAGTGATTTGTCTTGGGTTCATTGTAGCTCACATTTACGTTTATGGCATTTAGCTGACGCTCGTATGCAGAGTGACGTACATTTCTCAACTACGGGGACAGAAACCCTACGAAGGTAGTGCCGGAGGTGTGATTCGAACCTACAACCTCCTGGTCTGTAGAAGAGTATCCTACCACAAGACCAGCAGCACCCCGTCTGGAAGCTTTCACTGTGCTCTACTTATTCACTCCCTCCACACTATCCCACACACATCTCTCTCCTCCCTTTAATTATTGGTCATGGAAGACCATGATGGTTTTTATTGGACATGTTTACCTTCAGAAGTATCTCATTTCTTGTCACTTTGCCCACCTTTGACAATGGCTCCTGTAAACTCTTTGTCTTTTCTTTTGTCTTCAGACCAACATTTGAGAAGCTGGAGGATTGTTTCGAGGCTTTGGCTTTGAACCAGGAGCTGGGCATCCCTCTGCCGGCTGAACTGGATGAGCTTCAGCAGAACCTGTGGAGGACTCATGGTCCAAATACAGATGACCTCTCACCCAACCCCAGCCCGACCGCCCGGGCTTCGGAGCGGCCTGCCTTGGAGAACAGCAGCACATAACCCACAGCCAAGGGCCTTTCTGGACTCGGAAACTCCGCTGCTCAAAGCCTGCACAGGGACCGCTGGGAGGCACATCAGCTGGACTAACCTTATTCTTTATAATAACCTACACGGATGAGTTTACATAACTGGAGCTGTACAGATTGCTGTGTACGTTACGTTTGGATACAGACTGCAGTGGTTGCAGTGTTGACCAAGGAATGTTAGTGTTGGCTTTGAGAATTTTGAGGACATTCCAGAAGTTCAGACCCTGCAGCTTTGCAAGTTTCTGATGAGAGAGAAGGCACATTTCACAGCAACCTCGAGGTTCTTTGTCTTCCTTTTCTTTTTTGAGGGTAAGGGGTTTTGTTTCCTTACGTAACAGCTTACGTTTTCTAGTTTGGGATCTTTTGGCATTACTTTCTGCCATTCATTTCCAGAGTGCCTGCAACTGGCGGCGTCATCTGTAAAAATGAATCAAACGTCTCCTAAATGACATGCAGCTGCTAGCTTCATTCCTGCGAGGATCAGAAAGCTCACAGGTCACATTGTGCATCTGTGTGTGCCTTTGGACACATATGTAGCATTGCTGTTTTAATGCATTATTAGAAATCTTGAAGCAAAGACTGCTCAAAAATGGGCCGATCAATAAATCGGGTGACGTCCAGTAACTTTAAGTACTTTAGCAGGTTAGGTTTAATTTTCAAAGATGGCATGTTTCCTGAAGTTGAGAATTGCTAAACCATGCTGCCCCCTGCTGGTTGCTTGTGTGCGCGCACCACTTCAGGGACCAAAACAAATTTGCTTTATGAAACTGGATTTGCTCATTTCTCTGAAATGGGGCGATTAGAATAAACTGTTAGGAGTTTGTGAGAGACCGTCTGTCTGTGTATTTGGTGAAAATGAAAACTGATTGAATCTTTATCCTGACCTGTTGCTGCACAGTGCTTTATAGGTGCAGGCCGATGTAAATAGGTTAAAGCAGGTAGACGCCGCACTAAGTACATTGTTCGATGATTAGCTCAGAACGGTGGTGCACTCATGTTGATCCCAAATTCCACATAACTGGAGTTTTTGGTGTATGATTTGTGTAAAGGATTCTCCTTTATTTTGTATGACAGTTTTGGGATAATATGGGTTTTCTGATTGCGGAATTTTGTAGAATGTGAAGTTTTGTTTTGTTTTGTTTTTTCCCTTGCATAATCTTAAAGGTACTGATGTGTACAAATAACCACTACAATGTGTATTACTTCAGTGTTTCTTACATTAGTTTTCTTAAATAAATGCTGATCGAGTTCAAGCTTGTTTTTCTTTCTGCACAAAGCTTCATTGTGGTGTGAATACATCACCACTAGGTGTCACCCTTGTGTGCAAATAAGCTCCACTAGTACCATCATTGGGTTTGGGTTCATGGGTCACTGTTGTGCAAGACACACTATAAGCTACTTGTTTCTACTGTTTTATAATAAAGTAAAACCTCGATGGTGTAAAATGGAGCTGAATCCAGAATAACAGAGCACAAGGCTGCATGTGGAGTTATGTTTTTTATCCCATCAGTCATAGCAGTAAAAATCTGCCGTACACAAAATCATTCATAAACCACAGGTGTACTCTGATACACCAAGAGCATAGAGGGGAAAAAAAAAAAAAAAAAAAATTCCAGGCTGCAATGAAAATGAAAAACCAACGAACAACCAAACTATTCCCTGCCAATGGAAGATCCACAAGAGCCAGGTTTAGAGATTTCTAGGAAAGGGGAAAAAGTCTGAGTGCTCCAAGGTTACAGATGTTCTTTTATGGAGGATTTGAAGTGGATTTGCCAAAATGAGTAAATGATCATGCATGAAGTTCCAGCACATGATAAATTTCCGTTTTGTCTACTTCTCGATGAACATTGCCGAATTCCTCCTTCCCTGAAATTCTTGCTCCTCCATAAAAAAAGACAGTGAGAACTTACTTCAAAGTTGAAGGGTGCAGAGTCACAACATGTAGTTTCTCACAGTCTCTGTTGAACAACCTCTCCTGACCCTTCCTTTCAGCATCTGCAGGCCTCAAGGATGTTCCTGCAAAATGCTTACAGTCACTCCAGCATCAAAAATTCAGGACCATCCAGAGACTGACACATTCATCCACACTGTGCTAAGCCCTTCTCTATGAACCCTGACATTTTTCATTCCCTTGTCCATAAACTCAAACTCTTGCCTCCTGAATAACACTGCACTAATTGTCGAGAGCAGTCAAAGCTTGTGTGTCTAGCGTTTACCGCTGACCGCCACACAGAGGAACTGAGGGGCCACTTTTTGGTACGAGGGCTCTTTCTTTGCCTTTCATTACAAAAATGAATTTGGACATAAACACGGCAGAAAACAGGAAAAGAATGCAACCCCTCCTTCCCCCTTTTCACTTCAGTTTAGCATCACTTCAAACGAGTGTGAGATGCTTGATAACGGATGATTATGCTTTAGCAAGAGAAGAGATGCGAGTAGAGAATGCACACATCTTCACACCGCAGCGGTTCATACCTGCAGTTTTTCGCTACTCGCGCCCGCTAAGATCTTCCCAAATCAAGCACACGTCTCACATGTTGGCTTGGAAATTCTGGGAAAGTATGTGAACGTTGTGAGCAGGAACCCACAACAATCACTACATATCTGCACACTTGTAGGGTTGTAGTGCTCACACACTGAAAAATTCAGAAACATGATGAAAACAGTGCGGACAGGCTGCAGGAAGATTGAGTTGTGATTCCTGTCTGACATGCACTATACACCGGCTCCTCTCTCTCATGTCCACTAGAAGTGTTCTTTGCGTCTTGCGCTCCTCAACACGGCTGCGGGTCAGAAGAAGAGGATGTCTGCTGTCTGGGAGTAGCTTCCCTTCTTTCTGGAGGGGCTTTAAAGTCCAGGAGAGCGATAAACAGAACGTAGTTGGAGTAATGCTGAAAAGTTCGTGTAGTCTACTTCTCAGGCTCCTGGGGTGCCTGCCGGGTTTATCAGCGGGTCTCCTCCCTCCACAGTGTCCTGAGTGGGCGTCTGCTGACTGGGCTCAGCTGCAATTACAATGGTGTTCTCGTCGACCAGCTCGCACGTGGGGTTGGCAAAGGCAGAGAGGGGGAGAGTGATGCGATGCATCTCACGTTCATACACACGCTGATCATGCTGCTTCTTCAGATCATGACCACTGCAGAGGGTGAGAAAAACTCCGGTCAACACACACACACTACATTAGAAAGGTTCCTTTTGGACCATTGTTTTGGACCACCATGAAATTCCATGCTTAAATAATTTGAAAAATTATTACATTATTACATTTTGGTGTATTAAAAAAAATAAACTGCAAATCCAAATTAGAAAAGGCATTTCACTGCTTCTCCACAAACACAGGTTATTCATATTCTCTCTACTCTCACTACAGACACTCTACTCTCTCTACTGCACTTCATTCCGACAGACACTCTCTCTCATGCACACACACACACATATATATATATATATATATAGTGCTTCAAATTCATTAAAAATATATTTCTAAATAATAAAACAAAGCAAACATGGATTTTTTGAGGACTCCTGTCAGCCCTAGCATTTTTTTCCAAACACATTATCAAACAAAAATTACAAAGCATTATGTAATTACACTGAAATAAAGATGTAAATGTACCAATATTAAACATTTTGACATCTAAGTGTTGAACGAACAGGAAAAGCCCAAAACCTCACAGCTCTTGGGATCCTGTACAGAACTCCAGCTACATGAAAGTTCTTCTCTAAACTCAAAAAGCTCATTTTTCAGTCAAGAAGGGACATTCATGCTAACTCATTGAGGCACCGCTTATATAATCTAGTTATTTAACACTCTCTCCACAGCTGGGTCTCATTTTGCTCTTGAAGTCTTTCAGAGGGATGATTAAATAAAAAGAAAGCGCTGGTTCTTTAGAGATCATTAGAAATCTGTTTTATTTCTGAAGACATCTTTAGAAAGAGCCGTGTAATATAGATTTACAAGCTCTACTGTGTGCTGTCAGGAGCTCCAGGACAGAGCTGCTGCTGAGGTTGTGTGTATTTTTAGTCTGAACCATTAATCTGCCATAGTGTGGAGAGGGTGTACTGGGCTGGCGCCAAAAGAAAACTGAGCCAGTGCTGCTCACCCACTGACAAGGAAAAGATGGATAACTTCCATTCACTGGGTTTATTATAGGCAGTCTTTGGTGATGGAGTGTGGACAGAAAAACGCTCCTGGCAGGACAGAATGACACGTTGGACCCTTGCTCTCCTTTTTCTCTTTCCTCAGTTTTTCCATCCATCTTTCTCCTCTCCTTCCCCTGCTCTTTCTCTCTCCGCTCAGCGGTGTGGAACAAGCCTGCAGGATGTTACACAACCATCCCACTCCTCTACTCATCTGTCTCCCTGCAGTGGGCCCCAAATTAACAAAGCAATGGGCTTCAGCTCATTTATGCAGGAACAGAAGGTCGTGGGTTCAAATCCCAGACCTGTAGGTTGATCTAAGGTACCCTTGAGCCGTCCCAGTCCCAGTCACTGCGCCTTGAGCCGTCCCCGTCCCAGTCACTGCTCCCCAGGCGCTTTCAATAGCTGCCCCCTGCTGCACGTCTGTGTGTGTATGGGTAAAATGCAGAGGTGCAATTTCGTTGTGGTTCACACTGTGTGCTATGCTGTGTCCTTACAATGACGAGAACAGTCACTTTCACTTCACTTTCACTAGATCACGCCACCATGCAGGCCTAATTACCAAACACAAAAACACTACAATACCATCAATGAACAGGTGGTGAAATGCATATTGGTTTCTCTTATGAACGTGTTTTGAATCAACAATTTCCTTTTAATTCAGGAAGTTCTGGGAACACTGAAAGCCCGGTCTGTAATAACAGTCTGACATGCAGACATGCAGACATGACATGCAGACGGAGATTAGTTATTCCTATAACATCAATGAAATAAAGAGTTCTTTTGTGTATGGGTGACAATGTCCCTGTCCTGAGTAAATAAGCTGCTCAGCATTGTGTGCTGCCTGCTGGTTAATAGTGGGTTCCTTAAATAGAGAGATAATGATGACCGAGGCAGATAATCAGAGCTGACACTCAAGCAGAAAGACACGAAGGGCAGTGGCTGGCTGCTCTGCCAGAGTGTCCATTAGCCACAGCCACAAAAGGGACCTCTTACCACTTGTCCCAAGGCCAGACCTGCTTTGCACTGATGTAAGCTGACCAGTCACATTTTCTCTACAACAACTGCAAAGACAAGTTTTTTTTGGTGAAGCACACTGATCTGACAGCAGGTTTGCATGAGATTTCAAATGATGTCTGACAAAAATGTTCAGATACTAACGTTCAAGATGACCATGTCATTAAAAAAAAACTTTAATTTTACCATTCTATGATTTTTTAAATACTTGGTTAGGTTAGGAGATTCCTAACTGTATAATAAAGCAGTCAGTGCTTCTCAACAGAATGGAATACCAGCTTGTCAATAAATGAAGTGAAAGTGAAAAAAGTGAAAGTGACTATTCTTGTCATTGTGAAATGCAGCACAGCACAACACAACGAAATTCAACCTCTGCGTTTCACCCATACACACATGTGCAGCAGGGGCACCTATTGAAAGTGCCCAGGTAGCAGTGATGGGGATGGTACCTTGCTCAGGGGTATCTTAGTTCCAATGAAGGCTTTGACAACTATCCTCTTCCCCTCTGCTCAGCAGAGGCCCTTTAGTCGTATCAGTGTCAATCATCGGAGATTTTAAATCTGCAAGGTTCACCAATATGGCAGGTGTTTCTGATAAACTGACCAGTAAAACAGTTAGAAAGCAAATCTGTTAAATTGGCAGCTCAATGTGTGTGTGTCTTTTGTGTATTTTCGTGTGTGTGTGTGTGTGTGTGTGTGTGCGCCCGTATGTAGCCAGGCCAACTGAAGCCTGGCCAGCTGATTCCTGCTGGGGCATGATTTTCCTGCTGCAACATTCTGTTCCTGCACTCATTCTCACTGAAAAACATACATGTGACCAAGCCTCGTACACAGTCACCCCTCTCTACAGCCACAGCTCTCGAAACCACCTCCTACACAACAACCTCCTGCAAAACACATGGTGCAGAATACCCAGAATGCCTCAGAAAAAAACACTGCAATTAACTCAAGCAAAGTAAAAAATCATCAGGAAACACAAACCATTTATCATTATTACCCATGATTACCCATAAGTATCTTACAGCTCCATCCAGTCTCTTCATGCCTGGTGCTGTATACAGAACTTTATCTGTGTCTTTGTTCTGACGTACCATTCTCTCATGTTGTGAGTGTGTGTGTGTGTGTGTGTGTGTATAAATACTGACCGTTTATAAAAGTAGCCCACTGTGATTCCCACTCCCAGTAAGATGATGATGCCCATCATTAGAATGGCTAGAACATAGCCTGAAAGAGAGCAGAGGCAGAGCTTGAGTTCGGAGCAAGTTTATAAAAACCATCAACACTAGGTCAAAACGAAGTAAAGACAACAGACAGACCGACCGCCAGCTTTCTCCGTTTTTCTGTTGTCCTACCCACCTTCTTCCCTCCCCCACTTTAAAGCATTTTCTAAAGTTGAAACAGAGGTGGAGTCATCAGAAACTACTGCGGTGTGAATCTTTAATGATAATTAAGGCATTGTGTTCGCACCATTAAAATCAATTAAGTATAAGATTACATTATCATCAGCTGCATTAGCTTCATTACTCCAGTATCAAAGCTCACCCCAAAGCAACAATAAAAAAGCAAAGTACAGACCCCACACGTCTTGAATGATCAACTATATTTAAGACGAGGAGAAAGGTGCAAACTGTTCTGCCAAAGATAATTAAGATAATTAGCCAGCTCTTTAAAAACGACATGGGCCTAATAAAGCTCAAAGTCTGCATTTTTATGTAGGTCACCTGGACACAACTAAACTGGAGCACTGGACTGGATGTGTCCTCAAATCACTCCATTCCAATTTCTTCAATTTAGTCAATTTGCTCAGACATGAAAGAAGAGAGAGAAGGCTAAATTTGGAATTTCTCCACACTAATCTCGATCACAAGACCTACCCGTAGTGCCCAAGTCTTTCTTCTTTTTGGGTCCATTCCTGGCCCACTGACTGACCCCCATCACTGGCTGTACTACGGCACCCTCTGCTGATGCAGGGAGAGACTTTGCCTGTCCAAACGTCTCCATCTTGCCCACGGTGGGAATTGAGGAAGAGGCTGGAGTAGCTTCTGTTGAGCTTTCATCTGTGGGTCAAAAGATCATTTGCCTGAACACGTATTCAGACAGAATTTTGAAGATGTAAAGTGAGTGAGTTTTTCTTAAAGAAGCAGAGACATCACGAGAGTCACCAGAAACATTCTCATTGTAAAGTTGAGGACCATCCACGCAGTCACTGTGCACTGTATCGTACTGCCGAGCACCTCCATTGGTTAAAGTACCCGACAAAACATTTCAAGATGCAGAGAAAGGACCCAGAGAAAGAACACTGTGGTCACAAGTGACCTTGCACTGTAGGACAAACAAAACGATGTTTGTTTTCATTCTTGTCTACCGTCATGTCTTTTCTGGTCTCAGAGACAACGCTTGGATTCAATTTCACTGCTTGAGCAGTCTTAGAGTAAATGGACCACTGAGCTCCTCAGTATCTTAGGCACTAAGGCTGCCCAGTATTTTGGATTTTATACACCATTTATGGCTTTTTCAGTAATAATATCGCAAATGTCTGCAACATAAAAATAAGCCTTCTAATCCAGCAAATCCATCTTCTAACACTCGAGTCTTGAATCCTGGTAGTGAAGCCAGACATCTAGTTCATAATCAGTATTATTAGGTTAAATTACCCTAATTAACGTTTGTTAAAGAGTTTAAGGAACGCACTGGCTGACATTTTTCGAGATCAGCTTTTGGCCTAAATGTATTTTTAAGATTCATTAATGGCAGACAGAACACACATGCAGGGTGTTCCAAGGCTCCACAGTACCCAAAGAAAGAAATGATTATATTTCTGTTGTAGACAGTTTGTTGCCCAAAAAAAAAAAGAAACCCATTTGTGTTGAAAGTCTAAAAATAAATGAAAAAAACCCTTCACATCAAAATTCCTCTGATTTTGTTTGTCCTTGTTTGAGCAAGACTAAGCCTGACAGACTTGAACCACTTGAATTCACGTTAGGCGAGAAACTGGTTAGACTTCCTGTTCTAACTGGTGACTTCTTTGCTACCCCCACACCGTCTCCCCAAACTCCTTCAAAAAGTTGTTTACCAACTCGACTGGCGTTCCGGCCCATGAGGTCACAGCGGACACCAACCAGTCATCTGCTGTCTCTGTGGAAAGTGTGCCTCCTTCAGCCAATCAGCAAAGAGGGGCAAGTCTTCCTTCTAGTCTCACACAGCTGCAAAACATGATTCCTTGTGCATGCCTTGGTCTTTGTGCATGTCTTGGTCTTTGTCTCTGAGCGGAGGCCCAAAAGGGCTGGTGTTTTTGTTTAACTTGATCTTTCCTGACAGACATTAAGGCTAAATGCAGAACAGCTTCTGTTCAGAAGAAGGCTGACCTACTGGCCCACTAAATTCAAGTATATTGAACTTTCTTGCAGGTCCTGAAATGCGTCCCCTGCCTGTCCTCATGCTGACTAATCCACAGGCCTGACTTTGTTTAGTGAACCCTCATTCTCCAGCTGAAGTTGATGCCAAATAAGGGGCTGAGTGTGCACTGAGAACGAACAAACAAGTTCAGGTCCACCCAAGCCTGCTGAGCTGGTGTAACATGGACTCGGGCTCCCTCAGGCCGAAGCTTTAGAATAAGTGTTTAGTTTGAGGAAATCCCTCTTAAAAACGGCTGTAGTGGAGACATTTTTGAAGACTTGATATTGCTGGGGTAACTAGATGAACCTAGACTCAGCATGTGCTGCCAAAATCTCACTCCTCACAATGAAATGAAAGCAAAAATGCCTCAGCTATCTGCAAACCATTCAAATGTACTGCTACTATTATTATTATTATTATATTTATTTTTTTATTTATTTTTTTTACATCCGGAGTATGTTATTATGCCTTTAATCAGAGTCATAGCCTCCAATAATAGCATCTGTAAAGTTATATGAATTATTTGTGGAAAAAGTGCAGATTCTAAACTTTCAAAAAAAATCTATTACCTTTATTGTCACTGTTTAACATCAAAATGAACAGAATGAATTCTGATGTGTGGATATTATATTACATTTTTTAAATATAACTTTTTTTTTTTTTTTTTTTTTTATAAATAAGAGTATTAGCATATACCTTTCCGTTTCATGCTTTAAAGTCAATATATAGCAAAAATGGTGGAATGGTCCTCAACTTATTTTGAATTCAGTGTTTTCTTTGCTTTCATATGTATCCACCCATTTAGCCTCCCAGGATGGAGTTACAGCTCAGGACGAGTCTGAACAGAATATTTACATGTCTGTCTTAAAGCTGCAATAACAAAAGAAAGGTTGAACTATAGTCACGCAATAAATCACACAAATCCTATTGGTACATCTTAAAAAAATTAAAATGCAGGATTTGGATAGGATAATTACATATTAATAGCAGATAGCTATTGGAGTAATTGCATATTAATAGCAGAAAATATCAAACGATCAAATATCAGCCATTTAAGGTTAACAGGCCCTTATTATTTGAAAATTGTGATTCTGATATTAAAACAGTTGGTTACCTTGGCATGAGTCAATGGGGCACGCTTCTCTCTGGAGCCCTCCATCTGCTCCAAAAACATAGCACCAGGGCCTGTCTGAGGCATCGGGGTTACGACAGAAATTATGGTCCCCAACACCTGAGGAGAAAGAGACAGGACGTTGTGTGCAACGATAAAATTTAAGATCAGGTTAATAAAAAACGTGACCCTTACAGAAGAGGCCAACATGAAACACATGGACATAAATTATTCATTTGCTTTTCCTGATGGGACATCATGTAATAACACAAAAGAGGAGCTCAGGGAATCTGCATCGCAGCTGAATCGTGCATCACGTGGCAGCAAAGTGCTTTCTTATGGATTAGAGAAAATTGTTACAATTGATATTAAGTGCAAACACTGATTAATGAATTAGATTATTAGAGATGATCCATTATGCATTAGAGGCGCATCACTAGGCAGCTAAATTACACAATTTCATCATATCTATGTTTGTAGACACCTGATCATCTAACACCCCTTCTTCTGAAATCACAGAAAACATATTCTTTCTTTGCTACACTGACATCTACTCTTCTGAAAAGGCTTATATTAGATGTCAGAACACTGCTGTGAAAATTTGATTGCATTCAGCTACATGTGCATTTAGAATCTCAAAAGTCAGCTCCACCCAGAATACAGACGACTCTTGACAATGCATTGCCCTTGGTTCATGTATAACAAAATCAACAAATTAAAAAAATAATAATTTTCACTTCAGATACCATTTTTTTAGGTCAATTATATAAAAAGCTAAGTGTGTGCAACTCAACATGTGACAGCAATGAGATACTTCTGTACATACAGTACACGATTGCTTTTGAAAGGCAGTCCTGCTTTACTCTGCACACCTGTGCAGGATTCTCACCTGTGTCTGAATCTGCATGGCCCTGGAGATCATAGTCTCTGGTTGTGTTGGTCCAGTTTAAGCAAACCTTTCCTGAAGAAGATTGCTGCTGGATCCCCCTGTACTCCACACCATTGGAGTCCCTCATACACTCTGCAAAAACTTCAAAATTGGGGTAGAAAAAACAGATTATGAACAAATAACATGCAAGGAATCCCAGCACAGAAATACTACACTAGCGTGGACTGATGATGCAAAACAAGGTGGTGGTAGTATCCTTCCACAGCATCAGCAATGACCTAGCAGTTAACTCCGATTAATGAGGGTGCATGTTCTGTAGCGAGAGTAGGGAGAACCTGGAGAGATGGAGATCTGCTCTAGAAAGGAGAAGAATGAAAGTGAGTAGGACAAAGACTACATGAGTGTGAATGAAAGGGAGGAAAGTGGAGTGGTTAGAATGCAGAAAGTAGAGGTGACAAAGGTGGAGGAGTTTAAATACTTGGGATCAACAGTTCAGAGTACCAGCGAGTGTGGTAGAGGGGTGAAGCAGAGAGTGCAGGCAGGATGGAATGGTGGAGAAGAGTGGCTGGAGTGGCACTGAGGAAAAGGCTGGAGGTGTCAGAGTTAAAGATGCTGAGGTTATCGTTGGGTGTGACGAGGATGGACAAGATTAGAAATGAGTATATTAGAGGGACAGCTCAGGTTAGATGTTTTGGAGACGAAGTTTGAGAAGCAAGGTCGCAATGGTTTGGACATGTGCAGAGGAGAGACGAGGATTATATTGGGAGGAGGATGTTGAAGATGGAGCTGCCAGGAAAGAGGAGAAGAGGAAGACCAAAAGAGGAGGTTTATGGATGTGGTGAGAGAGGACATGCAGTAGGAAGATGCAGAGGACAGGAAGAAATGGAAACATGATCTGCTATGGGAGCAGCACACACACACACACACACACACACACACACACACACAGAGCTTTCTCCACTTAAGAGGCGGTCTTTTCAACTGAACAGCCTTGCAGTGGGTGTTTCTACCAACTGAATCTCAGTGTTGTAAATATCTTACCAAAAATGATCCATATCTGACCAAACACTCAGCCCTTAAAACACATTGGCATGAAAATGGGAGCAGCTGGAAGAAGAATATATAAAACTGTATGCTTCAAAAACATCTTTCTCAGTTGTGCACCCATATACCATGCATATTATTTACACACACTAACCTGAGCGCACAACTGAGTGTATCAATGTGTTTTTGAAGAAAGAAGCACTTCAGCGGAAGCTTCTGGAGGAGAACGGTGGAGAAAAGAGAAATGGGGAACAGCATGGTAACGTGCGAGCAGTTTAAGCACCTTTTTTTAAAAAGGTTTAAAAAAAACCTTTAGAAAGTTTTGCAAGAAGAGGAGGAGAACAAAGAGGTTCTCACCTTCCAGGGGAGATGAAGAGAGCAGCCAGGCGAGGCTGAGGAGCAGGGCTGGGAGAGCGGAGGAGCTCATCCTCAGGCTGGAGTGCTGGTTTAGCTAGACTAACTCTCTCTCTCTCTCTCTCTCTCTCTCTCTCT
The DNA here is from genome assembly GCA_017165825.1 of Hepsetus odoe. Taxonomy (NCBI): domain Eukaryota; kingdom Metazoa; phylum Chordata; class Actinopteri; order Characiformes; family Hepsetidae; genus Hepsetus; species Hepsetus odoe. Next base: position 18,370,074 of record CM029390.1, read on the forward strand.
CTCCTCAAGCACAATTCCAGCTTCTCTCTCAGCGTCGAGCAGCACTCGTAAACATCTCCAGAACTCCTCCTCCTCCCTCCCTCTTTCTCTCGCGTCAGCAAAACGCCGCACGATAATCACCCAGCAGCCACCTCGGCGTGAACGAACGGCGCGTGCACGCTCAACTGAACGTTCTGTATTCGCTACAATGTAACCAACAGCTTTTATTTTCTTCTGTAGAGCTTTCTGGGATGTGTGTGTGCGCGCGCGCTGAATATCAATGACTGATGGACTTTCTGGAACAACACAATCAGACAAACGTTGGAGTGTGTTTATACTCACACACACACACACACACACACACACACACACACACACACACACACAGTACTGTGCCAAAGTTTTAGGCAGGTGTGGAAAAAATGCTGTAAACAAAGAACGCTTTCAGAAATGGAAATGTTCATTTATTTTCATCAATCAACAAAATGCAGTGAATGAACAAAAGAGAATCTAAATCAAATCAGTATTTGGTGTGACCACCCTTTGCCTTCAAAACAGCATCAGTTCTTCTAGGTACACTCGCACACAGTTCTTGAAGGGACTCGGCTGGTAGGTCGTTCCAAACATCTTGGAGAACTGAGCACAGATCTTCTGTGGATGGAGCTTCCTCACATCCTTCTGTCTCTTCATGTGATCCAGACACACTGGATGATGTTGAGATCAGGGCTCTGTGGGGCCAGAAGAACTGATGCTGCTTTGAAGGCAAAAGGTAGAAACACCAGATATTCATCTGATTTAGATTTTCCTTTTGTTCGCTCACTGTGCATTTTGTAAGTTAATAAAAATAAACAATCATTATTTCTATTTCTGAAAGCATTTTTTGTGTGTATATATAGGCTGTGTTCCATTCCACCATTGTGTTCCCTAAACACTAAGCAAGGGACTGGGTTTAGGGATCTGCACGACTTGTTCTGCACCATCATCAAACATCAATCACGCAAAGGGCGATGGGTAAACTTTTCTACAATCCTGTGAAGAGATTGCTCAGCCTCAAGGGATCGGTTTTAGACCCAGTTGACTCAAAACCTCACATGACCGGCATAGTCCAGGTTGCAGGAAACTTCCTGTGACTTGAATACACAAGATCAACGCATAAACTGTCTAGTTGTATCGTCTGGCGTGTCAAAGTGAAAAGTATGTTTTCTGCTTATTTCTCAAAAAGTAAAAACTTCCTCCTCCATTACAGGAGGCCCTTTAAAGGCCGTCGTGATCTAGGGTTTGGAGACTAGGCCCCAGGATTGGAAGGTTTGAATCCCAGACCATTTGGTAGCCCTGAGGTACCCTTGAGCAAGGTACTGTCCCCATCACTGCTCCCTGGGCACTTTGAATAGCTGCCCCCTGCTGCAGAGAGACCGCTGGCACTCAACGCTGGCCTTTAGTTAAAAGCAAGAGCAGGCTTTAGAGAATCATATGACAGTCAGGAGTGGCAATTCAGATGCTGCAACAGTGTGTGTGTGTGTGTGAGAGAGAGAGAGAGAGAAAGCACGCACGCACGCACACACAGAGCTTTCTCTCACTCTCTGTGTCAACATGTTTTCAGCTTTCTTTGTGTTTGCTCACCCTTTCTGTCCACGGCTGCAAATAATGTCTGTTTATTCAAACCAGAATTCATCAAGTCTTTGGTTGTTCTAATAATGCTCCCACTGGATTCATACTCTTCCCTTTCAGTGTTTTACAAACAGATCAGTGGAGAAGATGCGACTTAAGTGTGAAGTAACAAAACCAGCTTATCCTTTATGTTAAAGTACCACTTAAGAGGCGGTCTTTTCAACTGAACAGCCTTGCAGTGGGTGTTTCTACCAACTGAATCTCAGTGTTGTAAATATCGTACCAAAAATGATCCATATCTGACCAAACACTCAGCCCTTAAAAGTGGAAATTCAGAAATCAAAACAAAAAAAAAACAAAAAAAAAAAAAAAACACGGTCATAAAGGAGCAGGAGCAGGAGCTGTGGGCTACATATTGGGTTAAGTGCCTTGCAAAAATGAGCTCGAGCCGTGGATGCTGGATTAGAAAAACTTTGTTTACCCACAGTTCCCACTTAAATTTTTCCCACTCAGGAGTGAACTGGAAAACCCTTTCTCCTGCCATTAGGCCATGGTTGCATCTGTCAAAAAGCAAGAACTGTGATGGTAGATCCAAAATTTTGTTATTATCCATCCACAACACAAGTCCAAATCCATTCAGTGATCAGAGTATCAAGCTTTTCACAAAGCCATCCAACCCTCTGGGCCATAACTCACTTAACCTGCATGGTTTTAAGAGGAGAGTCCAAAAGAAAAGCTGGAGAAGACCGGAGGATCTGCAGAGACTGTATTGAGGCATGATTTCAGATTGATTTCATTTTCATTATGGCGTTGACCGCAAAAGTTTCAATAGAAAATGACTTTTTTTGGAATTTGAAAAGTAACTAACCCTGGGCACAATCTGTGAACATATCTGACTGGGTAGGACAGCACGTGAGGGACAGAGGCAGGAAGACGCACACTTATATTTCATAAGTAAGTTTCGTTAAATTTTGTTAAATTATTAAATCTGGGCCCATAAAGAGGGTCAGTTTAGGCTGGAGTTATTTTTGAGATGGTGTTATGTTGCTTTCTTATAACCTAAGGTTGGTTCTGACACACACACACACACAACAAGAGGGAACTTATAAAATAGCTGATCAGACCATTTGACACAGAAGAAAGTAAACACAATGAATAACAGCAAACAAACAGCAGCTAGTCTACAAGTTAACATAAACAGCCTCTAAATAAAAGTACCTAACCTTAATCATTCCATTTAACTCTGAGTTTAACTTACTAAAGTTAAATAAATGTGTACGCTACAAATAACACTTGTGCAAGCACTACACAAACACAAATTAGCACAGATTTGGGCAGGTTGCAAAAACAGCTGTTTTTATTTATCTATTTATTAACGTATTTTTAAAATAAAATTTAAAGGATAATTAAAGGAACTTCAAATGATTGGTAAAAGAAAAAAAGATTTGTACTGTTCAGAGATTTTCACCCAATTTGCAACCTCTCAGACTTATCCAAAGTATTTATCTACAAACATAAATAAATTACTCAAATATCACTGTCCAAAATTTGATTTAAGTGATGGAGGAAAGTAACAAGCATTTGAGAACTGTCTACAAGGCAGCAAAAATCTACACTAGACATTATTTTTGTAAGCAACTTCTGTTGACCCAGAAAAATATTAATTTCCCATCTCTAATTGTTTCATTATGTGGCTGCAAAGCACCATAAAGTGAGCTTACTGGAGCATAATGGTAGTAAATAGTCACATAAAATTAGGCCAGATGGCCCGCTTCCTGCTCCACAACACAGGCGATACACCGGCCTACACTCACAAGCTGACCAGCTTCCTTCAGCTGCCCTAATTAATTCCACAAATTTTCCAAAAGTGAACGTTGCAGCCATTTGCTTCTAGTGAGTCTTTATGCTGGTAACAATTTCCATCCCAAACCCTGGTGGTCTGAAATGAGGCTGCTTTCAATTGATTCTTTAAGGCTGAGCTCTCATTCATTAGTAACCACCAGAGCACCTGCCTGCTTCTAGAAAATTTCCACTCAGTGTGACATGACCTCCCACTCATCCTGTACCACGACCTCCCACTCATCCTGTACCACGACCTCCCACTCATCCTGTACCACGGACAGATTTCTGTGTAAATTAGGGAGGATTTTCTCGTCTGTGGTTGACTTTTCTGACCTTAAAAAAGTATCTTTGGTCCATTTAAATTAAGGATCATTGAGCCCAAACTGCTCACTCTTTTTCATAGCCGCTTGTCCTAATAAGGGTCGTGGGGGTCTCACAGGGTGAAAGGCGAGGAAACACCCTGGACACACACACACGGGCAATTTAGCATCTCCAATCCATCTGCTCCCAGAGTAAACCCACAGACACGAGGAGAACATACTAACTCCACAGAGAAAGGCCGTCCCGCTTCTGAATCGAACCCCAGACCTTCTCACTTGGAGGCGACAGTACTACCCACTGCATTAGTAAATGTCCTCTATGCAGGTCTCTTTAGAGGTTCTTAACACATTAATGCTGACAATTTAGGGTATAATGAAGTGAATTTCTTAGTGTTATGCATCAGCTATTTCACATTAAATGTTACATTCAATTGAAGAACATAAAAAATACACAACATACAAAAAACAGAGGTGAAGGACAGTTAGTGACTATTCACTGCGCAACAACATCTGCGGTCATTGGGCTACAGGGTGATGCTCTACCCCCTCCGTCCTTATGTACTTAGGCATTTTTTAATGCTCACTCGTGTTGTGTGGCAACCGAGTGTTTTTCTGAGCAATAAATCATCTCCTGCCCTCTTCTGTGGACACAGAGTGGACACTTCACCTGGCAGATGGATTCCTAATGAGCCATAAAAGATGCTGTATCCCCTGCACTGGTTCACTTAGCAAACTCCTCACTACTGCTGCTGCACTGACCATTACATCACCCACCAACACAACCCACTCTACCACCGCTAGGAGAGAAACCTGATCACACACAGCTAGTGTGTGTGTGTGTGTGTGTGTGTGTGTGTGTGTGTGTGTGTGTGTGTGTGTGTGTGTGTGTGTGTGTGAGTGAGTGAGAAGAATCAACAAAGCAAATACATAAAAGAAAGAAAAGAGTAAAACAGAAGGGGAGACCATGAAAAAAAGATAAACAGAATAAAAAGATTGAAACAAAGTGAAGCAAACGGGATAAAAATTGAGAAAAGAAAGAGAAAACAAAGGGAGAGACAGAGGGGGAAAAAAGAGAAAGACACCAGAGTGCATGCGAGCGAGAGAGATTTCCTACGTGAGTAGAGATACTTTGGCTTGCTGAGGCAAGGCAGCTGAGACTGGTCTGAGAGCTCTCCGGTCACACACCCAGGCTCTGTTCACAGTGAGCCATCAGGCATAATGTTATAAAACCACAAATCAAATCTGCAGCACTGCAGCCCCTCCTTCAAACATGGGTGATTAGTTCACAAAAGACAAAGATCATTAAACATCTCCCAAAATCAAAGTCACAAGATCAACACAGTTTCCACGGCATCACTGAGATCTGTCGTGGCTGTTCTGAACTATCCTGCCTCACCCTCTCCAGTGCTCTCCAGAAAGATGAACAGCGATGTGCCTGCTGAAAGATTCATGAACTGTCACAGGCCTAACAGTAAAAATGAAATAAATTTAATACGTGGGTTAAATTTTTAATGAGCTGCATGCTAATCCAAGCTTACAGATACAAATTTTTAATAAAGACAAAATTTAAAATATATAAATAAAACACTGTTACGAAATTACATACATTTAAACTCAAGTTTTTGGTTAAAGAATGTGTGTGTTCACTTAACGATCCAAAAGATCTGCTGTAAACTCACACAGTTCACCAGTGCGGCAGGGAGGTGGCCAGTATTTGGCTTGTTCTGTTGCACATCCTTGGTAACGTGATCCTGCTTCGACTCGTCTACAGTCTTCGGTCGGCCTCTTGTGCAACTGTCTGCAGGAGGCACAGCGACATTACTACACTTTCAGAACCACACCGTCTCTCCCTTTAACGTTTAGTTAAAATTAAAAAAGGAACATTACAACACATTAAAACATTAAAAAAAGAACCTCCGTTAAACCTGCTCGTGCACATCGGCTTTAAAAGAGGTAGTTCACCGAAACTGCACTGATAATAACTTCTAAGCCCATTAAGGCCTTCATTTCACAGCGACTGTCAGACAAGCTTTCAACTGGACAGACTGTGGCAGTTTTAAATGTATGCCCGCCAGCTTCCTTAGACAGTTCGATCCTACGCTGGGAGCTGGCCGTCATGATACCACTCTAAACGACAGCTCAGTAGAAGGTGTTGTAGGTTCCTCTTCCTTAATTTTACTGCATGTATATGCTGAGGTGAAGCTTTAAATAGAATACACCTTGGATTTCTGCATATTAAACAGTAAAGATACGCACAGTCATTCAGACGGGTTTGATATTGAACGATCCATTCTAGAGAACGGCACCTAGTCTGAATTTCTATACGGGGAGGGGGGTTTTATTCCTCCACCATGTTTTGCAAGTGCTTGATGCTTGAAGTAACGCCACGAAGTTCTTACATGACCAGGTACTGCCTGATGCTGATGAGTCATCACTCTAAAGTACTTCCAAGTTTATTTTTGATTAAATCGTAATTTTCCAGATAAAATAGAGCAAAAAGGTCCATACATGTTACAGGGCTAACTAATCCTCCAAATTGCTTTTTCTTTTTAAAAACACTACATTTATTCAGAAGAAATGGCTCATGAACCACTTTGTATACTATAAAAGATACTAATTTAATAAAATGCCTACATATGTTCCTATAAAATCCCGATGATTTCAGTCCCCATCAGTGTTTCTCCAATTATTTCACACTGAAATACTTTCCACAACAAAAGCAAAGAATGACTTTTGCATCGTAGCAATTTAATAATGCAGAAAATCATTAGAAGTCATTAGATGGACGCTAAGGTGGTATTTTATGTGGGTCTGACATAAATTGCCCTAAAAACCTTTTTCTAGCCTGGAGTCACAAAAGGACAGGCTGGCTGCTTCCAGGCCTTTGTAATCGCATTAAGGACCATCACTCCAGTGAGAGACAAAGCGCTCTACGGTTTCTCATTAGGCTTATCAAAGCTTGTCCAGCATGCCAACCGCTACTATGAAAGATGAACAGAAACAGGGCTTCAGGTCACTACAAATCTGGGAGACTAAATGTGCACTCTTTCAGGTTTAACAGGCTACATGTTTTGGAAAGGCAAACGCCTCCACCCAAGGATGAACGCTGTGCTGTGTCTGGATCATCTGATCACAGTCGTCCAGACAAATCTGTTCATTCTGTTCTCACAGAGTCGATGAAAGTGTTTGAGAGAGAGACTCCATGCAGGCTAAGCCGTCTGTGTGAATCAATAAGATCCCGGGCCAAGATTGAAGGGTTAAGCAGGGGTCGAAGGTTATCAGAGACTCTGAGCAGCTGCACGAGGAGAGCAGCCCTTGCATACAGGCCACAAAGGGCACCATGGAAACGTGGCTCCGTCAGCACACTCAGCCAATCAGGATCCAGCGTGTCACCTAGATGACACACAAGAGAATCAATATCACATAAACCATGTCATGTTTAACTAACAGCCATCTGTTCAGTCACATCAAATGAGACATAAAATTCAACCTCTGCATTTCACCCATATACACCGTGCAGCCAAGGGCAGCTATTGAAAGCTGCCCGGGGTGCAGTGATGGGGACGGTACCCTGCTCAAAGGTACCTCAGGACAACCTACTGATCTGGGATTCGAACCCATGACCTGTTGATCCTAACCACTAGGCCACCGCTGCCCCACAAAGCGATGAGATATTGCTATGAGCAGTGAAAGGCTTCAGTTAAGGTCATGACATGATTAAGAGTATTTAATGATTATAATAAAGAGACAAACAGATGATATGTCTGCGGAAATTACCTAACTGTAGCCTCATGCAGATGTTGAGGTTCTCTCTGACAGACTCTGCATTCTGCCTTGCCCACTGATCGAGATGTTGAGCAAGAAAAGAGGACTCTGGGTGTCGCTTGGCCAGACTAATCAGGTATGGCAGCACAGTCTCGGAGATGACGGAGGACTCCAAAAACACATTCTCCTCATCCTGTTCGTACAGACTGCGGCATCTGGCAAGTGAACAGAGCAAACCTCCAGCAGACTGAACAGAGACAAAATGATGTAACTCCAGGTGCCTGCAGCACATAATTCTCAACTTTTATTTCCCTTAAGGAATCTGACCTAGTAGATTCCAGCACCCCCAGAAAATTTTGACTAGCTTTTAAATTATTTTCCATTTATTGCAAAACAAGTGAAATCCAGTGGAATTTCCCTTTAAGAAAGTAAAGTTGGAACCTAAGCCATGTTTAAAGAGGGACTACCTTAAGAAAGTTACTGTTAGTGGAACATTTGATGTGACAGTAATTCAGTAGATACATTTTAAATCAAGAGCTTGTTTAGTATTTACAACTTCCAAACCTAATGCAATCAATCAACACACATTTGGTGTCTAAATTTTGCAGAAAGCCCTTTTTGTCAATATACCGGTAGCAGGTCTCTTAACCTGCTGGTGAAGACTTGAAGATGTGGTTTAGGATGTTCTGTGAGACATAAAACTAAACAAAAATGCCATCTTCTTATTCCAACAGACCTGCATGCAAATAATGGAAGCACACAGCCCTGAGCAGTGAGTTATACAGTAACTGCGAGTACACCCCTCACATTTTTGTAAAAAATATTTGTGAGATATTTGTGTGAACATCCTTAGAAACTCACATTACAGTTGTTCATGAATATAAACAAAAAACAGTGCAAATGTCCTGTACAGCGTCTGGGCATAAGAGGATGTTAAACTCCGCTATTTGCAGTTTATTTACACTAAAGGGTGATCTTTGGATTTATTATTGTCATATCAACGTTAATTAGGTTAAAATACATTTCACAAATTAGCCTTCTAGCTAACAGTTGTAACCCAGCCACTAGGGATGCACAAGCCAGTGTATTTCTTCGTGCCGGTCCCAAGCCCGGGTAAATGGGGAGGGTTACGTCAGGAAGGGCATCCGGTGTAAAACTTTGCCAAATCGATATGCGGACAACGATACAGAATTCCATACCGGATCGGTCGAGGCCCGGGTTAACAACGACCGCCATCAGTGCTGTTAGCCTACAGGGTGCTGGTGGAAATTGGACTACTGTTGGCCAAAGAAGAAGAAGAAGAGGAGGAAGGCATGTCCAGAGGGAGAAGGAGAGGAGAGTGGAAGTGAGGGTAGGGACTTTGAATGTTGGCAGCATGACTGGTAAAGGTAGAGAATTAGCTGATATGATGGAGAGAAGGAAGGTTGACATTTTGTGTGTGCAAGAGACTAGATGGAAGGGTAGTAAGGCCAGGTGTATTGGAGGGGGGTTTAAACTGTTCTACCATGGTGTGGATAGAAGGAGGAATGGAGTAGGTGTTATCCTGAAGGAAGAGTATGTGAAGAGTGTTTTGGAAGTGAAGAGGGTGTCAGGGAGGGTGATGAGTTTGAAGCTGGAAGTTGAAGGTGTGATAATGAATGTTGTTAGTGCTTATGCTCCACAAGTTGGTTGTAAGATGAAAGAGAAGGAAAAATTCTGGAGTGAGTTAGATGAAGTGATAGAGAGTGTACCCAGGGGAGAGAGAGTGATGATTGGTGCAGATTTTAATGGTCATGTTGGTGAAGGGAACAGAGGTGATGAGGAGGTGATGGGTAGGCATGGTGTCAAGGAGAGGAATGCTGAAGGTCAGATGGTTGTAGATTTTGCAAAAAGGATGGAAATGGCTGTAGTTAATACTTATTTTAAGAAGAGGGAGGAGCACAGGGTGACGTATAAGAGTGGAGGAAGATGCTCACAGGTGGATTATATTCTTTGCAGGAGGGTCAGTTTGAAAGAGATCAGAGACTGCAAAGTAGTGGGGAGAGTGTCGCTAAACAGCACAGGATGGTGGTCTGTAGGATGACCTTGGAGGTCAAGAAGAGCAGGAAAGTGAGGGCAGAGTCGAGGATCAAGTGGTGGAAGCTGAAGGAGGAGGACTGTAAGGTGGAATTCAGGCAGGAGTTAACACGGGCACTGGGAGGTGTTGAAGAGCTACCGGATTGCTGGGAAACTACTGCAGAAGTGATAAGGCAGACGGCTAGAAATGTACTTGGTGTGACATCTGGAAGGAAGAAAGAGGATAAGGAAACCTGGTGGTGGAACCATGAAGTCCAGGAGTGTATTCAAAAGAAGAGGGAGGCAAAGAAGACATGGGACAGTCAGAGAGATGAAGAAAGTAGACAGGTGTACAAGGAGATGAACCGCAGGGCGAAGAAAGCAGTGGTGAAGGCCAAAGATAAGGTGTTTGGTGAATTGTATGAGAGGTTGGACAGTAAAGAGGGAGAAAAGGACCTTTACCGATTGGCTAGACAGAGAGACAGATCTGGGAAAGATGTGCTACAGGTCAGGACGATTAAAGATAGAAATGGTAACGTACTCACAGGTGAACAGAGCGTGTTGGGCAGATGGAAGGAATACTTTGAGGAGCTGATGAATGAAGAAAATGAGAGAGAGAGAAGACTGGATGATGTGAGAAGAGTTAACCAGGAAGTGCAGCAAATAAACAAGATGGAAGTAAGGGCAGCGATGAAGAGGATGAAGAATGGAAAGGCTGTTGGACCGGATGACATACCAGTGGAAGCATGGAGATGTTTAGGGGAGATGGCAGTTGAGTTTCTGACCAGATTGTTTAACACAATCTTGGCAAGTCAGAAGATGCCTGAGGAGTGGAGACGAAGTGTACTGGTACCGATCTTCAAGAATAAGGGTGATGCACAGAGCTGTAGTAACTATAGAGGGATAAAGTTGATCAGCCACACCATGAAGTTATGGGAAAGAGTAGTGGAAGCTCGGTTAAGAAAAGAGGTGAGGATCAGTGAACAGCAGTATGGTTTTATGCCGAGAAAGTGCACCACAGATGCAATGTTTGCTCTGAGGGTATTGATGGAGAAGTACAGAGAAGGTCAGAAGGAGCTGCATTGTGCCTTTGTGGATTTGGAGAAAGCATATGACAGGGTGCCTAGAGAGGAGTTGTGGTTTTGTATGAGGAAGTCTGGTGTTACAGAGAAGTATGTGAGAGTAGTTCAGGATATGTATGATGACAGTGTAACAGTGGTGAGATCTGCAGTGGGAGTGACGGATGCATTTAAGGTAGAGGTTGGATTACATCAAGGATCAGCACTGAGCCCATTCTTGTTTGCAATAGTAATGGACAGGTTGACGGACGAGGTTAGACAGGAGTCTCCGTGGACGATGATGTTTGCTGATGATATTGTGATCTGTAGTGAGAGTAGGGAGCAGCTTGAGGAGAACCTGGAGAGATGGAGATATGCTCTGGAGAGGAGAGGAATGAAAGTGAGTAGGGCAAAGACAGAATACATGAGTGTGAATGAAAGGGGGGAAAGTGGCGTGGTTAGGATGCAGGGAGTGGAGGTAACAAAGGTGGACGAGTTTAAATACTTGGGATCAACAGTTCAGTGTAACGGCGAGTGTGGAAGAGAGGTGAAGAAGAGAGTGCAGGCTGGTTGGAATGAGTGGAGAAGAGTGGCTGGAGTGATTTGTGACAGACGCGTACCAGCTAGAGTAAAAGGGAAGGTTTACAGGACAGTAGTGAGACCAGCTATGTTGGATGGGTTGGAGACTGTGGCACTGACGAAAAGGCAGGAGGCGGAGCTGGAGGTGTCAGAGTTAAAGATGCTGAGATTTTCGTTGGGTGTGACGAGGATGGACAGGATTAGAAATTAGTATATTAGAGGGACAGCTCAGGTTAGACGTCTTGGAGACAAAGTTAGAGAAGCAAGGTTGCGTTGGTTTGGCCATGTGCAGAGGAGAGACGAGGATTATATTGGAAGGAGGATGTTGAAGATGGAGCTGCCAGGAAAGAGGAGAAGAGGAAGACCAAAGAGGAGGTTTATGGATGTGGTGAGAGAGGACATGCAGGTGGTCGGTTTGAAGCAGGAAGATGCAAAAGACAGGAAGAAATGGAGACAGTTGATCTGCTGTGGCGACCCCTAAATGGGAGCAGCTGAAAGAAAAAGAAGCCTTCTAGCTAACAAAACTAAAGAAGCATCATTTAGCAAATCTTCTCCATAATATAAATTAGCTTTTTATGGAAATATTCTCTGAAAACAGTTGCAGGTTATAAGCATTCTGATGTATGTAAAACAAACAGAAGATGTTAATGTCTGTAGGGGGAGAATGAGAACTCACTGTGTGTGTTTGGCCTCCTGCAGTATTGCACTGAGATCACACTCTGGAATGTGACACACTAGAGCTTCTAGAGTGCTCTCACTATCCCACAATTCCCTCAGTAGCAGGTCCAGCAGTGAACTCAGTGACTGGTTGATCTGCATGAGGAAGCAGCTCTGAGTGGCTGCACTTGCCTCGGACTGACAGAGGACAGAGGCAAAGATGGCTGCCTTGACTCTCACCTGCTGACTCTCATCCTGAAGGAGATGCACACCAACACTGATCAACCTGTTCAACCACCCACCCACACACACACACACACACACACACACACACACACACACACACACACACACACACACACACACATTGAGAGGTCACTTTTGCAGCTGTGACTGATGTGCAGGCTGTAGAATACTATAATAGCTACACACTGCCAGTGGGACTATTTAAATGGCTGGAGGATGTTTTGTAGAATGCGGAAAAGAAAGCAAGAAACAGGGATGAGAAAGAGGCAAGCGCCTCATCATAACAGGCACATAATATATCATCAATGAGACAAGGTTTAAAATTGGCCCTTGATCTGTTGACTAAATTTAAGAAGTGAATAAATAACATATTTAGCAAATCTTAAAGTGAAAGATGCACATGGTTTCGTGTGACTCCTGTGAAACCAACCTTGTGCTGAGGGCTTTCAGAGCTGGGCCACCCTTCAGGTTGCGGGTGACAACTGCAGCTCCGCTTAGACCTAACGCCTCAGCGCAGGCCAGACGCAGAGCCTCAGGGGCTTCAGGACGCCTGTGCGTCTCCAATAACACACACAGGCGCTGGAGGAGTGTGAGGTCGATACTGAAACAATACAACATGAAAGTAGTCATGAAAGAGCCATCTTTTACAGATGGGAAGCGCATCTAGATATAAGGACTTTCAGAAAAGAGATGTACAATTTGAGTTGCTTGAATGATCTTCAACTAGTGTGTGTCTTTTAATAAAGATATGTAACGCTATAGTAATTCACACCTGAGGTTACCTTTGAGAAAGGAGGAGACTGACAGCACACAGAGCCTGTGAGAGGAGCTCTGGGCCTCCTCTACTGTACTGCAGGTCCTCCAGGAGAATTTCCACACACTCCTGAAGCCCTGCCTCCTCAAGCCCAGAGAGACGAGGCCCAGGCTGCTTAACACCCAAAGCATCTTGGCTCATGACTCCCACCAATGCTGATAAATAGGCTCTTTTGTACTCAACATCCTGATCCAACAGCGCCTCCTTCAGGCTGGCCTAAAAACCGCATATTATTATTATTACTAAAAACATTTCAGCAACTCTTTGCAGCCGACCTTCAAAAACCACTGCAATCAAAATGGTAAAAGTTACTGCAGAGTATTTGCTCTTTTTTGTGCGTGAATGCAATTATAACCGCTCTGTCAACTGAATAATAAAAGTGTACATCTAGCAGTGGATTCATGGACTAGCAAAGTGCAGCGATGTTTTTAGCTCTACCCCATATAAAGCTTCAGAATATAATTTACCACAGTACATAATGGATGGAAACACTTTTAAAGACTGTGGAGAAATATGCTCTAGGCTGATAAGTTTCATTATGAAGTCGTTAATCAGATACAGAGAGCTGAAATAGGTGAGTGTGCTTGGTTAACAATGAGGTCGTAAACGTCAGCCAGGGCCAAGCCTGTTCGGAACCTAAAAGACTACTGAACACAATAGCAGAGCTAAAACACTATAATCAGGCAAGAACAGGCGGTTTATCAATGTTTGCCAGCATCATTTAAACAACAGTGAGAAATCTATTACAGCTGATTTTGCAGCTGTAATTTCCTTTCATTGTGTTGGGTGAACTGCAATGAACTGGCATTAAGGATAAGCCTTTGATAGAACCACAGAACCCATCAGTTCAGAAACCCTACAGTTATGCACTTCTGAAATAAAGAATTAAAAATGACATGGATTTATCTTCCCAGTCAAGGACTAAATTGAATCAAATTCCTATTTCGTTTGTTTGAACGTTGTTAAACGTACCTGGATCACCTCCTGCAGGCTGGTCCCACTACAACTCCACCCCTCTTTTACCCCGCTGAGCAGCGAGAGCCGTGCATCGGCACTCGTGCTGGAGAAGTTCTGCCAGACCTGCCACGCCCACTCTGGATCTTCACACAGGAAGTGAACTGCACTTTGGTGAAGGGATGCACAGCCAAGCTAAACAAAACAAGCATCACAAAGGATGGTTAAGAAGGAATAACTGATGACAAGAATGCACCACAGTCAAGAACGTAAAGCTTAGAGCATTAAATTCAGTGGATGGGAGAATCTTTTGGCTACTGTGGATAATTCAGATAGAACTGACACTGCCTTTCAGAAGCCAGTTTGGAGCCACAGTTCACACAAACATTAAAAACAGATAAAAATGTATTTGATTATTGAACTGTAGAAATGGACAAAGCTGAACAGCTCCATGACATCATAATTAAGCATACTGAAAGCTTCATATTTCAACTCATTTTTGCAAATAACTTTTACAAATGTATCATACATATCTGCTTCATACACAATTAAAATGATTAATATTAATACATGTCATTTTCTTCATTTATATTTAATATTAACTCATTTTTCTCAGTAGGGATGAATGCATTTATAAAAGTGGTGTCAGGTTTACATTTAACTTTATAATGTATTTCTGTTAAAATATTGTAAAAGTGTTTCCCAAATTTTGAACAATAACGTTTGTGATGAAAATTCGTTTTAAACAAACTTTCCGTTTATAATCCGAAAGTCAATGTGAAGCTAAAATAAAAATTTTTGAACCTCCAGTGCTTGTGGCACTCGATGTATCTCCTCCAGCAGCAAAGAGCACAGGTGAGACAGGAAAGTTGGAGAACAGTTTGCTCTCAACAGCCTGATCACTGACACATACTCCTGTCGCACTAGAGGGCAAGACTCCTCTGGGGAAGACAGCCACAGTCTGGCCTCCAAACCCTCAACCACGCATCGGAGAGAAGACAGACAGGGGCTAGAGACAGTAAAACATTAGAGAAAGTGAGATTTGCACTTGGCCGTAGAGATGGCGCAATACCACATATATCAACTGATCAACCAGTGTGCTATTTAGAACCAACAAGTTCACGATACGGATTGATAATAATATATATAGTCTTGCCCAGGCAAGACACTGTTTCCACGCCAGCTCCATCTTTGTGGTGTACTCACTTGTCTGTGTGCAGTCCTCTAACCAGGATGGCCTTTATCTGTAGGAGCTGGCCATGCACACGGTTATGACAGCATGGGCTGTTGGGTGACTCTGGCAGCTCTCCCACCAATCGAAGGACGCTTGCCAGATACTCGGTGGGTGGTATCATAGCAACTAGGGCTCTGGATGACATCACTCTAACTGCATAGAGTGGACTTGAAGCTAACTGGAGCAACGGAGGCAGGAAGTGTGACAGAGCTCTGACAGAAAAAAACGAAAATCCGCAATAAAGAATATTCTAAAACATCAGAGTCTCTCCATTTCAGTCTCCTTAACCTGGCTATGCGCATTAAAGATGGACATTTTTCCACTTCATGGAATGCAACTCACAAAAGGAGGACAGGCTGATTTTAGTGCCAGTATTTTGAATGAAACTTTCTTGAGAAACATTTGCATAGCTTTCTGTTTCCAGAATGATAAACTTGATATTTATTTAATAACTATGAAAAACGAAAGAATCACGATCAAGTTAAGAAATAATCAAGATGCCTCTAAATTGCAAATAGTAATCAAATGATGTAGATAAGAGATAATGGCATATTCACAGAAACTATGAATGTTGATCAGAGGTCTAAAAATACTTTGTGTCCGTATTATATTATTTTAGTAAAGCTAATATTTAGTAAAATAATAAAAACATGAAAATGATTCTACCGGGTAAGGTAATAAGACAAATCAGAAGATATTAATGAAGACAGTTTCCATCACTCATACCGTGTTTCTTCCTGGGCTCCAGGCTGAAGTTTGGCCAGCATAGTTAGAACTGGGTAAAGGGAGGGATGAAGGCTCAGTCTGCCCTTATGCAGGTCTGCAGCTGCACTCTCTAGCGCCCCCTGGAGATTGGGCTGCAGGGCAGGGTAGTGGCAGAAAAAAGCAGTGGGGGACATGCCATACTGGGCAGAGACGTCCTCACCAGCAGGTCGCTGACCTAGCATCCGAGTACAGAGAGAGCCTGCAGAACAAAAGGCAAAGGTCAGGGGAAAAAAATGAATGAATAAAAGGAAGCAAAAGGTTATTTTAGTTTAAATCTTAGAGCCTGCACTTCACTGTGCTCTTACAAGTGCAAACACATGAATAATGCAAGCCCACATTTCAAATTCTTCAAAAAGGAGCTGAATCTAGTATAATTTTCTGTGCACTGTGATTCCTGGTACCGAATCTGGTAATAGCATCTCCATGAAATCTGACAGCTTTGTTTTGATTCCACCCAGGAGCTGCTATGGTAAAACCTTTGCTATAGCCATCCTCAGTGCAGGGATTACGTACTGTAGAGTTGCAGTGCAGCGTTCCTCATGGCCCAACAGGGGGAGCTAAGGAGTGTAAGCGACAGAACAGAAACAGCAGGAGCATATTGAAGTATGTTCCAACCCACACTGGATCCCCTCACTAAGGTCTGCAGTGTGTGGACCGCACATACCTGAGGACAGAAAGCAAAGACACACTGAATAAGAAATGCTAAGATGTTAAAGGTCTATATTCTGAAAAATGATTCTGAAAAACCATGAAAGAGAAAACTTGTTTTACAAACAGAACGGAACTCATGCTGCTGCTTTGGGAAAAAGACATTACAGCTTGAAGACAGTAACCACGAAGAGCCTAGCTGTTGATGAACACATTTACGTTCAATAATACAGAGAGAATCAATGTGCATTTCAGTTGTATGAGTGTATAAATTCAGGCCTGAAGTTCTGTACGCATACGAACGGAGGCCTGTTGAATAACAATGATGAGGTGGAGAGACCTCATGTACCTGTGGCAGGTCAACAGTTTGGTCCCAGTCCTGGGGCAGCGGTGTCCTCGCTGTCTCTAATAAAATGTGCATTGTGTGGGTTAGCAGGGGCCGGGAAGAGCTGTTTTCCTCTGCAGCTAACACACCCAGAATGAGCATCGGCAATCCTGCTGCACGCCTCGTCACGGAGGTGGCACGGGGGAAACGAAGGACATTCAGGCCCTGAACGGAGAAGCAAGGAGATTAAATGATCAGATGAGTGCATGAAAAAAGCAGGAGGGAAATATGGGATTCTTAATTCACTTTCTACAAGAACCTGTCTGAGATAATGAACACTGATCAGAATTTTTTTAAATGAAAGTTTTCCTCCTGAAAATCAGATTCAATGTTACCATTGCTAATACAGCGAATATGTTCTTAATTCCAATAATGTCATACAAATTATGGACTTTAAAAACGTAAGTGAAAAACAGACGGATATGACGGTCACTTTCTTCTAAAGTGACAAAAAAGCAGGTTTCTGCAACATTATTCAATTGCTTTGAAAAAGTTCTTCCTGGTACAGTACCTCCTGCAGCATACACCCAGGAATCTCTCTGAGCCCAGGTTCAGAACTGGCAAGAAGAGCTGCACAGAACTTAGTAAATCCAATACAGCAGCCCTCCACTGCCCCCTACAGGAAACAGAGTGTCATGATTTTAAAGCCTGGTCCCCTTTCGATGGACTCTCAGAGTTGGCATTACTTAATATAAAAGCTCATCATTTCTACATTTGAACAGCAATGATTTAAAGCTGTATTGATCTGATCACTTACCCAGTGTCTACATTTGAGAATAATGTCCTTAAACACTTTCGAAGCCCTTTGAAGTTCTTCTACAGTTAACAGGGGTGTGTCCTTGCATGGTAAAGACAGAATCCTCTCCACCAGTGAACCTAGAAAAATCCCTAGTTCCTGTGCAAAAAAAGCACAAATGTAAATAATGAAAGCAAAGGCAATCGATGACTTCATTCAACAATCTTTTGATCCTTAACTAATAAATCACTTCAGATTAATAATAAAGTCATCACTAATTGATAAGGAACATCACAAACATAACAGAACATGCTTTGTAATGAAAACACTCAAGCTTCTTAAATCTTTATGATTAGATTATCTGGCTTCTACCTTGAGCGTGACCCAGCAGCAGGTCAGGACCAGACTGTGTTCCTCAGAAAGAAGCACATTCTCCTCCCCTTCTTCATCAAGCCCTGCCACTCCAGCTCCAGCCTCTCCGATCAGCGAGCTGATGGCATTCCCCATGTCACAGAATGAGGGTGGGACTTCTGAAATAAAGAAAATATGGAGCTTGCTTTATGATTTATTAAAAGTAAAACAAATTGTCTATCTTCTCTAATCAGCTAATTTAACCCTATTATACCATTAAGAACATTCAACTCAGAAGAAATATGTAGATTCACTGGTTGTTTCAAATAATAACACTGGCTATATTTTTGTTGGACCCCAAGACAAGAATTAGCCTTTTGGCTACCTTCTCTAAAAAACATCTCACCTTTCACATCAAGCAACCCTTTATATTACATTTCTAAGCTAATGGTGCATTTCTTCTTTGAAACAACTGTTGCAAACGGCAGTTTCCAGCAAAATTTGTTATGTGAAATCACTAATCTATGTACAATTCAGTGCATGCAGGGAACTAACCAGCACATCCATGGATACCCATACCTAGGAATGCTCAAAGCTTCAAAACTTAACTTCAAAGCAGTGAAAAAGTTGTATCACCCCATATCTTTTAACTGTGGATGTCAAAAGAACTTCCTATCAGACAGCACATTATAATTTAAGGCAGTGAATATCAGAACATACTCCATCCGGGAAAGAAACCCCTTCTCAAAGCTACAGTGCAGTACAATCTGAAACAACCCTTAAGCAATGGGAGTGGGTGCACCTTTTTCCTCAGTATGAAGGTCTCCATAGAGCACACCCAACAGCAACAGTGTGATCTTCTCCAGCATGGAAAGCATTTCTTCCATCACACTGTGGTCCAGAGCAACAGTAACAGCTCCAGGTATCTCCAACAGACACCTGTGCAGAGCACTAACCACACCTACGGCAAATCAGTTAAACACATTCGTTCAAATGCACACATTCAGCAAGTTTGATCTTCTTGATCCACCCCTTGTTTGGCATTTTAAGAAAATAATATAAAAAACAAACAATGTTTTAATCATTGAAACTGTGTGCTTAACCAATTTAACTGTTCAGGTACAGGGAATGGACTGAAAATGAGAATCAAAAACATGCTTCAGGAAGCCTGGAGAACTATTTTTCAACACAATCTTCGACTCTTTGCTCCTGCATGAAGAAATGGACTCGACACTTTAGCACAATGCATCTTAACATGATTATTTGCACAACAGCACAATGTGTGAGATTTAAGAAGGTAGAGCAGACAAAATACATCAATAGTGAAATAATTTTTTACACCACTGTCCACCTACCCCAGTTGGAGTTTGTTTCTGGTGTTTAGAGCTGGAATAACAAGGCTAACACGGCTGATGAAAACTTCTACGGTGGTGCAGAGACTGGTTGTGGTTAAGGTGGTGCAGACTGGTGGCGGTTTAGGACACATTGTGAGCTTTAAAACTATCCAAGATCAGTCAGTCATTCTTAGGAAAGTTAATAACCAGCGCTGCTGTTGTCTGAAATCGCTTTAGAGGTTTTAAGTTTTGTTAATCATACATTTTTGTAAATTCATATTATGTCCTAAACCACATCTTCGTTTTAACGTAACGTTAGTATGTAGCAGCACTAGCCCTCCACTACAGAAGCAAAAATTGACCATTAAGCATGACTTGGTTGACCATTACATTAAGGAAACAGATACTCACATCTCTAAAAGCTTTTCTATCATCATATTGTACATCTATAACACACACACACACACACGTCACCGTGTAGAGGAGAGGAGCGTGCAGCAAGTAGCATGTCTTCTCTGGCAGTATTGTAGTGCTGCTCCAGGGTTTTTAAAAGTTGCCTGATCAGCTTCACTGACTGTATCTCACTCCGTTTCACAGCTTCTGCCAGCAGATCATCCTGGGATACACTCCTAGAGCACAGCAGCAGCAAAGATCAGCAGTTGTAATGACCAGTAATGTTTTCTAAAAGGCTATTGTAGCCACCTAGTAGATCAATACATGCAGTCAGCAGCATGCTAAGAGACTAATGGCAAAGAAATGGCCTGTTTTAATAAATGTCCTCACTCACATCTGTAGCAGCAGTTTAATCATCAGAGCCCCCATCTGAGCCTCCTGCACACGTGGGCTGTGGAGCAGTCTCTGTCCCCGGCAAAAGAGCACAGTAACCACATCAGCCTGAAACGTGCAAGGATAAAACCTGACCAGCAGCTCAGCCGCCTGCTCACGGATCTGCAGGACAGACGGAGAGGTGTTTTAATCATTCACTTTGTGCAAATACAGCAGCATTTCCTAAAACACAAAGAAAAATTAATGAACAAATGATATTTATATAAAAAATTCGTTGCACGAGACTTGTACCTCATTGGTGGCATCTTCCAAACAGCCAATCAGCACCAACAATTTCGATCTGGAAAAAAAATTCCACTTTCCCCTTTCCCTTGCCCAGTTTATCAGAGCAGCCATATTAGCTGAAAAGAAAAGAAAGATACTTTGCAGCTTTAAGGGGCAAATATATACTGATGATGTTAAAGGAAGTAGCTGATAGTCATGACAATGTTCATTTAAATACAACAAAAGACAGGATAAGGCAATAAGGCAAAAACTGTTGCCCTAATTAAAGAAACTTTCATAAAACACTGAGCTGATTTTCTTTAATGTTTACACACTGTGCTGCATTAATCCAGTTTATAGGAGTAAAAGTTCTGTTTTTCAATAAAATATTCAGTTGATAATGATGATATCCACATATTTTGTATTTTCTATCATTTATGGCAATGACAAATTTAATGATGACTACTAAACATAATGGCCAAGCAAGTTTTTGAAGGCATTTTTTTATTACCTGGGGGCTGACCCTTCTTCCTGTCTGGACTCCAGCAATCGGAGCAGGACTCCAACACAGCAGTCAGCAGCAGCAGAGCCGTCTTTTTTCTCTGGAAGCTGTTACCAGGAACCAAGCAGACCAAAAGCAGCTGGACCAACCAGTCTACAAAGTCTGTGGGAAGATACTTTCCATCAGCTTACACTGTCATTTCCAAAAACAAATGTCATGTAGATTCGATTTTCAACCTTAAACATTGAGAAGGTAGGTAATCACAAACCGATAGAACACTTTATAACATTCTTTATCACAAAAAAGGTTTAGTAAACAGTGTCATTAGTTCTAGAAGGAGGTTCAGGTAAATTTGTGATGATTTAGGCATGCAGTTTAAACAGTGTCTGCAAGCTTCTATTACTTGTTGTAGCCTCTTAGTTCCAGTGTAACACTAATTTAGCAAACTTCAGACACCTTTTGACTGATTGTGTTTTAAACAAAAGGCAAAATGTGTAAAATTTTGGGGAAACAACTGCTTAGAATATTTTAGACATTTAGCAGCAAAGAGAAAGGTCAGGGCAGCAGGTCCGTACCTACTCCTTTTTCAAGTTCCCTCTCTTCTTGCTCACTCAACCCTCTTTTGCTTTTTTGAGAATTGAAGTTTGCCATACAGCTGTCACGAATTCGCACCAGGAACTTCCTGACCGCTGCCTGAAGGTGCTGGCGAAACGGAGATGACTCGCTATTCAGATTTAAAGGCAGGAAACTCCTCATGCTGGCATATTCCACTTGTGTTGGGGCCTCTTTAGTTTTTGGGCTACAGCAGAGAAGGCTGAGAGCTGCCAGTCGGACACCGTCATCCAGAGAGGACAGGGCTAACTGCAGGGTCTTCATTGCAATGTTGTTGTCCAAAGCCCAGGGTGAACGGCCACTGATGGCCCGCTGGACGCTCATGATGGCGGCCCAGGCCCGGAGGTGTCCTGGGGCAGTCGGGTCCAGAGCAGGCAAAAGGGTATCAAAGGCTTGAGGGAAGCATCGCAGCGTTAATGGCAGGAGGTAGCTGGAGGCATTATTCCTCAGCAGAGCCACATCAGAGGTCAGAGCTTTCAGGACTGTAGGTTGCCAATGCTGAGTCCACCGATAGGCCAAGCATAGATCGGTGGGCAGTTCATTCTTCAATGGACCAACAGTTAGCTCTCGTCGCAGCTGCTGAAGGAGGGATTTGTAGATTTCAGAGGCACAAGGTGTAAGATGATTGGTAGAGAGGCATTTAAGTATATGAGAAGGTAGAGCTGGATATTGTTCCAGAACCTGGAAAAGATCATGAAAAATATTGAGTATAAGTAGCAAGTTTCCACTCCAGGGAACAAAGTTTTCCTGATTCAAATCCTGGGGACCACATGAAAATGTAAGGGACTATCATTGGGAGCATGCAGCACAGCGAAGCACAACAAAAAATGCTTCTCTGCATGCAACCTATACACATCATGCAGCAGTGAGGAGCCATACTGGGGCCTGGGGAGTAGTGATGGGGACGGTATCTTGCTCAAGTGCATCTCAGGGAAAGCTATTGGTGTTTGACTCAAATCCATGACTATGCGCTTTCACACATCAAGCATGTCTGATTCCACTCATGAACTAAGAAGATCCTCCTGCACATAGGACATAGGATCCCCAGGTTTGACCGATCACCACAGTAATGGATGACCTCTAATGGGCATCTTTCAGAACATGTCTTACCTTTTCTGTTCCAACATATGGCAAAAGGGCACTGAGTGGTGAGTATTTGGCTTTAGATTCCCAGGGCAGTTCAGTGATCCTGTTTAACAACTCAACATAAAGCTGTTTCTCGGAGTCCCCAGAATGCTGACAGTCCGCATCATAGATATCCAAGAATAGACAGAAGGCAACGTGCACTGACTCAGAAACACCCTCTACCTGCGGATACATTTAGTAAACAAAGAAATCATTCTAAAAACTTCCATGGTCCCAAAATGTCTATTGTTTTTATCCCTAAAATATTAACACTGAACTCAGTCTCTCACCAGGCTCTCTGCACTGTTCCAAATGATTTGCACGAGTGTGTCTCGCAGGCCTGAGCCTTCCCCAAGTAAAGGAGCATCAGTCATCTCCCTAATCTCTGGCAGACATTCTTTTACACTTTTTAGCCACATGGTAAATACTGCAATGAAAAATTCATACCTCTTAAAATGTACAGGTGCTCATGTTTCGAATACTTATCTAACAGTCCTACACAGTGTGGTACCTTGAAACACATAATACTGATTGTCCAGCTTCTCCTTGTGCAAAGTTGAGATGAGAGGAAACAATCCATCCAAGAGGAGACAGCCCTGAAAATAAATTGAGAGATGGTGGAGATGACAAAAAGAGTGACAAACAAAAACGAACAGATTCAAGATGAACAAAATGAACAAATTTACAGATTGACTGCTGATCAAACTGAAGGATAGGCAGATATGATCACGTGTTAAGAGTCCAAACACACTCCATTTTGTAGTAACATACCCCACTGTTGCTATGTCGACTGGTGAGAATGTCTTTCCTGCAGCAGGTCAGTAGTCCTCTGGCCACAGCCAGCCGGTCCACCCCGTCGGTTACTCTGGACCAACAGTCTACTTGTAAGCCACCTACTGTCAAACTCCACTGCTCTAAACACAAGCATAAATGCACACATACACAGACACACACTCTTATGAGCTTCATGAATATTGAATATGAATATTACTAATTGCA
Source organism: Hepsetus odoe (assembly GCA_017165825.1). NCBI lineage: Eukaryota > Metazoa > Chordata > Actinopteri > Characiformes > Hepsetidae > Hepsetus > Hepsetus odoe. Next base: position 18,393,671 of record CM029390.1, read on the forward strand.
AGAAATTGTAAAACTGCAAAGCACAACTGCAACTCATCTATATACAATCAGGAGCTTAAAGGAAGCAACTCAGTTCTGGTTGATCCTAGTAATCTTTGGCCTTTGTGATTTTATTTTATCTTTACTTTGCGCTTGAATACTTAATCTTCCATGTTATTATTGTTTGTAATGACATTGCTTATAAAAAAAAATTGTCCCCCAGCATATATGCTGTCCTTGAAGTAAACAATCAACGGATGTTAGAAGTCACAAATCAATTCAACACTTGCAGAACCTCAGATTTTGTCCAGAATTTCCCCTCCAATTCATTTTTTTAAAAATTCTTTATTACCCAAATTAATAAATCTGATTTGCAAATGCCAAAGCCTATGCAGTTAAATGGCCAGTTTCAGTTGCAGGCTTCAAAGTAACTGTTGTACTTTAGCTAGATCTAAAGTTCACTTATGCTCCGAACCGCCTGGTATATATGAATGGGCAGAACATGAATCTCTCTGTATATAATCTGATCCACACTGAAGCATCTAAATCAGAGCTGTGTTAATATATACAGTATAAGCTGATTCAACGGCCAGATGGCTCTCATAGGGTGCTTGTGTCTGCTCTGTTCCAGCTCACCCCTGCTGGTAACCTGCAGCAGACTCCAGGCAGGTGAGCCTGCACTCTCACTGTCTGTTGCTGTGGAGATCAGCATGGCAACTGCAGTTCCTGCCAGCAAGCGGGCGTCCCTGTTGGACGTCTGAAAAGCACAATCCTGTGTAATTCAATATAATCACAGGTATACATATGAATTATCATGATTACGTAGAAGAAAAAGCCTTTATTATCTCAAACAAAAAGCCCCACTTTGAAGGGAGATGGACATTCCTCTTTGAACTCCTACAGAGCACATTCATTGGATACTTGATGCCTCCAATAGCAGTATTTTTTTGAGGCATGGGCAGACACTGGATTGTACCTAACAGGACAAGTAGTACAGAGAATAGTGAGGCAGTGGCTGCCTATATGAGCTAAAAAGACTGGGTATGCCTTGGGAGATCTAAAGAGCTACACATGGTACTAACGTACCCTAATTCCAATATGTCACCCACTACAAAAAATTACATTTGAGAGATATTTCACCACTGAAAGATTTTGCACCTCTAACATCGAACCCTGGCTGCGAACACTAACCTCCCCCAAGATGATGTTCATTAGAAATCCCAAAATCATTTTCAGAGACGGCTCGCCTTTCCTTTCTCCAAACACCAGGGGTGTTACTTCCTCAGGTAGCAGCTGGAATACCTGCAGACACACCTGGAAAGAACATGCACATATCTCAAAAGAAAGGACACCCCACACTCAAACGGGAAACCGTTTTTAGCAGACAAGCTTCGGTATCTGACCTTGACTGTCTGATAACACACTCGGCCGTTTCTCATCGATTCTTCTTTCATAACCACAGGAAGCAAATCTGTGATTTTTCTCAACAGAGATGCACAAGCTTGTCTTAAAGCTTCTCGGCCAGCCGTGCTGTCCTCCAGAAACATCGACACTGTTTAAAAGATACACAAAAGATGAACAATTCTTGATGTTGACTGGAATCATCAACGTATCTGCACATATTCACCTGGAAAAATACCAGCATCATATAGCTGTTCATATCCAACAAACATCAGTGCATCCCTGCAAACAATGGATTCTACAGAAAACACATCGTAAAGAAGCACACGCCTCTATTTATAACAACTGACACTCACATATCTGAAGGTCCTTTAATGACAACACCTGAGAAAAAAAGATTAAGCAAATTGAAATCTGTTTCCAGTTTGGGAAAAAAAAAAAAATACCTGCACGATGATTCTCAAATACATTTACTCACCTCTTCCTTGAACAGTACTTTGTGAAGACATTTTTGGACTTCTTCAGACACCAAAGACTGGTCCACCTGATCCAAGTGTTGTAGCATCTGTAAAAGTAACAAAACAGTAACAGTCAATTCATTAAATGAGAACATAAAACCAACAACAGCCTAGATTAGTGTTTAGATCAGTGTAACATCGAGATGTGCTCCATAGCTTGGTATTCTTCCATCTAATACACCTTCCTAACATCCAGAAGGACTAAAGGATATGGCAGGGCAGGAAAGCACCAATACATGTAGAAAGTGCAGTGCAAGATCTTCCGGTTACAGTATTGACTAAAGCACACATGCTGTAACTTTCAGCATTTTCCCATATGCCAATATATTGGGACAGAAATGCTGAACAATCCTGAAGAATATGAACGACAGAAAAAGAATTCAAAGTCATGAAGGACACAAACAGAAACACTACACGATTCCTGTAGGTATGTACAACAACTACTGATTTTTCTTGAGAAGTGAAAGTGACTATTTGTCATTGTGAAACACAGTACACCCTGAGACACAACCAAAATGCAACTTCTGCATTTCACCAACACACACACATGCAGGTCGCTATTTAAAGAGCCTGGGGACGATGATGATGGTGACGGGGACAGATAAGGCCTCAGGGCAACCTACTGATCCGGGATGCAGCCATTATATATTAAACCCACATTATACAGATCTATAAACATTTGTTTCCATTTCTTCCTGTCCTCTGCATTTTCCTCCTTCAAATTGACCACCTGCATGTCCTCTCTCACCATGTCCATAAACCTCCTCTTTGGTCTTCCTCTTTTCCTCTTTCCTGGCAGCTCCATCCTCAACGTCCTCCTCCCAACATGTCAAAACTAATTCAACCTTGCTTCTCTAACCTTGGCTACAAAACATCTAACCATCCCTCTATACTCATTTCGAATCCTGTACATCCTGATAGTGACTGATTTATCATCTGCCACAAGCAGCACTTGTGAAGAGATACTGTTCCTGAGAAGTTTCTTAACATTTAAGAAAAAGGCTTTGGGATCGCCTCAATCAGGGGTCCCCAACACCTGTCCTGCAGAGCCGGTGTCCTGCACGGTTTGGTAGCTGATTTCTCAAACACTCTCACTAAACCTGCCGATATTCAAGTGAGATAAAGGTGCTGGTGGTGGTGTGGGAGCAGGAAACAACACTGTGAGCCAAGAGATCACAGGTTCAAATGTGCACCTCCAGTGGAAGCTCCATGGGGACTGTCCCTGTAATTAGAGAAATTGAATTGGCTCTGGATGCTAAATGCCATAAATGCAAAACATGTCTGCAGGTTCAAATCCCACCTCCAGCACCACCAATGGGTGCATGGGTAAAACCCTGAACCCCACGCTGCTCCAGGGGGAATGTCCCTGTAGGAAACAAAAGTCGCTGTAAATGTAAACACCCCTGACCCCTGTCCACCCCTGACCAATCTGCTCAATGGGACAGTGCTCTGGAATTGGCCATTAAGCCAGAAATGTCCACGAAGAGAAGAAGGGACATGCCTGGTCTATCTTTCTACAGGTGGATGATGTGGAGACATGGTCCAGCTGCAGAGCCAGGAGGAGCTGAACCAGGTGCTGATTAAATCCCTGCTGTAAAGTCTCCATCAGAGAGGTTGGACTCTTTCTCAGAATTTGCCAGGCGTCATCCAAACAGCGCTCTTTCCCTCTCTTCACTACGGCCCTGTCAGAAAAACGGGGGAAAGCGTGAGAAACCAAAACAGCCTCCATGTGCTGTTCCTCTGAGATGCTTCTCCACCCACCTCGAACTCTCTGAGAGCTTCTGGAGAAAAGGAGACAGCGTGTCCTTTACTGCTTTCTCCTCTGAAATGAACGAGGCATAAAGAGCTTCAAAGTGCCTCTCGGCTGAACTTGTAGAAGTCATTGTGAAAGAAGTGATTCCTTGAGGTTTTTGCACTTAATTTTCCAAACAGCACTACTAGTGTTACCGGCTAGCTGCTAGCAAGAGGCTAACAGCGCCCCCTGTCGGCCTGGAGCTCGCCTAGTTTAGCCAGTTCGTGCGTTGCAATCGGGACGAAAGTCTTTTTCTTCGTTCATTTCTGTTTCTTTTTCTGTATGGATAGGTAACACTGGAAATAGTCCAGCTTTCAGCAACCAAAAAGCTTTTATATCAGCTTGGATGCCAACAGACTGCACAGCTAGCATACGCTGCTTAGCATAAGATGTATGTTTTGTTTACAGTCCTCGCTGCACTTTTCTCTTTCCTTGTCCTCAAATGGATGAAAAGAAGGAGGTACTGTCTGGATGTGAAACGACTGGATGGTAAAACTGTCCTCATTACTGGTGAGTGGCCCTTTTTTCTCCAGTTAGCTCGTTAGCTGTGTTTCTAGAGACGCTGGGCTAAATTTCCATCTGTATTTATTACGTCTTCTGTAAACAATCCCACGCTTTCCTGTGAAGTCTGTTTCTTTCTCGTAAAGAAGTCATGAAAACAAGCAATTTTCTAGTAATGATCACCTAATATTTCATTCTAATGAGAAATATTCTTGCTAATATAATTTTGTGGCTCAAATAAACGACAAACTTTCTCATTGACAATAAAAAAAAGTCATCAAACGGGATATTTTCTCAAAATAATGAATAAATATATCATAATACCAAGTCCAGAATAATGATTTCTAATCATTTTTTGGCAAACTAATGTGATTATTATTATTATTATTATTATTATTTATTTATTTATTTATTTTAATTTTTTTTTTTTTAAAGAATAAAATATACAACATGACCCCTTTGAAAACCCGGCCAATCAGGGTCTTTAAAGGTTAAAAGCTGGACAAAATAGTTTGTCTTTTCTTAGATTACATGAAAACCTTGATTCATCAAAACACCCAGTTACACTCACTTACTCAGTCAGAAACGCTGTGATTGGTTAATGACTCATTTGCATTTTGCAGCCTTCTGCAGTATCAGTATTGCCGAGACCAATATCACAATAATGATTATATATGATTATATATTATATAATAATGATATGGTGCAGCCCTGAACTCCAAAGAAGCTATTTCTTAAGGGCACACCCTTTGATGATCTTTTGTTGTGGGGTTTTCAGGCGGAAACTCTGGAGTTGGTAAAGAGACGGCCGTGGCATTGGCAACGCGAGGAGCCCGAGTCATCATCGCATGTAGGGATGAGGATAGAGCGAGGAAGGCCGTGAGGGAGATCAAAGCCAGGAGCCACAACATGAATGTCCTGTACATGGAGGTGGACCTGGCCAACATAAAGTCCATACGGGAGTTCAGCAAATCCTTCCTACAGAAAGAGAAGAGGCTGGACATTCTCATCAATAACGCAGGTGAGTGTGGTGGACATCTAACAGACTTCAGCTGTAACTCTCCGTCTCATTGCTAAAATGATCTTGTGCTGTATGGATGGTTGAAATTTTGGATTTTTCATACTGGCCCAAGGCCAATGGTTGTTTGACCAGCTCTATTCTTTCCCTCTAAAATGTCCAGGCGTGCCCAGTGTCTTGGATTGGACTGATGACAATTTCTCCATGTGTTTTGGAGTGAACCACCTAGGTCACTTCCTCCTCACCAACCTGCTGCTGCCACGGCTGAAGGAAAGCTCCCCTAGCCGTGTGATCACACTAACCTGCTCCAACTACAAGTATCAAAAACTTGACTTCCAGGATCTGAACTACAACCTGTTCCCTTTCTTCACCTACTGCCGCAGCAAACTGGCCAACATCTATTTCACACAGGAGCTGGCACACATGATGGAGGGGAAAGGAGTGACAGCATATGCGGTGCATCCAGGTGAGACAGTTTCATTCATTTATTCATCTGATGTGTCCACAAAAATGAATTTATTAAAATCAAATAACACCAATCTTTTTTTTTTTTATGTTACTTTATTAGCTACACATCCAATTTGTGCACCGTAAAAAACATGGGCAGACTGTTGTGAGGGGTGACTGAAGTTGAAATATGATATTTAATATACTAGTTTCTAAATCCTCTTCTGTCATCTTTAACTGCCACTTCTCGTCAGGGTCACTGTCTCCAAACTGTATAGCAAAGCTGGTCTCACTGTTATCCTGAAAACCTTTCCTTTCACTCTTGCTGGTACCCTTCTTTCACAGATCACTCCTGCCATTTACCGCTACCCATTCCAACCTGCCTGGACTCTCTTCTTCACCTCTCTTCCACACAACGCTGTTACTCTGAACTGTTGATCCAAAGTATTTAAATTCCTCCACCTTTGTCACCTCTACTCCTAATAATTTTTAGAATAGTAGGAGGATAATTCAGCTATTAGTATAATCTATATCAACAGCCCTGCTATGATTTTCAAGTGGGGAACGGTAAACATTGCGGTTCTTCTCCCTTCTCTCGTCAGGTTATGTCCAAAGCAACTGGACCTGCCGCTACTCATTCTTGTTCCAGCTGCTGATGAAAGTCATCATGTTCATGTTCTTTGTGCCATGCGAGGCAGGGGCTCAGACAGTGGTCCACTGTGCCGTAGCAGACGATGTCATTGCGAACAACGGGGGCTACTTCTGCGACTGCAGACCCGCAAACTTGCAGGCTTTCGCCAAGGACCCAGGCGTGGCCAAAAAACTGTGGGAAGCTAGCGAGAGACTAGTCAAACTAGCTTTTTAAATGTGACTCTTTATGGAAAATGTGAAGATTTTGTTTGCAATGTTGTTTTTTATTTCCATTTCAGTGTTCAAGTGATGTACCTTGTTGGGATATCAAGACTCTTGGTATCATCAATAAATGGATATTTGAGACTGTATTTAAAGGCTTGTTTTGATTAAAGAGGGAAAACTAATACGACTTGGCAGAAGAGGAAAAAAACCCAAAGCGTTTTCATGATCCTTTAGTATTTAAATCTTCATTTTTATTTAGAACACTTGAACACATTTCCTTAAGTCAGGTAACACATAGAGCAGGTTTGAGAACAGAGCAACAATAAGAGTAAGAATTATCAGAGAAATAAAAGAGGATAATATCTTATACAGAAACCCAAAACTGACAAAAGGGCTACTGTGAAGACTTCAGAGAAACTAGCCAGTAAAGTGGAACGGAAGAACATCGGGGTGGGGTAATAGAGTGAAAACAGTACGGTACTTAAAAAGGAAAAGAGCTCTGTGTTGTCAGTGCAGGTAATATTACTTTAATTCACATCTTTCAGAAGAGTGCACATTTTTAACTTAACTTCTGGTGAGCTGAAACTGAGCAATACAAAGGAAGTACATTAACACTCGAAGTGGGAGCATGTCTCCCTGACGCATCACATCAAACGTGGTCAGGGTACCCACGAACGAATAAAGAGCGACTTGCAGTTTTACTCCATAGGCAGACGTGTATTAAACAGCACTGGCAAAAGCACAACCACTATATTTACTTCACTGTCTATTGATGAGAACTGTATTATTTGTGCCGAATGCCGATGGAGGATTCAGCGGTTTGTGCACTCCTGCAGTAACGCTACTGTAATACTACAGCACTTGCGATGTAGAAAAAAGTCTCTTTTTCCTTCATGAACTTCGGCCTGCATTGACAACAACAAGCTTCGATACAAAAGCATGCCATTAAAATATCACCACCAATAATCTTAATCGCGTCAACATCTTCATAGCTTTCATTTATATAATATTCGTCTTGATCATCTTGAGACAAAAATAGTTTATGCACTTACAAAGCTTGGAAAATAGATAAGAGAAAAAAGGATTAGTTAACCAGCATTCAATAGAAAATGAAAATGACAAAGAAAAAAGTTCAACACCAAACTTGTGTTTGAGTGACTCATGCAAAGAAATTCCAGCTAAAATGCTAGTAAACTGCCGCTTTAATACTGTGTGTCTGTTTAATAGTAATAATGTGCATCCTCACTTTTTTACATGATTATTTTCAATTCAATGCTAAATGCACAAAGAACAATAATACATTTTTACATGCTTTTTTTTGTTTTGTTTTTTTTTAATTTTTTTTTTTATTTTGCCTTTTACTTTCAGGGAGCTGGACTGCCTGGGGGTGTTTTGAGCACACTTAAACAAAGGTAATAGTCTCATATCACTTGTCAAGACAAGAGAAGAGATGAGGCATCCGGAGCGGGACGTGAGGGGATCCACAACAAAGAATCAACTCTAAAAGTACATCCAGTCAACAGCACAACACTAGAGCAAAAAACAGGTACCCGGGTGGATTGCACTGTGGGGTCGCTTCAGTTGATGGACGCTTTTTGTTTTTTTATGACCTTCCTGCTTTGTAGAAGAGGGTTCTGGACATCGGACTGTCCACCAGAGTTGTAATGATGCAACACCAGTACCTTCACTATGTTTTAAAAGAGCTTAAGTAAGATAGGCCTGTGAATGGAAAGTCACGATACCAAAAAAGGAAAAAAAAAAAAAAAAGCTGTACAATAGACATTTCAAGGCATGTCAAACAAGTGAGATAAAGTACTTAAATAAATAAATAAATAAATATGACCTGAGGACACAAACGATGAATGAGCCTCTGAAATGGCCTTGTTTTGCCCCCCTGGATTACACCAGCCAAGGTTATTCCATTCGTCTGACCAATAGGCTTCTCTCACTTGAGTCTCTCACACTTGCCTTTGGCGCCAACCGAACACCAGCTGTTTCCAGAGTGATATGTTTCATAATCAATCTTCTTAAGCAGACTTTATATAAGAAGGCATCAACTTCACCCTTGCCCTCACGTTACAAAAAGACTTCTCAAAAACATCTTCATAGTCCATGCTCCGTTACCACATAAAGCAAAACCTTGCATGCAGCCTATCCACAGGGTTTACCTCCACGTCCAGGGTAGCAAAACGCTTTCAAGTACAAACACGCAGGATCTCATTCTAAGAGCCTGGAAAAAACTGAGATCAAACAAAAATGTGTGTGTGTACATATATATATATATATATATATATATATATATATATATATATAAAATCATGTAAAACAATATTGAGTTATATTGATTAACAACTTGTCGCAAAATTATAAATGATATAATATGACAAAAAAAAAAACAAACATTGCCTGTAATTTCGTCAAGTTAGCCCTAGCTAAATCTCCCGTCACAGCCAGCCTCGGCCACCTCGGAGGTTTGTGCTACATGCCTCCCAACTGTTTAAGCCTGGACTTTAGCCTTTAGTCTACAACATCACACTGAAGAGCAGTATTAAAAAAACACTTTCGAAGGATACCTGTTCTATAGGTGCCGGTTCATTCTCCACAAATAGGTGTCTGCACTTGAAGCACAGGATAGAGTTATATGTAGCACCTTTGGCAGGATTATGGCTTATAGTAAGAGCTGGGCTGTGAAGCTACACATGTGCACTGAAACCATCCTGAACCTGCCTGAAAACCAGAAAGGCTCTTCTGAATACGTTCCAATGTGCGGCGTGATTCTGATAGCAGTCCACAAAGAAGCTGCTGATATCAGGTTCAAATGATATAGGAGCATAAAAGATGTCATTTATTGATTTGGAGGATGTGCCCTACATGTATTATTTTTAAAAAAGGGCACAACTTAAAAACTGGAAGACCCCAAACATATCGCTGTGCTCAAAATCACTGTTTAGCTCTGCTCCTCCCAAACACACACACACACGTACGCATACACACACACACCTTCTCAGACAAATCTGGACCGACGCTTCCCGGGTGTGAGCTCAAGTGTTCAGTCATCAAACCACATGGAGAAGCCTATAAAAATACTATGCTTCAACTATCCTCCCCTACCCTTCGTTACTATAGAAACAGCCACCGTGAATACTGAGTGTCATGCTATGTGTGGGAAAAAAAGAGGCAAAAAAGAACGACTTAGTTCAGCAAATCACCGACTTCCAGAAATAGGATTTGTACAAATGACACGCAATTGCTTCTGTGTTGTGACAATAATAATAATAAACATTAATAGCAATATTAATGATCATATTAATAACTGTTGTAAAAATGTACACAGGTTAACTGGCGTCTGGATGATGAGGGAGAAAGTAAATGTGACACAGACAGAAAACAAAGAGCCTTGCCATCCATTCCAGTCAGGACCACCGAGCTCCACTCATCTTACAATCACTGCAGGAATTGGCAACACAGGTGGGAGGGGAAACACGGGAGTGGGCTGTGTGAACATTGCACAGAGACGTGAAGGACAGGTGAGGGACGGGGCCCAGTGTGGTAGGCTCAGGCACTGCAGACTCAAAGCCACATGACACTGGACTTCCACTCCTTTCTCCCTCTCTCTCTTCATCTCTTTCTCTCCTTCTCTCTCTCTCTCTCTCTCTCTCTCTCTCTCTCCATCTCTGGCTGGGCGCTCTTCTCAAATGTGGCTACAATGAGCTGTCCCTGCAAAACAGATAAGTATTGCCATTATTACCTCATTGTCATAATGAAGTGAAAGTGAAAGTGAAAGTAACTATTTTGTAATTGTGAAACGAAACACAGCACAGCACACAGTGAGACGCAATGGAATTCAACTTCTGGTTTTCACCCATACACACGTGCATCAGGGGGCAGCTTTTAAAAGCACCCGGGGTGCAATGATGGGGACGGTGCCTTGCTCAGGGCAACCTACTTGTCTGGGATTTTTGTCTGGCATCATACCCTACCAATCACAGGAGCTCAGCACCGTCCAATCGGTAGTCAGCTCTTAACCTTATAATTTAGTTATTAAGCTCCAGTTCATTTCCAAACTATGGTTCATGTTCACAGGAAGTTCAGATCTATTTAAACTAGAATTTAAAAAACTTTTATAGAAAGTCTTTAAATTCTGCTCCCTTGGTTCAATATGTATAAACAAATAAATTCTGGCTTATTTACTCTAAAGTGCAGCTTGTGCCACCTCTATTCAATCAAAATCCCTTGGTCCCAGGGTCAGAGCAGATAAGCCCACCTTCATTGGAGAGGAGCAGCGGGGGCCCCAGAGCAGTGGAAGTGGACATTCTGCCACTTGGAGTCCCGGCGATGCCACACCCTTGTTTCCTCTGACTGGCTGCTCCGTGGCCGACCCTGCCCATCAACATACTGCGTGAGGCGTATGTAGGCTATGCAGGCGGCATCTTCACCGATCAGGTGCACATGAGGGTTTAGGATGGTGGTGTGGATGGGCTTGCTGTTCTTGGACAACACTAAGTAAAAGAAATGATACATCAGCACAGTATCAATTATTTGAGCGTTCAGTAAGTTTGCTGTGATCAGCCGTAAGGCTGTGGATGTCGGCTTGAGGAAGAAAATGTAGGACATTTCCTCAAGAAGGTGGCGCAAAACCTAGAATAAATGATATTTGTGCTAGAAGTTTCAAAAGCTTAGTTTACTCACAGTTCTCAAAGTAGAATCTGTGGAAGTCCATGCCCTCCACCAGGTTTCCCAGAGCCTCTGGCTCAAAGGAAGTCAAGCCAGGGTCACAGATTTTACTGGAAAGAAAGAACAAGTGATTAATTTTTTTTTTTTTATCTCTACACTCTTGCCAAAGCCCAGAGGCTTGGTTTCCTGGAAAGGCCTGGACTGCATTTTTCTTTCATGGAAGGATCTTAATTTGAACTTTCCAGCATCAGAAAGGGACAAAAATAAAGAAATAAATACATACATACATACCAAAAAAAAAAATCATACTTGCAAACACAATCCACAACAGGAATATTTAACAACTTACGCATAAGCCTCAAAGTCTCCGTTGTTGATTGCCTCGATCAGTTGTTCGGTGATTTTGATGATCTCCTGTTTGCGTGCTGTAAAGAAGCAGAAGAAAGTGAAAAGTGAAAGTGACAACCCTTGTCATTGCGAGGTCATGGCACAGCACACATGAACCACAACGAAATTGGACCTCTGCATTTAACCCATGCACACTCAAACCCGTGCAGCAGTGGGCAGCTATTGAAAGCGCCCGGGGAGCAATGATGGGGACGGTACCTTGCTCAAGGGTACCTCAGGGCAACCTATTGGGAAGGGGTTTGAACCCCCGATCCTCCGATCATGCGGCTAACACCCTAACCGCTAGGGAGACACTTTAACAGTTTTTCCTCTTTCTTCCACAACCACATACACGGCAAAGGATGCATTTACATTAGTCACAACCATCTTCCAGAACACAGAAAGGTCGCTCACATTCGCATCGGTCCTAAATGAATCTTAAAGCAACAAGCCACATTTTGGAACTTTAGTACACAAATATCCCACAAATAAAGTCGCAGCAATCTCAAAACAACCATACTTTCAAGGAAGTTTCCCAGTTTCAAGGAAGCAACCCGAACCACAACCAGCAGCGTGTTAGTCCATGACACTGGCAATCCACTCAAACCTGTACTCGACTTGTTGCTGCAGTGCTAAAGCTAACGCTGTACTCACACTGTAAGAGAGGCAGGGGGCTGGAAGAGGGCTGGGGGGGAGGGGGAGAGGGTTGGGCAGGGGTAGTGAGGGGTCGGCTAGGTGCTGCTGATTCAGCGTCTGCCTGTGGGGCGGTATTCCTGCGCACGCCGCTCACCAGGTCTGTGAGACGGGACACTGGGCAGATCGAGCAGAAGTGATGGAGCACAAGAGAGGCAGGGTGGAAGGAAGGAAGAAGGACATGATGAATGGAAATGAAGACAACAGGCTAGGTTAAAGTGAAAAAGATGTGGAGACTTTCCAAACAACACTATAAATAATAAAAGTGACTACGCTGCATAATCAAACTTCTCCCCTCAATTGTGTTTGATCACCCAGGGAAATCATCCACCATTTCCTTGTGAACTTTTGGAAAAATGGAACAATGACCCCTGCATGGCTTATCTTTCAGCCACTGTGGCCGGGTGTTTTCTGCATTTTATTTTTTATTTATTTTACATCTCACTATGTCATACAGTGTCAAAAACCACAAGTGTCTGTTTGTGGGCTTACAAAATGTGATTTAAGCCAAATTTGTGGTGATTGAGGCAATCAAGCTTCTTTTAGCTCATTCAACTCCAACTTCATCCACCTAAGCTAATTAACTACATTTACTGTAAGTGTGGAAACAGTTAACTGGATTTCTTGCGATCACTTTAACAGAAAACCACAGAAACTGACATCTGCTCTTATGAGGTGACCAAAAAGCTGCATTATTGTCTTCCTAAATCTTAAATACCTGTACTGGGGGGTCCCTCTTGTACTTACTCTGCATGGGAGTGTTTGGGATTTGGGGGGTAGGAGGGGCAGTAGGAGCAGGGGTAGCAGCTTGGGGGCTGCTGGCACTCCCCTCACCATCAGCTGCAGGGCCCGAGCCCCTACGCACCACTCCCAGCAGGTCTGTGAACTTGGTGGCAGCTGAGAGATCCAAATAGGGGCAGAGAGCAGAGAGAAGGGTCAATGTGGGAGTACAGACAAACACTGAACATGATACAGCAACGAAAGGATAAGCAACATGCAAAAAAAAACAAAAAACAGTATTACACAAAACACTATTAGGTTAGCCGCCAGGTTTACAAGGTTCTAGACCATTCATTCCCTTAGTAGAGAGCAAAGGTCTCCACCAAAGTTTAAGTGTGAAGTGAGGGGAGAACATTATAGAACAGTGAAAATAGGAAGAGACTATTCTATAAAAAAAGTTTTGTAGAACAATGGTCTAGAACAGTGTGAATTGGGGGGGGGGGAACAGCTTAAAACCATGTGAATGGGTGGAAAAAAAGAGGGAGACTATTCTAGAACCATGTCACTGGGGAGTCCTTCACAAGCTGTGAATTGGGGGGAAACTTTTGAGAACAGCATAAGTTGTGGAAAACACTCTGGTATGAAGTGAGGGGAACGTTTCAGAAAGTCTCAACAACCACAACTCATTAGGGAGTTGAAGGGAGCAGGAGTGTTTTTTGGAGAACAATAGGTCGGTGTGACCTTAAAAGTCAGACTCAGGGCACTGATCTGGGATCAGATGTTTCCTTTCATATCCAAACCCAAAGTGTGACTCTATAGGAAAATCACAGCTGACCCTGGAAGAGCGTATGACGGATGCTTGTTGGAAAAGCTGTGCTCTTTGGGGGGGAAAACTTGGCCAAGTTTTACAAACAGCGAGAAGAATAAAAGCTGCTCACACTTAATTGTTTTATGATGAAAGGACAGTAAGAAAGAGCCATTATTTCAAAATATAATGAAGCACTGGACTGCCAGAATGAACAATGGATACATTATTCATTTTTAGCTTTCACTGTGAACAGTGATTAAGCTGTTCTCTGGGCAGACACATCCATGACAGAAGTGCTTTATCATCACGTAGAAGAACAGGATGAACACAGTTAAGGACTGATGTGCCGGATCTGCGTTTCTTTTTAGCCCAGAGTTCCATGTACAGTTTAAGAGGTACTTGCACAAAACACAAAGGGCATTTTAACAGCAAGTCAAAAATGAGATAAAAAGTCAAATGTCATAATACAGAACGTGTCACTCACTGAAGACGGCAGGGACAGGGCCCTGGGCAGTGTGGGCGTGGTCAGGCTGGGAGCTGGGGTTTGATTGGGTAAAACCTGAGCCGTGATCTACACTCTTTCCTGCAGCCAACCCCCCACATCAACAAACAGTTATGAGACGAGAGACAAGAGACAAGAGACAGGCAGATGGGTCACAGCAAGGCTGCCCAATAACAGACTGTGATCATCGGTCAGTACTGATGTAATATGCATTTGTATCATCAGACTATCAGATTGTTACAATTAATGAGTGATAAGTAAAAGTGTTTTTCATGTAATCCTAGAAAAATAAATGATCTTGGTCAAAATAATGCAGGCCAATCTTATTTAGGTCAAAGAAAAGTAAACTGCAATTACAGTATCAAGAAATACAGTTGTTTTATTTCATGCAAATGCTAAATTAACATTTTTTAACTTTGAAAGTCTACAAAGCATCCAAATTAAGATGTCCAAATATTACATTTACATCATTTAGCAGATGCTCTTTATCCAGAGCGACTTCCATGTCCTATTTACAGGGACAGTCCCCCTGGAGCAACTCAGGGTTAAGGAACCCACTGGTGGTAGTGCTAGAGGTGGGATTCGAACCGGGGACCTCTTGATCCAGAGGTCCGTAGGTAAGTACCCTACCACTAGACCACCGCCACCCAATTTAGTATATTATCACTAAAGTGTATTGTGGCCAAACTAGTATGTCGTCAGTATTGCGCAGCCTTGGGGATGGAGAGATGAACAGACAAGTGCTGAAGGAACCACACACTGTGCATTTTGTTGCAGTACAATATAAACGGAGATCCTTCACACATAAGTAGACTAACCAGATGTATCGGAGCTAGAACAAACTAGAGAGTGCAGAGGTCCACCAGTTAAAGTGTGAAATAATGTGTGTTAAAATGGGAAACATTGATTGAGAGAAATGAAAAGAAAAAGCAGACAGAGGAAACAGGAGTATGGAAGACAAACTTTCAGACTAAAAGCAATATTTGGCCCCAGACACTAAATATATATGTTTGTCATTTCATAGAGCACAGAAACAGACTCAAAACTGCACGGACATCAACATCTGCAACACAAATACAACTGGAACAACAACCATTATCATCAACCAGCCCTCAAAACGCTGAACATTTACAAAAAACAAAGTAGCCTTACAGTGAAATCCTTGAAACGCATATTTAAAAGTCATTCAGGTGATAGCCATTGAAATCAGCAGGGGAGAAACTTCACCAGACCAGCTGCTGCTTACAGAACATAAATCAAGGCACTCAAGAAAGTGCTAATATGTCTTTCTTCAAAGCATGCATACAGTGTACAGTACCTTCTCGTCTGTTTTAGGCATCAAAACTACAGTGTGGTCAGGATGGTTTAAACCCTCACATACGCACAGCCCCTGATTTCCAGTTAAGTTAATTATAGCACAAGGTGCCCTTGCCCTACATGAGTTGTAGAGAGTAGCAGTGACCACCCACACACACACCCACACACCACACACACACACACACACACACACACACACACACACACACACCAGTAGTAGTGTACAGTGGCTTCAGCTAAATGCTTGTTGAAATTTTTATTTCTTCCCTCCAAATGACTCTTGGGAAACTCCCAATTCCATCACCCAATTTTACCCATCAAGGATAGCTTCCTCTGAGACGTGTGAAGCGCCTCATCTTTTCAAACTGCCAATAAGAAACTCACCCGCTAAACACGCTTGGAGAGAGAGAGCACTACCTGCCAAGTCAAATCACAATCTCCTGATGATACGATCAGTGCTAAGATGTTTTTAGAATGAATAAGATATTCAAAAAAGGCAGTTTGATGTCCTAACTGGATATTCAAGGATAAGGCAGTGAGCGTTCAACATGGAATCTCCAAGCATCCACACCAAAGCAGCTCACAGTGGGGGGCCAACAATTCTAGAAACATTTCTAGAAAATAAATCAGTGAAAAAAAGAGTAAGAGTAAGTGTAAATGTGAGCAAAAACCCCATTAAAAACTCTTGGACCCCTCAAGCATAGCGCAGACACCATTGCAGAGCCATTTCATCTCCAAACTTCTGCCGGCACCCACCTTTCATGTCTTCGTCCTCCACGGTGGCATTACTGCTGTCAGATGACTCCTGGAGTGAGAACAAGACAAAACATCCATTAAAAACGACCTCAGGTGTTCATTTCAGAGCACTGAGGGGTGGCATAAACACCCCCACACACTCTTCTATACACATGTACTTTAAACGAACAACAAAACCCCAGGGATCGCATAAAATTAACCGTTCGCTGATGCATGACGAACCTCATTAGAACAGTGGCAACATGCTTTTTATATACACACACACGGATATTAAACACATTTCACACTCCACAGAGAGTATGACTCAAGCTGAGCACGTTTTTCTGTTTCTCTTAGTGGTAAATTGGGTACATGAAGCAAGACAGTTCCAGTCAGGAGGACATACGGGTGAACAAGTTGTTATCGCAACTTTATCTCCACTGCAAAGCACAACAAAGGGCTAGATTCCCCACCTTCCCTTATACAGTTGCAGACTTTGGATAAGTATATGGCGGCAGATGTTTGTTTCTCTGAAAACATTTGAGATACTAGCCTTTTTCCCCCAATTGTAGCTACTGTTTCCATACTCTTCCATTTGATTTTGAATAAGGCTTGTGTGGTGATGATAAAGACGCGTGTATGGGATATGTTGAGTTTGATTTTTAGTTATTTTTTGTTCAAATAAAAAGAAAAAAGGTGTGCACAGGGTCTCAGTCAGCCTGTTCCCACAGGCTGAATATTTTCTTGTCCATCAGATTCATTAAAGAGTCTAAAAAGAGAAAAAGAGAACGGCTACAATTCCTCCTTGCCCTCATTTCAACCCTCTCGAGCGGAGAGAGAGAGAACGACAGAATGATGTCATGAGAGCAGGGAGGAGCAGGTCACCTAAGAAAATGGAACGGAGCACCTGCCATGGCCGAGCCACGGCATCACCAAGGACACCACAAGCTGCTGTAAATAGGCCAGCTAGGCCATCAGTATGTGGGACAGTATTATTAGGCAAGGATTTTTAAAGAATGCCTTTGTTCTTTCAGTCTTGCATTCATGTATCATACACACACACACACGCACACGCATTTCTACACACCACTATTAACTTTCCACGTGTTTGGCGAAATTAACGAAATACCACTCTCAATTATTTTTAGAATTAAATAATCTGCTTATTATTTTGACAATTTACTGAGCAAATGCCAATTCAAAGATTTCATAATTCAGGGACCAGAAAAAACCTATTGTTTAAGGAAACCAATCAATCTATCAATATTTGCATCCATCTGGCCATCTGCTCCACTACTGTTCATTCAGACAGAAGATCCAGGTTGGAGTATTAATCTGTCGTAATGTGTTTAAAATGAGAAAAACTAGAACAGCTTTTAATTTGGAGGAATTTTAAATGCGAGGGACGCAATGCAGCTTATCTGGCCAGCTTTTCTGGTCTGCATTTCCAAATGTTACCACGAGGTGGTCCCCCTTCACAAAGGGTACTCAGTGTACACACACACACACACACCCCAACACGATGCCATGCAGCAATGCTGACACTTATTCCTGCCAACTGTTGCTCTACAGCCTGATATGAGGACCATTCACTCTGCTAATCTGTATTTTGGACTCTACGCAGAGCTGGGTTTAGTTCCTGAAACATCTTTCAAAGCTTACAACACTTTTCTAATTAATATCTATATTTAAAGAAAACCTCCTAACAAATCTTTCCAAGAGAGCCAAACAAACTGGAAGAACAAAGCATTAAACAGCTGTTTAGAGGTGGTTTAATGGTAGCATGTTTTACTCATGCTTGCTCATGAAACATCATCTACGTCCTAGAACATCTTTTCAAAAACTCTTTTAAACTGAAAAAACTGAATCTGAGGATTATGCTGAAATTCATGCTTGCTGGAGGAGTATTATTTCCTTCCTCCTTTTCCCCCAAAAAAGCGATTTAAAATCAGAAAACATGGAGACATGTTTTTGAAGTAATAGATGTAAGCTAAATTCAAGTTTGTTACTTCCACTGAATAGCTATATAAATGCAAGAAAACACAGGAAAAAATTCATTTCAGAATTCTTACCATGCTTCCACTCTATGGTCAAATATTTTCAGATATTCAGTTTTACTATACAAAAAAAAATGTTGCTTTTATTTCCGTTATTACTAATATTATTCATTAATTTATCATGTTTTATTTTTATCATGATACTTTATATTATTATTAATATTATTATTATTTTAATACTATGACATAATGCAAAAAATAACATCACTGCTAATTAATAATCTAATTGCAAGCTGCACTAAAATACTAAACTGGGAACTCTGACCAAATTGACTAATAAAATGTAATAAAACATTTTAAAACCACCTTTGGTGTCAGCTTCAGTCAGTGATGGAGGTTTTTAACTCGCTCAAAGCTACATAACAATGTAGACACAGTGACTTTAAAGCCCTGTGCAACCTGAGGAACTGTCCTAGCTGGAAGTTAACAGGAAAGCCTGAATTTTATTGGAATTATTTGAAAGACCTCATCAGTCATCTAGAATTGCGAGACTCTTGCACATTGTGTCGAATGCATAGTGGTACTGTGCGTAAGTCTTGAGCCATGCCTTATCAACTGTCCAGGCTTCCTGAAGCAGTTTCTGGCTCTCATTTTCAGCCCCTGTACCTGATCAGCTTCAGAGACAGAAGCATTGTGGGATCATCCTGACCAAAAAAACAAAAAACAAAAAAAAAAAAAAAAAAACAGCCGTCATCCAAAGAAGAGCCTTCAAGAAGCTGGCAGAACTATTCCTGAAGAAGCCTTCAATTCAAAGAAAGTTCAGGCTGTGCTGAAGAATAGCGGTCATCATGTCAATTATTGATTCTAAAGCTGGTTAGAATTATGGAAACTACTGT
Source organism: Hepsetus odoe (assembly GCA_017165825.1). Lineage (NCBI taxonomy): Eukaryota > Metazoa > Chordata > Actinopteri > Characiformes > Hepsetidae > Hepsetus > Hepsetus odoe. The sequence goes on from CM029390.1 coordinate 18,412,911, forward strand.
ATCTAAACATAACTGTCTCAATTTCAAAACTTTTTAAAAAATTTCAGCGCCTCTTTCAATTTGCTGATATTTCATGTCTAGAATGTTTATGGAATATATCATTTGTAGAGTAGCATGTGCTGTTATGCTACTACTTTAGCCCAAGCTGTGGCTAGTTTTCTATCCCCTACCTCCAGACCAATTTTTCCAAAAGAGCTTTTAGAAACAAAAGAAAAGAAAGGAATGCCTACATTGACTAGGACACTGAGCATCGTTCTGGAGCTATCTGAAGTTAAGGGTCTTGCTCTGGGGCTCTGGAACTGCTGGACTACAGAAGTAGGGTCAAATCCATAACCTCTTTTTCTGCACAAAATCATGTTAACAGCAGCATCTTCTGCCAAACACAACCAGACGGCTGTCAGAGAAGAGACACGCACAAACACACTGAACCTGACGGCTTGTTTCAGTTCATTAAGTCAGATGCATTACAGGGATGCAGATCAAACAGAAGAAAAGAGAGATGGAAGAGGGGGTTGTGAGGAACAACTATGCTTGTGTGTGATTGAGAGTGTGTGTGAGTGTGTGTGTGCAGGGGGAGTACCTTAATCCGATCCAATGGATTATGGATAACAGTGCTCTGAACTTCCTACAGCAACAGTGATGGAAAAAATGAAATAAAGAGAAAGGGGACAAGAAGAAATGAGAAACAGAAAGAACAATGAAAGAACAAACGAAAAACAATAGAAAGTATGTATGCAAAAGAGCGTGAAATAGACCGAACGAGAGATTGATGAGAGAGAGAGAGAGAGAGAGAGAGAGAGAGAGAATGAGAGAGTAACAGCATGCATCTGGAAAAGAAAAGTGTTGCAGGGCTGACTGGATGCTGCCACCAACCACAGAAACAAAATAATCAAAAATAAATAAATATATATATATTATATATTGTTAGTCATGTCAATATTGACAATCTTTTATTCGCTCCTGCTCCATCCAGTGTCGACCAGAGGAGAACGGGTTCCCAAAGCAGAGTTCCTTCCAAGGTTTCTTCCTGGAGATTTGGGGAGTTTTGCCTCGGTCACCTTTGGTTTTCTCAGTAGCTGCTTTGCGACAACATATAAAAAGCACTATGTAAATAAAACTGGCTGAAATAAATGAATGACACCACACTAAACTAAAACTGAAGGCACTAGAGATGCCAAACAGAGATTCACATGCTAAAAAAGACCCGCTCTACATCATTTTCTCCACTCATCCATCTGTTTAAGACTGCAGTAACTCTAATACAGACCTACTACCATCCCATAAAATCAACACCAGCCCAGCAACTCTGCACACTTTTATTAGATCACAGCAACAGTTTCATTCCTCCTGCCAAAACAGAAATGGAGAACCTCTTATTAACCTCTTGTATTCATTCATGGTTCCCTACAGGTCTTTCGTGCCATTCAAAAAAAAAAAAAAAAAAAGTCTTGTGTCTCAGTAGTATTTTAAATAAAGAAAAGTCAGGCCTGCTTGCCACCACAGACCCCCTGTTGATATGTGGTATTTATTCATTTAATCTTCAATTATTTATTAGTTTTTTTGAAAAATGCATTTTATTTGAATATTCTAGATCATTTATTTGCTATAACATATTTCTGTATTTCTTTTATATGCCATAGTTACAGCATCCTTACCTAAGCATTTTATTTAAAGGAAATAAAATGTACTTTAGCAGTGGTGGCCTAGTGGTTAGGGACTAGGCCCAAGGATCGAAAGGTTGTGGGTTCAAAACCCAGACCAGTAGGTTGCTCTGAGGTACCCTTCAGCAAGGGACCGTCCCCATCACTGCTCCCCGGGCACTTTAATTAGCTGCCCCCTGCTGTACATGTGCGGGTGAAAAGCAGAGGTTGCATTTCGTTGTGTTTCACTGTGTGTTGTGCTGTGATTCACAATGACAAATAGTCACTTTCACTTCAATTCATTATACCATGTCATTCTTCCTCACAAAACATCATCATTGGGGTCGACCCCCTGTGAATATTGCTTAGGGCACCCCATTGTTCTGAAAAGGTCCTGCTACCATGGCAATTCAAATCCCTGCCAGACTGAGAAGCATTATCAGTTTTGATCTATTTATGCATGTTTTTCTCTGCAGGTCCGTGTCAGCGAGATGTTCTTCAGGTATCATCACCCCCTGCTGTTCAACCCCTCAGGAAGTGAAATTTCTCCCGTGACCAATCAGCAATTTGCTGTCTTCTGCATTATGATGTTGTGATTGCCATGACAACGCTCACCATGGGCAACCGACTGCAGCAGCACTAGGAGTCTGAGCTATGATTAGAGGGCTAGATGGAGGGGCAGGAAATGGTGCAGGGGGGTCTTGCTTGCTAAAAATAAACAAAAGTGACAAACACCTCATCCACTCCGTATTCATACATTAAATTACTACAGGCATTTATAAACAGATTTTATAATTGCTATCCATCTCTGTGCAGCATCATCTGCGGTATTTGCCACCTAATGAAGCAATCATAAGCACGGGGGTGGACCAGAGACCAGAGTCAGTCTGACCAGGAGCTGCTATCCTAAAAGGTATATTGCATCATTTTATAGTTGTAAATATGTCACTTATTTATTATATTAGTGCCACTGATTGGAGGATTGGCTTCTTGTTTTTTTGCAGCGTAATATTAAACTGTCTATATTCATATTCGCTCTACAAATAAAGTATTTTAAATATGTTATCCATTATAAAATAACCTTTAAATTAGTTCTGAATGTCATGTGTTAAATAGCAGTGTATATGTTGGTGATTTACAAAAATGTATTAATATGCTAATCCACGACTATAGGACTTTATATGTCCATGATATACACACACACACACACTTTTCTGCTATTTATTCTGTATAATATATAGAAACTTTAAATATCTTATTTATGTGAAAAACTGCATAATGGAAACAATGCTACATTAAGCAATGCTAAACCATACTAAGTTAAGAAAAAAGTATCCCTAGAAGACAAAAACATCTTTCTTCATGTCCTGCAAGCAAAATAAGCAAAAAGAGAAAGAATATGAAGAGGAAAAAAAGGATCTACTTTATTTATCTCAAAAATGCTCTAAAAATCTCAGTTACGTACCAGAACAACAGATTTCTCATAACATGACAGTTTGTGTGAAGCATTTTAAAAGTATTTTAAATATGTTTTAAATCACTATTTTATCAATCAAATACAAAAGAGTCAAGTGGCAGGCCCTATATGCAGTGATGAAAACTGCTGTTGAGGCATAGCGGCTTAAAATAACACGAGCTGCAGTGCCCCACACACCAGGAGAGGGCTCCAAACCATTATTACTCCAAATACAAAAGCCCTAATTCCTTTAAATTTACATAAAATCAAGTATGAAACTGTAACACATACAACTGTCAAGATCATTTAACAGACATTCGACAAAGCTTGCTGGTTTATTCAGGTTATTTTGATAAGGTGGCAAGCCAATATAATAATTATCCTCATGATTCAATCAGAGAGTACATCTCTATAGTAAACAGTAACTGGTTTGGAGTTTGTTCGGAGTGTAACAGGATTTTTCCAAAAAGGTCATTGATTTTTACTATAGTTGACACCAGATGCTAAAGCAAACTCTGAACTAATGACACATCTTTAACAGTCTATGGTTGCTAGGCAACACAGGAGTAGAGGTCAAGTCCTGTTTCTTTTCCTAAGTAGAACCAGTAGACCCCTCTTCTCGTATGAAACCCCAGGAACCATCTTTTTCTCTGCCTTCTATAACAACTGCAACCCAAAGGCATAGTGGGCGGCGATGTCTGGGGTGGTGGTGGTCTAGTGGTAAGATACTCGCCTACAGACTGTGGGGTCACAGGTTTGAACCCCACCTCCAGCACTACCACCATTGGGTTCCTGAGCAAAACCCTTTACCCCAACTTGCTCTATGGGGACTGTCCCTGTAATCAAGAACGGAAAGTCACTAAATGCCGTAAATCTTAATGTAGAAACAATGACGAGAAGGATGTTCCATTAGTGTATTTGCTGATCTGTTATTCAGCCATCAGTCTGCACCAAGCTCCTTCGCTTTCATCAGCTTGCTCTTTCAATAGACCGTTCATTCAGCATAAAAACTGATTTGTGTGCTTCTTTTTATCTGATTGCAGCCTTTTTCTCAGAAAGGGTAACCAATATGTGACTCATACTGCTGCAACCAACGGTGTGTTTCTGAGGACCTGTGCAATGCACAACTGTTCACAAGTTTCGAATTTGGGTTTACAATACTGTAACGTGTCACAGGAGTACGACAAGTTTCAAACGATGTTCAGGAATCTGTAAATATTAAGAAATTTCTGATGATTAATGGATCTTAAAAGAGACTATACTAAGTGAAAAAGTGAAAGTGACTACTGTCATTGTCAGTACACGGCACAGCGCAGTGAACCACGATGAAATACACCTCTGCATTTAACCCACACACAAACTCAAATTGAAAGCGCCCGGGGAGCAGTGACGGGGACGGTACCTTGCTCAACTACTGGTAAGGGGTTCAAACCAACAATCTTCCAATCCAGGGGCCCAGTTCCTAACCACTAGGCCACCACTGCCTAGTAGTGGTAAGGTAAAGCCTCAAGAACAACCTTAAAATAAATAAAAAATAATATATATGGAAACAAAATAATCCATAATTCCTCACATTTAAAAGCAGAGGCTTTCCATTTACACTACATAAGCTGTTATTGAAGAGTTACTTATCTGACAAGTCCTTTAAAGTAATACCTAATCTTCAGGCTGGGATGGAGGGGGGTTGGAGTGGGTTTGGAGATGTTTGGGGTCATTCCTAAGTTAAAAAATGCAATAGTTTGGTTTTAAACAGAGGATGGTGTACAGACATCCTTTATAAATACACAAATTGTGGAAATACATTTGTCCTGATAACTCCCTGATGAGACCACAGTTCTTCTAAGGGGTCTCCATTATTGTAAAAACTGATCCTACACTCATCATCAGAAATGAAAGAACGAGTGAAAACGAATGACAGAAGGACTCTGCGGTTTTAAAAAGTGCAATTATGTGCAGCTAAACTATTTTTTTTTAAACATTTTTGTAATGTTATAAATAGCCCTGTAAACAAATCTCTTCATTATTCTGAACAAAACTCAGACTAAACGAAGATGAAAAATGGCTTTACAATAAATCACCTTAGAAGTGTCCAAACCAGACTGTGCACAGAACAAAGCATTTTCTCTGTTCGCCCATCTTTAAGCTGCTTGGTTTGTTTTTGCACTAGCTCATATTCAGGTTGAGTGGTTAGACTTTCATTTCAAGCCAAACACAACTGGATAAACAACCAGTGACCATAGTTGAGCTTTCAGCCTGTATGACCCCTGAACCCCTTTTTTGCTGCACAACATTCACATGCCTAATTCTATCCAGCTAACCCTGCTTCAACCAACTGCTGTTCCTTCACTTAAAATGATTTTTGCAGTAGAGGCTTTCAGGGCGTCTCAAGTATCAATCACACTCTGCACCTAGTATTTCACCCCCTGCCTGTAGTGAGTCCCACCCCGACTAATCTGTATCTGTGACTCACTTATAATAGACGTCAACTGAAATACCTGCCCATTTGTTTTTATTATAGCTGTGAGTCAACAGGTTTTATGTTCCACTCCACTGGGAAACGTGTTGACATTTCTGTTTGGGGTAGCTGACCACATCATAGAGATCCAGCAGATACCGATTATACTGCAAAACACAGGAGCGTTCTTTTAATAATTACCCCTTATGTGTGTGTGCCTGTGCATGATGGGTTCTAGATAGTGTCTACCATAATTATGTATTAGTGGCTTGACTCAGGAACACTCATAGAATGAGACTGATATAGACCACGGTGAGGCTACTAGGGATGCCATGAGAAACAAAAGAACTGCAACATAATTCCTTAGTGACCATAATCTCCTCTTCTTTCCCATCAAAGCTGGGTGACTATATTTGGACCAAAAAGCAGACAGGGACACACACACACACACACACACACGGACACACACACACACACGGACACACGGACACACACACACACAAGAAAGCACAGAGCATTAAAGGGCAACTATGAGGGACCCTAAAAATATGCTGATATATTGCGCCACATGTTGTGGTGGCTGTATATGTTGGAGTGCCTGTAATTTTTCCAAGCAGAGTTCAGAGAACTCTGTCTTCCTTTAACAACCACGTGTGCTCACTTACTCAAGGCTCAGAGTTCATCCCCAAACATTTCACCCCATTAATCCAAGCCATCGCAGTGCTTTTACACGCCCATTAGCACACACACCTTACACATCCGATAAACTCCTTTCAGGCTGATTTTTCAATATCTAAGTAAACATAGCCATAAATTATTTATAACATTAAAACAGTCAAATATTTCACTTCTCTAAGCCCACATTAAGGGAACTCAAATTGTTGCATTTGCTTTTGCCAGTCAGTAAATATCAGTCCATGTGGGAATGAAGAAAAAAAGAAAAAAAAAACAAAAAAAAAAAAACACAGTACTGCCATCGTAATGGAGTCATACATTTAAAGGTCACCTGCCTCTAAAGAACACTATAGTTTATACTATCCCAAGATCCCGAGATATCAGTGAAGCAATCAGAGCAAGGCTTGCTTTTTCAGAAAAAGCTAGGACCCAGCAGTCTGGCCATCCCTTGTGAAAAATGCTCTTTGTGTTTTCCAATTTCTCCAGTATTCAACACATCGACTAAGAAAACCAGACGCTCACTTGCCACCAAGTATACCCAAAGCTCTGACATTTACAAAAAAAACCACTTCAGATAATTCATACGCGAGTGCTCAATGATCTAATTAATTTAATGAAACATCATTATCATTGTCTATCTGAAAAAACTAATGTGGCTAATGGGTGAGAATTTATGAAGTCAGAATGGTGCTTACTGGTCAGTTGCCAGCTACCTCTGGAATAAGGTAATAACTGTGCTAATCCGCTTTTAAAATAAACTACTCATTTAAAATGTTTTAAATGGTCCAACAACCATTATGGTGGGTTGATTTCAATAAAACGTTCAAAAAAACTTAAAAACACAACATCCCAGACCAGATTCTGCACCATTCCCCATAAACTTGAAGTAGAAAAAGACAACTCACACACACACACACACACACACACACATCACATCACACCGAATCATAAGTTTGAGGGCTACAGACTTAGGCAGAAATAAGAACAAAGGAAAAGAGAGGGAAAGGTGAGGTTAAGGAATGGAGTGATAGAGGAAGAAGGGATTAGAGAGGTAAATACCAGTGCAGGAGAGGGGAGGTTTCCTTTGGGGCTCGTGACTATGCTGTTTTTGGTGCTGTTGGTCTGGGGCTGTGCAGGGAAACACAACACATATAGAGTTAAAGAGGAATCAGGTTAAAACAGATGGAAGATCAGCAGGCATTTCACACAAGCATTCAGTCCCACACACATACCGCAACCAGAAAAGAAGCTCTTTATTATAAAAACAGACAGACCCAGAGTCCAGTAAATGTGGACTAATTCAGTTTTCCATGTTATGGTCTCTTTAAAAAGGCAGTTCCTTGGCTGGTAAGTAGCTTGGTAATCATAGCCTACCATTAATGAACTACAGTACTTAGTGGAAGAGCCGTTTATTGCAATGTAAAAGCATTCTAAATGCAATTTATTTGAAACTGATGTATAACAGCACAATCTACATATCATGTATTTAAAATCACTGTAATCCACGTCCTCGCACGAATCATTACATCATTATTTATATATATAATAATGATGATTAGTTACTCTGAATCATTATTACAGAGTAACTGTGCTACTGTAGTAATAAGATTAACAGGTCAAGAAAAACTAAGCAAAAACTTCTCCAATTACACATCCTACATCTATTCCATTATGCCAGCTATGCATAATAATTGCATAATGATTCATGCTTTTTTGCGAGTAGTCCAAAAAAAAAAAAAGCAGCATACATGGCTGAATTGAGCCCTGGTCAGAAATGCATTTGGTCTTTTGCAGCTAATGATCCCTTTCCCTTATACATCCTTGTGTTCACAAGCAGAGCCTTCATCAGGCAGGAAGAATGAGGCAGAGGCTGCCGAGGCAGGTTTAAATGGCGATCGCTCGGTCCACATTCACTACACGTACACAAACAGAAAGAAACTAATGACACCACAAATGAACGGGTTCATCTGGTGCTCTGTGGACACTCTGCGGCTAATGAATGAGCATAGGAGATTTTCACAAAACAGCTTTCTGGGTTTCCCCAGCTGAGGGGATTATCAGCACAGGAATGGACGGAGATAAAGTGGACAAGGCAGAAAGAATGGTCTGAAGAGCACGCACAAGGACAACTGGACTGGACAAACGCAAAGAAAGCTGGGACAACGGGGCACAGGAAAGCCTCATACAGTGTCCTGGACTAGGCATGAAATTAACACGTAAATATTACATACAACGATCTCACACACTGCAGACAACACAGTACTTTACATCGGCCTTGAGGCTAGCCAAGTAATTGAGGCTAGCCTGCCTGCTTATATATATATAAATATATATAAAACATGGTCACACACACATGGATTACAAACATTAAAAACAACATTCTTGTTTTTGATATGTTTTATATTTAAAATATACTTCAAATTGTTTTTTTTTCCTTACTGCAACTCCAATCATGAAGAGTGATGTAATACATAAAATAAAAATTCTGTTAATTATGGATTTACGTTTTACCCTGGTGTTGAGAAATCTCAAAGGCATGATTCTCAACACCATAAACAGTAACTCCTGTTTCTATAATGAGGTGACGTTCTGCTTAGCATGGGCCACCAGAGGTCACAGGTGAGAAAGATGATGAAGGTGAGTGCTGGGGATAACGTTGATAGTTTAACAGTTTAAGTGTTAAACGGAGTATTTTAATGGAGTTTTTCCTTTAGTTTATGAAGTTGAACAAGTAACAGTTTATTTGTATTGCTACTGAAAAAAGGGTCAAATCTTCTTTCACTGTAAAGGTTTACAAAGTGCACTGATGATCGCATCCCACCCTTCCCCTTGTCTCACAAACAGTCTACATTCTGACAAAATTAAATTAAGGTCATTTGCAGAGAGAAAATTCTTTGAATAAATTAGGCAACATGTTAAGGTTGTAGATAATAATGATAGATGATGCAGATGCATATGTTAAGGTGTAGCTGGGTTGTCACTGGATGGTCTGCAGGTTGGCACATATGTAAGTGTTGGAACTCCCATTGGGAGAACACAAGGTTGATCCATGGCTGGGAAAGAGAGCCCCACTGGCCTTGCTTTCTGGGTGTGTTTCCTCACTCTAATCTCTCAGCTTCATGCAGCAACATGGATGTTTGTTAGCTGTTGTCACAGGATTTGCAGTTACTGTTCTCCAGCATTTGTTGGGTGATTTTGTATTCAAGTTGTGCACTGGTACTGGATGGATTACTGAAAATCCTGGGCTTCCTCAAGGAGAGGTTTGATTAAGCCAAAACACTTGCAGAAATCACTTGTTTTATTTATATTTCCTTCTTTGTGTAAATACAGTACTGTCCAAAGTTTTAGGCAGGTGTGAAAAAATGCTGTAAACGAAGAACACTTTCAGAAATGGAAGTGATCATCATTTATTTTCATCAATCAACAAAATGCAGTGAATGAACAAAAGAGAAATTTAAATCAAAATCAGTATTCGGTGTGAACACCCTTTGCCTTCAAAACAGCATCAGTTCTTCTAGGTACACTTGCACACAGTTTTTGAAGGAGCTCGGCTGGTAGGTTGTTCCAAACATGACTGTGTTTCTCCTCCGTGTGACATTGATGATCATCAGCACCTGTTTGGTAAAACTGGTTGATCATACAGCGGCTATCATCCTACAGAATCCCTGACTTTGTTCAAGTGTACCTAGAAGAACTGATGCTGGTTTGAAGGAAAAGGGTAGTAACACCAAATATTGATCTGATTAAAATTTTTCTTTTGTTCGCTCACTTTGCATTTTGTAAATTGATCAAA
>CM029390.1:18423204-18571320 GCA_017165825.1 Hepsetus odoe
ACACACACACACACACACACACACAGGCATGGATTACTAAGAGACCAAGTCAGCAGGAATAGGAATCTTACAAAAGATCATGGAAAGGCAACAAAGCCATGTGCAGCTCTCCACTTCACAGGAATTAAAAGATGAAGCCAGTCTGAGGAAGCAAAGCTTAAATGCTCAGAGAAACTAATAGGCAAAGGGCTTAATATGGCATTTCTGAACCTCTATATGCTCCTTCTTACTGCAGCAGGGGAAAACAGTGGGATGCAGTAAGAGAAAGTTACTAAAGTGCTCTATGGCCTTGACAGATAAAGGATTAGACTGTACACATGCAGAAGAAAAGAGTGGGAAACCCAGCTGGGCTCCAGCAGTAAGCAGGAACGAGCTAAACAGCGTGTCTACCATCACTTCTTCAGCTGAAGAACAATCTACAAATTAAGGCAGAAATTCAAGCAGGTGCTTGTGGTAGGCTGGTGTCTGCACTGTGGAAACAAAGAGGGAAAGATGGAAGGTAGAATAAAACAAAGGAAAATGGAGTGATGATCTCACCATGTACTGAACGGTGGAGCTTGACTTCCTCTTCTGAAAGGATTGAGAGAAGGAAAAAGAATGAGAATGGTGAATCATACCATGTTTAAAAAAAGTCCAGTTGCAGTGTCTTCAACTATTCATCCTGGCAAATATGTCTGGCAATTTGTCCAATGACAGGGTTCTGGTTAAAGAAATATAGGGGTACATACCCATGATAAAAATAAGCTAAAATCAAAATCGACCAAGATGGAATTTGGCCTAGATCGACAACAGCCGAGATCAAAATCGAAGTTTTCTGATACAAAGAATATAAAGTTGCTGAGTGGTGAGCATCCACATCAATACATGTGTTGGGCCTATTCATCCTACCAGCCTGTGTGTTTTGAGTTTTCGGCCTTAAACATCATGTTTTGAGTAAGAAAACCTAATACTTCAAAAAAGCATTAAAAAAAATGCCTCAAAAGCTTTGGCTGTCACGAAATGTGAAGCAGTAACAAAGCTGGCCCTGATCGGTGGCCCCTGAAAACAATGGTGAGGATATTTCATGCACCTACAGAAATTTGGTGTAAAGGAAAGAGAAGGAAAGGAAGGCTGATGCACCAGAAGCAAGTAAAACATTCTGATGGCTTGCTTCCTTCAGGTGAAGCTGAGAGGCAATTTAGAAGAAAGGACTTGAAGACCGGAATAAGAAAGGAAGCGAGGGATGGGCAGCAAATGGGTGGAAGCAAGACGTGAGGAACTGTAGGGAGGGTAAAGGAAAATTGCATGCTGATGCAGGAAAGCCTAACATGGTTCATCAAACGTACTCATGGCCAGAAGTGGTCAGAATGCAGAAGCTCATCTATTATCCTAATGGATAAAAGCCAACTGGCACAGAGTTAGTTTACAGTTGTACGTAAATGTCCAAAGCATTCTTGGCACCCAATGCATTGGAACAACAAAGCCAAAGTAAGTAACAGAGGCTACAGTTGTTTCCAAAAGTATGAGCAACCCTTGTCAGATGACACGTTTTGTTGATTTTCTAAGTGAATTTGATCTTCTACAGGAACGAACTCAACTATGAAATACATTTTTTTCATTTTTATTTCATTTGGTCATATTTACTTATTATTACTTCCATTTTGGGTAAACTGATGCTAAGTCACCAGAAAGTCCAGCTAAATTACAATGAAATATAAGATATTACACTAATAAAATATCGATAAGTTGCAGATAATTAAATAACAATACTAAAAAAAAAAAAAGTTAAAAAATTAATTAAAAAAACAACAAACTTGCAGTAAGTTATATGGGTTAGCAGGTAGTTATACAGGATATGTACTTTGGGTGTGTGCTTGGATACAGCTCGAACCTTGTGGAGTTCAATGTAATTTAGTTATTCTATCTAATTTTACCCAAATTAATTACACGGTACTTCACATTTACTCAGTTAGATCAGTTAGCAAGGGCTTCTTGGAGTTTTTTTGAAACTCAGTCATGTTGCTAAGAATAATTACCTGGTTCTTTGAAGTCGTAACTCTTATTTACTAAGTTAATACGAACTTCAGAGACTGTAAACGAAAGTGTTCCCATTAAAACATGCAAAGATGAGTTTCTCTACTATGAGCATCTGTACTTAATTTCAATTAGAACAAACCAATTCCAGTGTTTTCAATAGTCACTGGAATTCTTATGTCAATGTCACTGCTGAGTTTTGATGTGAGGAATTGCAGTGGTTTTTATGTTTACTAGATTGTAACTAGACGAAGAATCTTTTCCCAATAAAACAACAAACACCTCAAAAGATAAAAAGACTCCGTGGCGGTCTCCCTTGAGGATGACTCACTACTCTACTACAAGGCGCTTCTGCAGTGTCAAATACAAACTCTTTTCCAATTTGCCGTGCAATGGGGAAGAATTCTTTGCTTTTACACAGCCCGGTCCCCTCAGTAGTGGTGGAAGAGATGCACCAGTTGTAATGCAGTGTTATGTAACTGCTGACACCGCACACGCTTCGACACGGGCCGAACAAGTTTAGTCCGTTCTGAAGACGAAGCAGAAATGTTTGACAGTGTGTGGAGAAGGCAAGAGGCGGACAGGCCATTGCTTCTTCAAGCAGGAAAAGTGAAGGAGGGAAGGAAAGAAGGAGCGGGTGAGGGAGTCATAGAAGACTAAGAGAAAGAGAGCCGTCGTTTAAAATGGCTGATGGAGGACGTGGGGGAGCCTGTTGCTAGGCGATGAGAGGAGCAGATTGATGCTATTTCTGTCGCAGAGTTTCCAGGGTTCAGACTCGCGGCTATTCCTAGAACTAGAGTCACATTCCCAACTGAGCTAGCTCTTCTCTTTGCTGGCGCGTGCACACACACACACACACACACACACACACACACACACACACACACACACACACACACACACACACACACACACACACACAGGGCATGTGTAAGAGCAAGGTGCACTGGTATCTGCGGTATTAGTCATGGAGATGGAGGAAAAGGTCAATAGCCACTAGGAACATGCACCAGAATGATTGCAAGAAGTTACTCCATGGCAAGAATTACCCTTTGTGTGTGTGTGTGTGTGCGCATGTGTGGTATGTGAGAGTGAAGACTGAAAATAATAAGAGCATCTTCATGCATATGCAACGCTTTTGGCATTTTTCAGCTTATATTAATTGAGAGCACCATCACTCTCTACATTGTACTTGGCTTTCACGGAAGATTCCAAAGCTTCCTCACTGACATCACTGCCCCCTCATTCGTTTTTATTCTCCCCGACGCCTCCCACACACGCACATGTGCAGACGGAAATAAATCTTTCAATCCGTTTCTTCTCCTCTTTCAGGGGGTATCACTCTCCAACAGACCGGATGATGCTTGTTTCGCCCGTTTGGTAACACCTTATATTTCATGGGAACAACTCTAGAGCATGAATTCCTCTGAGCATTTACAAACTGAGCTGCTAATATGGAATAATACATGCTGGTGGTTGTAAACGTACTGTGCCAATGTCCTGGTCAACCTCTCCCTTTTCAAATTTGGCTTCGATAGGGCCTTTTTTTTGCTTGTTTTATTCTTTCATTGTATTGTTGAGGAATAGTTCTCCAGGCTTCCTGAAGGACAATGTTTTTGGCTCTCATTTTCAGTCCAGTCCCTCTTCATGTCCAGTTTCAGAGGATGCCACACATACGTACGTATGAACCATTCAGGTATAACTAAGCCATCAGAGTTGAGTCATGACGCAGTAAAGAAACTGCTGCAGATGATTGTAATCAATCAGGCTGATTATTAGCATCCGGCTGAATGCAGAGTGACTTTATTTAGAAGCTTTTTACATGTGTCAACTCTGTAAGCCCAAAAAAGACAGTTTAACAACCCCAAAATAATGTTGCACCAACAGGGTGATTCCCTAGCAAAAAGTAAAGAATTAAAGGAGGCTTTTGTACAGTACTGTACAATATTATTAATAATTAAGAATGCACTGGCGAACACAGATATCAATTATTTTGTTAGAAGATAATATAATAACGGCTGTGTTGGGACGCAACAGCTTCACCGAGCCGGAAAAAAACATTTGAATTAAAGTCTGAAGTTAAAGTCGTTTGTTTTATACATCGATCCTGTACAATCATGCTTACATTTAAGCAATCAGACACAGATGGAAATTGATAAATGTGACAATACATTCGTATTAGCCAGCCATGCTTTGGGCAAATTGTGCATGGGCTTATCTGGGGCTTTTTATGACACATCAGTACGAAGGGAAAGACAAAAATCATCAAATAAAGGCGCGTTTATATTCAGTATTCAATACAGACACAGATATGGACAGAGCTTTCGGCCTGTGTTCATTTCTCTTCCTCCGCTTTTGCTGCAGGTACATTTTTACGACCTCCTTCACTGCCGCCATGTTTGTTGCCGATAGAAATTTTTGATTCTGCCTTCAAGTGTCCGCACTGCTAAACATCCACACCACTGTAACGGACACATCACGTGGCAGTATGTGGGCAGAGATGGTTATCATTTAATCTGATGCGTTTGTTTTTGTACAAGGACGCTTAGAACAAATTTCATAGGTTTTCTTGGTAAACCACCCAATAATTTTAGTGTGTAAATATCATAATGAGGTGTGAGACATGAGTGTGACTAGAAGGGTTTTCGTGGATTAGTGTTGAGAAAGATCAGAAAGGTGGAAATTACAGGGTTCTCAATGCCATTATTAAGGCCGAGAAAAGTCACATATTCATTCTTCCACACCTAAAACATACACACGCACACAAGCATGCACAGGATGAGACATTAAGAGCTGACTTTCAGAACTGTCAAAACAGAAACAGACTATGGAGCAAGCCCTGACCACTGAACACACAATTGGCCACTGTCAGTAACAGCGAGAGCAGCAGGACTGACTGACAAACAAGGACAGAAAAAGAAAAACGAAAGAGCGAGAAATGAAAGAGCAAGTAAAGGCCAGGGGTCAGGGCAGCTAAAGGGAAAAGGGCGAGAGATCGTCTTACCTTGACGTCAGCCTTCTTGTTCAGCAAACTCTTGGCTGCTGCAAAAGGACAAATGAAAGAGAGGAAAAGATTCAGCAAACAATTATGTCAGGTATATTGATTAAATACTACCTTACATCAAGGTAAGCACGATCATGCTCAGTTTCTCATTTTACAATAATCAACAACAACAAAAGCATCAAGGTTGTTGCAGCATGGTTTCCACTGACAGATGCTCCAGTGTTAAGAGTTCAGCACCAGCCTTGTCAAAGCTCTGGGAAACTCAGCCTCTGATCAATTCAACCAGATTTCCTGTGTGTAAATTGAATTTGATCAGCTATCAAAACGATACCCACAGAATTACTGACACGCTGAGCAAGGACGAGCAAAAAAGGCAATACAGTCATCTTCGCTCATCACCCTATGCTTAGAATTTGTGAAAAGTTCACTAATCAGTGAGCTCTTTACAGTAAAAATGCAGGTCAAATCCACACACAATATTATTTTCTGCCTTTTTTACTCATAAATTTGCCCGGTATGCAAACCTCGGTTGAGAAACATTATAAGCCAGCTGCTGCAGCCTCCACACCTAGACACTTACTTAAGAATGGGCAGGCTGTGACACCTAAAACAATATTATTAAAATATATTCATTGTAGAAAAGCTCCCCATATAGCACTGAGATGAAAATGGTCCTATTATATCTGTTCACTTGTTTGTTCTTTCCTATTCTTGTGAGGCGAGAGAGCGAGAGAGAGAGAGAGAGAGAGAGAGAGAGAGAGTGAGAGACTTGGAAAAACCCCTTTGAATATCAAAAGCACAGAAATATGTGACTACGCTCAATTCCAAATGGTTTATTAGAATACTATTATTATAATACGACGCCCCGTGCACCTTTAAATCATTACAAGAATAAAAATGATGTTGCCAAACTGTCAGAATACAAGTTATGCAATGTAGATAAAAATGAATTGCTGTGACAAGAAAATCTCTTACAACTGAAAAGGAAAAAGCTGTTATAAAAGGTTATTAAATATTAAAAACCCTAACAGTTAAAAATAAAACCAAAACCAAAACCTTATTTTCTAAGTTCCCTCTCAGAGAACAGATTTCTTGCAGCAGCAATAAACAGAAGGAACCTTTACAAGTCTGCTTAAACTGAATTTCTCATAATCCATGTCCGGTGCTGTTGGTTCTTCGCTAATGAGCTGATTACATTAGCATTAACAGAACCAGAACCTGGAATGGAACCATTCCCCTTTCAATACAAGGTAAGGATTTCTATTGATTTCTTCCCATACCACTCAACCACAAGGTCCAGTTGATCAGTCAAAGAGACGGAAGGGAGTAACGATGTCCACAGACCATAATGGGACAGACAGCTGTGGTGGCACCATGTCCACGGATACATTTCTGCATTTTAGGGATTTATCAAGATTAAAATGGCCCCATCCATCTGTTTCTAGACTAGATAGAGTCAAAAAGTGCAGATCCAATATAAGTCACTTCAGATTTCACATGGAAGGTGAAGGGAGAGGAAACAAATAGACACATCCTGTAGACACATCTTAACTTGTGCTCTACGGAAAGAGAGAGAGAGAGGGGGGGGTAAGATCCTTACCTTGGCAAAAACACAGAGAGCAAGAAGAAGAGAAGAGAAGAGAAGAGAAGAGGAGAGGAGGACAGCAAAGGTCAAAATATAAGCAGTATTGACCCTTAATGTGCAAGTCTTTGTTCTAGAAGTTCTACGACCAGTGACAAGATGCAAAAATGTATATTTTTGTTCAAAACAGCTTTGAACTGAAAAAATGGGAATATGATAAGCACTTTAGTAAGTAAATAATAAATAAATTTTTTTTAAAAATTGGGGGTATTTTTTCCTAATTTGATGGATAAATATTTTTTAGAATCCCTACAAAACACTTCCATTGAACATGCTGTGTTTCTAAAATGCCCTTAGATACACACACACACAAAAACACCAACCTATCTTTGCAGTGTGAGCTTTTTTCATGGACAAAATGACATTTGAATGAATAATTTGCTCGAAAATTAAGCACTTCCAACAAAAACTAACCTGCCCGCTATAAGGGAGTCACTATGAAAGAGCATGGGCAAAGCATGGATTAGTGAAATTGTGAAAATTACATATATATATTCCTACTGCATTCAGCAAATAGCTTTGTTTACACAGAAACCCAGTGGTCCATTTTGTCTGTCTTATCAAAGAAAAAGATAAACGTTGTAACATAAGTGTCTTAAAAGTACAGTAATCCTATATTTTTACCTAAAGGTGAAGGAAATAACTGAATTCCAGGTTTAATTCTTGTTTACAAGTGGCTATGGTGAGGTATCAGAGCTGAAGCTGAAGCTACAGCCAAGCACGAAAGGCTGGAGAGAGGCTAACCAAGAGAGGCAGCGCCGCATGAATATTTGATTGCACACGTGTGGAGACAGCATCAAATATGAAGCGCAGCCTTTTACACCGACTCACAGCCACCACTCCAGCTGAGAGCACCAGCTCTCCTCTCAACCCCTCCAAACAAGAGCTCTCCAGTGTGCTCAATCTAACAGACCTTCACTGTTAAGAATGGCCGCAGATTTGAATATTTGATTGCAGGCGCATGTAGGCTGCATCAAATGCGAAGCTCAGTCTTTTGCGCAAAAGCAACAGCCACATGACTTGCTGCTTTATCACACTCAGCAGGCCTGTCCTGCATCACACCGTGTTCTTACGCTTTATGTAAAGTGACATCCTACAGAAAGAAAGCTGTATTCCTGAAGCCTGATGCGTCCGTCTGACCTCTGCTCCAAAACATGCTTGGGCCTTTCATTCTTAGCAACTTTATATTCATTTTTTAAGAGAAAATAAGAACACATTCTCTACAAGGAACTGATCTTAAAAACTCAGGTTTATTTTTTTTTAAGTTTAAAAACTAACTTGATATTAATGCTTTCAGGAAGGGCAACTACAGAATAAAATCAGAAAACAATAAAATAATAATAAAATACACACAGGCAAAAAAAAGTAAAATGGGGGTACAAAAATGTTTTAAGCTGCTTTTTTTAAAAACACTAAGAGAAGAAGACTGAAATATTTAAGGGCATTTTTTTTCCCCAAGATTCATTTTTCTTTTGCATGAAAACAAAATGCTGCTTCTCTAGTTTTTTTTTGGAGTGTTAGATGCTCTTAAGGACCTCAGCTAGTGTTAGATGATCTTAAGGACCTGCCTGGACTATGGCAGACGATAATGAAGGTGTTTGTTAATTTAAAGCTTTAAATATTAATAAATAAAAACAAAAAATAAAATAAAAATAAATTCTTAATGAAAAAAGAAACAGATAATCAATGCATACTTTTTATTTATTTGCAGACTTTTAATGGTGAATTCAGCATTCTATGTAGAGGATGTATACTTACTTTCACAAAAAAATGAACAAAACATAATTTGACAAGGAGTGACCAAACTTTTGCATATGAGTTTTGCACTTGTGCCTAAATACCAGTGTCAGTGGGTAACATCCCATCTAAAGTTGGTCAAAAGCACAGAATATCCCAGCCCACCCCACCAAAAATGCCATATTTTTTGCACCACAAAGTTTCCACCATGCGCAGGCTGCAATAAATCACCCCTCCGTTAGTGAACATGCGTTAGTCCTGTTGCCCATGCAGCATTCAGTACAGCAGCAGGCAGCCTGTTCCATTCCCACTTTTAGGGTGAACTTCACAATCTCATACAGATACAGAGGGACAGAAAAGAGAAGAGGGTGAAACGTGGCTGAAAGTGAAAAGAACAAGGATTATGGGACAAAGAAAAATGTAAACATGGATGATAAACAAGGATACACATGAAAAACGTTCACAGAATGGAGTACACTCACATAAGATGAAGACAAATTAAAAGGAGAAAAGTAATAAAGATGCGAGCTCAGTAGTTTTTGCGGTGCTATGGGGAGAAAACGGAGTGATGACGATTATAACTGACAGCAAAGGTTACCACTGAGCTGCTGGATGGGACTTTAGAGGAGGTGGAGCTGGTGAGGAAGGAAAGAAAACTGAAATGAACAGAAGGAGACAAATGGGGGGGGGAGTGAGAGACAGAAAGGAGGAGGTAAAGATGAGTCATTGTGAGCGGCACACGCTTTAAGCCCCATGCAGAGTAGGAAATGATAAAGGTGGATGAAAAAGGAAAGTGAGGACACAGGAGAGGGTAGAGAAAAAACAAGGGAAAGTGATGAAAGAGAGCAGTAAGACTAGAGGTGGGTGACTGCACAGATACAGGTAGGGGCAACAGAGGACAAGCATTTAGGGTCAAGGAAAAAGTCAAAAGAGAAAGTTAAGAACAGGATGACGAAGGAAGGGGTGTGGAATGAAGAAGAGGAGAGGAATGCTTGGAAAAGAGGACAGAGGGAGGAGAAAAGGGCCCCCCAGGGGGCTCTGCTACCTTGTTCCACCAGCCCTGCTGTGGTGCCTGCTGCTGCAGCAACAGCAGCAGCGGCAGCAGTGACCGAGGCCGGAGCCGTGGTCTGCCTGCTACCCACTGACACAAACGCACACGCACAGACAGAGTGAGAGGGAAAAACAAAAAGAAAGAGAGAGAGACATAGGAAGAGACAGAGAGAAAAGGGGAGAGGGAGAGAGAAAGAGCACAAGGAGGAGAGAATGGTTTATTAGTCTAAGATCACAGAACAGTTTTTCTATTGGAGACCATGTAAGAATGATCCCCATTGACCTGTCACATTAGACGTTCATTTTAAAAACATGAGAACATCAACCACAACGTGTGTCAACAACGCTTCACATAGAAAAACAGTGTCACGGACAACGTTGGTTACAAGGCATATTCCTTGCAAAATGAGACAATAGTAGCACATAAGGACATGGAGGGACTGGCAGACACAATAAGCTTTCCCTGAAAACAGTGCCCATGGATGCAGAAAACACATCTTTCATAATAAAATCAAATAAAATGAAATTGCACATAGACATGTCTTAGGACACACTGGAAAAAACAGAACAACCCGTTGGGAGTAAACTAGACAGTGCTAGCAGGGTCTTACCAGAAAAGTTCCTTGACACTAGCATGGTAGTCAGGATAGCCCCCTGCAAGGAGAGAGAATAAGTTAAAGAGGAAAAACCAAACAAACATTCTCTAAATGTGAAACACTGTGGAAGAATAAATGGACGAGCATGCGAGACGCACTTTAAGTTTTCTCCTGGCGTTAAACTTCTTCAGGCATTCCACTGTCTCTTGTCTGTGCATCATTGAAGCCACTGTAGAGCGTTGCTATAGAGACAAACAAGGGAAAAATGACAAGTTATCGATGCATTTGTGTGTGTTTGATCGCTGAAGTGTGTGGTGGATACTTAGACGAATGCATAAAGCAAATGCTTGAACTTACGCAGACCCATGGGTGTTTGAGGGCCTCTTGTGCAGTGATTCTCTTAGCTGGGTTAATGGTCAGCATCTGGTTAATGAGGTTTTTGGCTTCAGGAGTGACTGTGTCCCACTCTGGCGATGGAAACTGGTAGGCATAACATAGAAGGTCAAATGCAGTAAAAAGACACTGCGGATTTTGAACCAATCCAATATTAGGTCCAGCCTTTTCTGATTTTTGTTTCCACATAATCAATGAAGAACACTGCCTGGGCCTCCTGCATCTTTAAGTTGTGATTTTATAGCAACAAGGTCTTGCACAAGTATGACAAAACTGTCAGTAATAAAAACTCTCTTCATGTAGTCAACTACTTGATTACTTTTTAACAGTCCAGAGGCACCGTCATGATGGTCCTCTGTTGTAAGATCTGGAACACATATGTGAGGGCTTTCACACACTACTACCTTGGACACTCTCATACAGCCTCTGCTCGTTTCAGTCAAGTCTGCTGCTTCATTTGCAGTTGATGAACTCATTTTTTCATACTTCCTTGTTTCCAGAGAAGAGTCCCAGGTAAGTAACTTGCCATTAACTAGCTTCAAAAACCTCAGAAACACATACTTCTGATTCTTATTCTGCTGTTCTAAAGATGAGCAGGCCCTACAGCATTTAGATATTCCCCCAGCTCAGAAGTCTACCTGCTGTTTGTGTCAAATAGATGGTATCAGTGAGATTTTTGCATAAAGATCATTTTGCTTTATATAATGTGACACAGGAACAGCACTGGTGGCCATAGTGAAATCCAATAATTATGGCCAGGAGAGCAAGACTGTAATGGTTTCCCAAGGTAGATGAAGCCCTTATTAAGGCTTACACTATTCCAGCATGCCAGGGAACATGGGACTCTCTTTTCTCCATTCCTATCATCTTTCTCCTTGCTCATCTGCTGGATGCATTAAAGACACTGAGCCAGCTCCTGAAACTCCTTGAAGCTGACCTTCAAGGATCTGAATTATACTTCTGGAGAAGTATAATTCAGATCCTTGTACTTTGTAATTATCCTTGTAAAAATCCTTGTAATTATACTTCTTAACTCTGGAGAGTTAAGGTTTGGCAAAAGATGCAGAAACATTTAATGTTCTCTTCCTTTGTTACTGTTAAAGCTGCTTGATGACTTGATCAAAGAGGAATGTAACAAACTGCATTATTTAAGATGGTACCCCAGAAAGGTGGCCCTAAAAAAACAAAGCCAGCACAATCTTAAAAGCAGTTCAATCTCAAAACTGGGTGTGCTGCATCTTGGATGATTCAAGAGATGGCTAAAGAATGTACATCTAGATTCTGTTAAAGAGAACCACAACATGGTGATGCTTACTTGTCAGAACATAGTGGCTCATAAGTAACCCCGACCAGAATATAACATTCACAAACACTTTCTAACAGTACATCAGTTACCAAGGGGTCCAGATGACTGATCGGCTCGCCTTGGCACAAATCTCACATGCCGTTCAGTCTCAGGGAGGGAACACTGATAAACTCCATGTATTATATAATTTGTATTTATTTTGAATGGTGTTCAAAAACCAGGTGAATCCCAGTCTTACTGAATTTGTTTTCATGATCCTCTTAGCTCTGTGGTTGGTCTGAGTTTAACAGTAAGTGTGTGAGCTGTCTGAGTAGGGTACTGGCTGAGAACTACTAGGTTATGGGGTTTCTATGGAAAATAGCAACAGGAAGGAATATGTATAATGTAAGCAGGAGAAATCAACAGAGGACTTAAAGAAAGAACTGAAATAGGGCAACAAGACAAAGATGACAAGCAGAGGAGAAGAAATAGAACAAAAAACATGAGCGTGACAGAGGCAGAAAAGAAAAATGGGCACAACTCACGTCGTAAGCGCCAGCTTTAATCTGCTGGTAGAGTTTATGTTGGTCTTCATCCCAGAACGGAGGATAGCCAACCAGCAGAATGTAGAGAATCACACCTGATACACACACACACACACACACACACACACAGCCCTGATTTTCTCCTCTGTTTATTCATTCAGTCCTGACATTTGCATGGGTCGGTCCTTCAAGTGCATTTGTGTGCATGTGCGTGTATGTGTGTGTTTACCACAGGCCCAGATGTCCACAGGTTTTCCATATGCCTCCTTCCTCAGCACCTCAGGGGACAGATACCCTGGTGTCCCCGCAAAACCTGCATTACACAGAAACACATTTATATTAATTATCTAGCATAACCGAGTGGCTGAATTATTTACAATATACTTAATTTTGACTGCAATTTATTTACTTAATTTTTTTTTTCCCTACCAGGCCCTATTTTGCCAAAAAGTATTTGTGAAGGCTTGAGTACTTAATCTAATGTATCAGATTATCCATTCACACCTTTAAAGCATTATTAGCTTTCATTATTATTAAATTCCTCAAATTAGAACCCTGTTGGATGTTGGGGAATGTGAGATTTGTGAGGGAATAGATAGATAGATAGATAGATAGATAAATAAATAAATAAATAAATAAAGAATGCAGCCCTTGCGATCTGAGAATTGCCTTCTTTCAAATTTGATTTCAGTATAAAAACGTTTAAGGCCTATTTTTTTGTTCAGTGCTCAGATCACTACATCTTTATCCGTGATTAAATACTACATTAAGATTTTAAGTGGGGAAAGAACTGGCAGTCTGGCACATGACACTGAGGGCAAAAATCAGTGAGTTTTAGTTTAATTTAGTTATACATGATGAAGAAAAGCAGACTATAACCTGTGGTTACCTGGTACCGCCAGCAGTACTACCATCAACAATAACTTTTAAAGAAGCCCTTTGCCAAACTAGATCTAAAATGGTATAGATCTAAATGTCTTTGTTGCTCTACCAAACATGGCTGCAGCGGAAAAAAGAGAACGGATCCTTTAGAACAGCCAACAGAAATTGACTGGGAGCAGTGAACCTTTAAAATGTCTGAACAGGGTAAGTTCAAGGACATGGGCTGAACAGAATAGGAGTCAGAAAGCATGACTTTAAACATAATATTGTTACTTCACGGCTACTACTTTAATTTATTGTTAATATTGTTTATGTTAATATTGGTTAAAATTGTTACTACTATGGTTACATACCGAACCATGCCTGCTGATCTCCCTGCACCTCGATGGCCAGGCCGAAATCAGCCAATTTGACGGCGGCATTCTTACACTTGCTGGCCAGGAGCAGGTTCTCTGGCTGAATGAGGAGCAGGCAGAACATTACTATTTCCTCAAAAACTTACAGCACGTATAGAAACACACACTTGCAGAGATTCTGAACACAGTGCCAGGGTATACAGTACATGCACACCAAACTGCTCAGAGCTAAATGCACATATGAGCAACATATCATCACACATGAACACCACACACACCCACACCAAAATCAATCCCATATCTCCCCTACATTTAATTTTACACAAACATACATGCAGACACACTTAAGACATCCATCATTCTTAGCCTTATTAACTGAAGGCAATGACATTAAATGAATACACAGCTTAAATTGCATCAGAGTGGTGGGCACATGTCCATTAATGAGTCAAAGGCAGGGTGAAGGTCTCAGAGTTTGTAACTTCTTGGGAAAATAATGAAGTCAGAGCTAACAGAATATCACAACTTCCTGGTTTGTGATCCTTGTACTGTCACTGTTCTAACCATTTCCCCCATTTCTATTTTCTACAACACAGCAGCTGCCCTTAACACAGTGTGAAACTTACTCCAGGGTGTTTCGCTGCCCTTCCTTTTTGCAACCCTGGATAGAATAAAAAAGCTCAGATAATGGATAGATGAATGAACCAATATAAATGCTCCAAACAAAATAAAAACGCAAACCTTTTTTTGCCTTCTTCTGTATATTTATCATTTTGAAGATACTTATTGGTTTTGGACAGCAACAAAAGATGTATTGCAATGACAGAAGTATTGCTTTTGCTGGTATTTAGTCGTTTGTGTGTGTGTGTGTGTGTGTGTGTGTGTGTATACTCCTCCCAGATGACCTAGATTAGCTAGCCTCATTACTCTCTGTCACTAATAGATACTAATGATGTGCTAAACCCCACAGACCTCCCAATACTCTAAACACAAACACCTGACTAAAGTGCAAAGCTTGCCGACACTTAAAAATACATGATTGATTTGAAGATATCTACAAATCTTCAACAAAGAAAAGAAACCTTAAACCCTGCCTTTTAGAACATCATTTCCTTGAACTATCACATTTTATTCCAATGTTTTAAAACAATAATTCTGTAATAAAATGTGCAATAGAATGAAAATAACAAAATAAAGAAAAAAAAAAACAAAAACCTTTTCACCTTAATAATTGACTGCAGCTGACAGCGTTAATATAACTCAAATGTACAAAGTGCAGAAACCATATACGCCCTTTAGCAAAGACACCACTGCAGTTTAAACGTGACACTTTTATATCTCTTTCCTGCATTGCAGGGGCTTGAGACTGCAATCCACTTCATCTACCTCTCTCTCTCTCCCTCTTTTTCTCTCTTCTTAGGCAGTGTAGTATGCTGTGCACTGCCATACAAGGGGCGATTTCTCCTCATCACAACAGAAATGCGTACACATTTTACAGTTACTTTTACATCTCTTTTCAGTTTTACACATCACAAAAGGGCATTACTGAAAATCTACAACTGGCTCCATTCTTTTAAAGTGACTGCTAATCTGTTCTCTACAAACCTCAGGTTGACACTGATTCCCTTTATAACCCACAACCACAATATCTACTTCAAAGATCAATTTCCTGTGACTCCTGCCACACTCCTATATGACATCACAACCACACTGTCTACTTCGAAAATTACTGACCATGAGATACTCTCTGTGACATCACCACACTTCCAATAACTATAGAAGTAGATTATCTTTATGACATCATTCTTACTTCAAACATCTATTGACTGTTTGATTATCTCTGTAGAATCATTGTCACATTACCTGTTTCAAACATCTACTGACATCACAACAACACTGCTTACTTCAAAGGTTCAAATGTTAATTCTTCTATGACATCACGGCCACATCATTCATTTCAAACATATATTAACAGTTATTCTCTGAAATCACTATCTCCTTGTTACCTACTGACTCTGATTCCATCTATGAACTCACTGCTTCCATCAAACATCTACTGAGTCTTTGATTCTGTCTATGAACTCACTGCCTCACCGTTTACTCCAAACACCTACTGACTCTTTGATTCTCTCTGACATCGGTGTCTCACTGTTTACTTCAAAGATCTATTGACTCTAAGCTATTGGGGTACTGAAGCAATTATACCCAAATTTAAAATCTGAAAATCTGGGTGTACGTAAAAAAATGTGTTTTGGCATCACCACCAACATTTTTTCACCTCAAAAATTCTACCGGCTCAGTAATTCTCTATGACTTCCCTGCTACTCTGTTCATTTTAGAACTGCCTTCGTTATTCTGCTATACTTTTGGCCTATATTATCCACCCATAGTTAGTTATATCACACAGCTGAAGCTCAGACTTATTTCTGGGAGGTTAAACTTGCCAACACAGCAGAGTGTCAGAACACAGTGAGCTAAATCAAAAGACTTAAGGCTAGATTGTGGGAGGGTTTTTGTAGAACAGCAAAGCTGGAAAAATCTCCCTCACTCTCATCTTTAAACTGTGTAGCATCTGCACTAACCTGCACCCCTTCCTAATTTCCTCTCCCTCCTACATAAAAGAGACACACAAAAATGTTCACTACTAAAAGACCATCAGCTGCACAAAAAAAAAAATTTTTTTTTATTTAAAATCACACACACATTTGAAACCTACTAGGCTGCCTGAGTTGCTTTGAATTGTATATGGCTGCCTTGAGATAAGCTATAAGGGGGGGAAGGAAAAAAAAAAGGTCTACTACAGTGTGTACGCTCGTGTGTGTGATCCTGCTGTGGCTCGAGAGAGCTCTCCATGTGGGGTATATGTGGAACTGCGAGCGCGTGTGCCTTTCAGAGCATTCTCATTCCTGTAGAGGCTGCTGCATTCCTGCCCTGGAAGAGTAGGAATAGTAGACCTCCATTCAAAAGGGCACTCCAATTTAAGCAGACATCGATAGCATGAAACCAGAGTGGCCCTGCACTCAGGGGACCCTTCTGGCCTACTAAACAATAACGCACCTACAAGAACCAAATAATATCTAGCCTTGGCAAACGTATAACTCCTGACATATTGTTTAGTAGGTGATATGAAATAAACTATTGAACATACAGCCTTAACGTTCTCCTGACCCAGAAATCAACTGACTGGACAAGCACACCAGTTCTGAATCGAAGTTCTGACCAAAAAAAAGAGTGAATGCACAAAATTTTGAAATGAAATTCTTCATAAATGTAAAATATATTTCAATATACTATCCTTTACATAACTATAAATTTTAAAAAAAACCTCAATTTTAATGTAGTATATTGAGAAAAAAATTCTATTTTAGCCTTTTTTAAATTAGCAATAGCTGTGTGGTATTTAATCATTCCAGGTGCTTTTTTCACCCTTGCACTGTTATTGGTATGAGTTAATATACAGTTATACACTGTAAATCCATCTTCCAGAAAAGGAAGTTTACAAGACAGCTGGTAGATCTCATCAGAGCACAAACAACGGTGACTTTCAATAGATATTAACCAATCTTTCAAAACATGTCCAAACAGGAAGGTTCCAACTTTGTCTAGATCTACCATTCTCATATGGTTACTTCATGGTGCATTGCTCCAAGTGCAGCTGTCTCTGATTCAATGAAAGCAGGCTGAACTACCTGGAAAGTGCTGTAACATCAAATCCTTAAAACTTATCCAAGTTTTCTGAAACCTAAGCATCCATAAGACGAGTAATCTTCCTTCCAATGTAAATGTATCATTGCACTGTAAGCAAAAAAGTGCTGGTTAAAAAACATAAAAGCAATTTCTAAAAGATCACTAAAGTGTAAGCAAAAGTTAAAGTGGTGCATTTGAACCTGGGTGTGGTGACTGGCCTGCACCTGCTGACTACACTCTCAGCACAGGGCTTTAGGGGAAAGTGTACTTCCATTACAGTGAAGAGGTTCAGTGTATTAAAAGACAGAATTTTTAAAGATGAGACTAAAAGGGTTCAGCAGTGAAATCTCAGCGCTTAGGTTTATGCACACCACTGTACCTTACTGCAGGTACAGTAAGGTTGCAGGTTCAAATCCCCCCTCCAGCAGTGGCTGGCCCTAAAAGTAGCTGAACTCACCTTTCATATGGAGTGTCTTCCTACTTTCAGACATTAAGTATATAGCTCAACTGTGTCCATGTCCTTTTTTGCTTTTGTCTACACCTTTTAAGGTAAAATGTCTTTCAAAAACTACTCTTCACTGTAGTAGTCTTACCTGATCAATCTTGAGACACTTTGAGCACCAATGAAACACTCAAAATTCTGCTGAAACACAGTAAAACTACGAAAAGATATGAAGTAGCCACTGTCCCCAGAACTTGTCACACACTCTGCACAGTGGTCGCTACATCCTCACACACCAAACATACATCACCTGCACACTCCCAGAGAGACACACACTCACACACATACACAGCTCAGCAGACAATGACATTACACCTGTCACTCACCTTCAGGTCTCGGTGCACCACGCCCATTTGATGGCAGTGAAGCACCGCCTCCAGGATCTGCTGGATGCAATGACTGCATGCAAACACCAGGGGCGCATGTTAGTCTGAGCAGCGCTACAGTCCCGTGCACAGGCCAAGGGTGGGGGGGAGGGAGAAAAAGACTTGGGGCAGGGAAGAAAGGGAAGGGGGGTATATATCTCTACAGACACAAGCTCTTGCCTCCCCCTCCCCAAGAAAAGTGAGAAATACATCAGTGGCAAAATTCGCTTTGGCAAGCACAAGTGTGCATTGGAGTAGCATGAGACATCAACACCTATTTAATTTTCTGGTTCTGGGCCCATAATCTGGTTAACAGATTAAAAATTTAATCTCTAAATTTAGCAAAAACCAAATCACAACCACCTAGAGGTGGGGCAGGTTGTTAACCTGCTTTTATAACTTCATTCTCTCTAGAACATCTTCAACTCTCCAGTTTTAAGTGGTAAAAAGAACAGAATGAAACTACAAATCCTATAATTCTGCACCACACAAACAGAAGGATGGTAACTAATGTTTGTTTGCTGGAAGCAAAAACTAACATGATTAAGGTGCTGTCTGATTTACTGAAAGGTTAGTTTGCCCATTGTAAATGTAGCTGTAATGAGAGGTCAGCGCAAGACATTTATGCAGAATTATGGAAACTGCAGTTCTGCTGTGATAAACCTGTAACTATGCGCCGCCCACAAATGTATTCATACTACTGCTTCAAAACCGAAGAGACTTGTAAACTCCAGGTCTCTTCAAAACATGGAGTTTACTGTTTATATTTTACACTGTTGAGCTGATGTCACTTTCAACACTGCTGTGTTGTTTGGGGTCGCATCAGAAATCTTTGCACTTTCGCTAAAAATGAATAGCATGGAACTTTTGAGTTTCGGTCTAGGATTTAAATTGCAGTGCATAACTAGTGTAACTCTGTAACTTGTCCTTTAACATGACCAAAACAACATCTAATCTGACCCAATACTGTGATCCGTTATGCAATGCATAAATATACATATATATGGATTTAGTTCTGACAACGTAATCTTACAACAGTTGCTATGAAAATTGGTTGAATTGTGTAAAAACCTTTGTAGTAGAAGCAATACAATGCTTTTTGCTTTGATGAGCAGCTTTTTTGCCAATGGTGTGTTTTCAAGATCCAACATCTTAACTATCATAACTACAAAAACTACGAAGTGAGCCAAAGCTGCAAAGCCGGAAAAGCTCCACTGCAAGACTGAGCCGATATTTTCCGTTCTAAGATTTTTGGGGACTTTAACTATTACACACACTCTGTGACAGTCTTCACAAAGGCTGGGAGGTAAGGCTGTGTGCCTATGGAGAATATGTGCTCTTTTATTCTAATCTATACTCTATTCCTGTCTAAATACAGATCTATAGGATCAACCTACATCATAAATTTCTGCTGTACAGATCAATACACAAGTCTTACTTTAAGAATTCTGTGTTGTAAATGAAGGTGTAACAGAGACACAGTTTTACCATCCAGGATAAAAGCACAGCACAGACCAAAAACAGATTCTTGCCTTTCATTGTGATAAAGCAGTCAGTAATAGAAGGAAACAGGGTTGGGAGGTGAAATTTATCACAGGGAGACCACAGAGGGTGATGGACACAGAATTGTGCACAGGTTACCATATATCTATACAGGACCTGATAGATATATATCGAAACGAACACTAGAGACACAACCGTGATGTTCCTTTGCATGACTGTGTGTGTGTGTATGTGTGTGTGCGCGTGTGAACTCACGAGTGTTTGTGTGCTTGTGCATGTGTGGGAGGTTGTTTACATGCGCAGTTTGGGGCAGCAGCAACGCACACATGCATGTGAGCTGGTTGCTAGGAGACCGCAGCCTGTCGTCATGCGTCAATATGCCAAAGGGGTGCAGTAGTGCTGTTGGGTGCAGACTGTAGGCTAGGGCAGAGTGGGGAAGGGGGGGTAGTGGTGTAAGGTTCAGCTATATGCCAAAGTGCATTGAGTTTTAAAAGCAAGGTTAAAACAGTTAACAGCTACTTAACACTGAACAGATCACAGACGGAGGGGTTCAGTTAGGACACACCTATAGTGTGTTCAGTGCAGCGCAGAGATGGTACACCTCTCATTGTCGGACTTAAGAAATTGTAAAGAAAGAAAGATCTTCATAGAAACTCAGAAAGAAAGACGGAGAGAATGATCTGTATATTTATGCAGATAGAGATTAAGATAAACTAAAGACAAAGAAAGAAAATGTGTGAGAGATATTATATGACTGTGTGCGTGTGTGTTTACTCTCTGATATACCCTGGCAGGTATGGCACTAAAGATCAGGACAATAAATCATAATGCTGTCCCTTCCAATGAATAAATACTGCACAGGTCATAGCACACCTAAACTGATACACATTCATGTGAGTGTACAGACTAAAGTACATGATGTGTTATAACTACAGGAGCGTTACAAAAATGTGTTATCTATCTCTACAGGTGTTTTCTGACTATAGCAGTTTTATAAATGCAGAATTAATCATTAGAACTACCAATAGAGGTGTTTTAACTTAGTTTTATACAGGAGAGTTAAAGGATATGAACAGGATGCTGTTACGACACAGTCTGGAATGAAACTGTGCCTCATGTGTGTCCTTATGGGAAGATGTCAAATTGAGTATGAACACATGAATATGTGAATATGAGCATGTGAGTGTGTGTGTGTGTGTCTTTTCACCTCCCCCACTGTCAGCTGTTGAGTGCTGTGGCCTGCAGGGTAAAAAGTCTTTGGGGTGCTGCCGCAAGAGGACTGTTACAAATGTTACTGTGTCAGGCCATAACCTACATGCCATCCAGAAAAGCTAGAAGACCAATGACCCGACTGTCTGCACTTCACACAGGGCAAAATTTTAAGTATGTAATTACTGATCAATAACCCTGGCACGACACCCTGGCATGGCGAAATGAAAATCTCTTTTAGGGGGCAGATTGGCCTGGGTGCGTAATAATTACTAAATTCAATGTGTGCAGGATTAGTATACTTCAACCAGGACGTCCCAAAGAGCCACACCCGAAACAACAATAAATCAGGAATTTAAAACGTCTTAAATCTTTTAAACTTATCTAAAAAACATCACACAATCTTTAACACATTATTGTGAGAGATTATTACAGTTGTGCATTTTCCTTTTATTTAACTCAGCTAACACAAACTCACAAGAACATAAATGTATTATATTTTCTGTGAACCTTAGATTTATTTCAATAAGAACAATTTTTTGAAGGCAGGCTAATTAAAACACCATTTTCTAAGAACATAAAGTAACGATCTCTGTCAATCTCTGCGCGTCTTTACCCAATCATTAAGGTGCGCCGGGATTTTTTATCTATTTAATAGTTTGACTGGGTTATGATTATTAAACTCCAATTACTTTGCAAATGTTTTGTATGAAAATATATCCATTTGTGTGACCCAGCTAGCCCGCAAAAGTCACTTTGCTGTTTACAGCTTGTGATAAATGGCTGTGTTTAACACTGAACCCTTTAAAAGCACTAAGTGACACCAATCAGAGCAGCTTACATTCAGCAATGTCATTTATGTTTAAGTTTTTGTACCTAATTAAGATAATCAATAATTAATTAAATGCAATGAATGTCAAATAATGTCAAATACAAAAAATTGTAATTTAAATGTTAATATTTTATATACATATATAACAAAAAATATATATAGAACAAAACTGACCTGTGAAACAGATTAAACTCAATTTTATGGCCACTGTGTAAAGGGGTTAAAGATCCCCTATTACGCAAAAAGTAATCTTCACTGTTAAATCTGTAAACAGTTTCTAATCATAATGATCACCCTAGAGCCTGTTGACCTGTTTAGAAAATATATACATATTGAATTCCCAGTTTTTGTTAAGTCTAGATTTTGTAAAGCTCTGTTATTGTTAAGAAACCAGCTCATTTAGATGTGTTTGCCTTTTCAGCCCACAGCAAGAAAGTCCAGCCCACTTACTACAGTTATTTGAAGCGTTTTAACAACTGCTATTTGAAAAAAGCAGAATAAAGCAAAGCCAATCAGAGCAGAGGTCATTTACATATTGATTTAATGTCATGGTCGCTAGAACCTGTTAGTTTAAAAGGGTAAGGAGAGACTGAACATTGGTCATTTATAGTATGAGAAGTAGAAAAATACAAAATATATTAAATGAGAAAAATGGATGACAGATCCTCTTGTGTGAATTAACCAGTTAAAAATGGGGTTTACAGAACATGCCTGTAGATAAAACATAGATTCCAGTCACAGAATCATCAGGGTGACTAGTTACAAGTGGAAAGATGAACTCACTTGGTAAACGTGTGTGTGTGTGTGTGTGTGTGTGTGTGTGTGTGTGTGTGTGTGTGTGTGTGTGTGTGTGTGTGTGTGTGCGCGTGTGTGTCTCCCCAGGGTACTATAGTAACGTATAACACGCTCGTTTCTGCTCCAGCCACCGAATTATTCAACAGATATTGAGGCGGGCAGACAGAGAGAGAAAGCATCTGCCACCCGCTTTGGAAGAAAGAGCATACTGGCGTCTGCAAGCTGCTTTAATAATGGCACGTTCAGTAGCTGTATTGTTGACGTGCTCAAATCATTTTCATGAAAAATAAAATTCAATAACAGCGGGCGGGAAAGTAAGCCCAGAATTATATGAAGCTTCGAGCTTTCATTTCAATTCCATGTAAAGGAGACACGCAGTAGTGATGTGTCTGAAGCTTGAGGTCCAGTTAATCATATAAGGATGTATGTGTCACACGTAGGTTGACTGAATAGGAAAAAAATTAAAATACCAAGCAATCTATACAAAAATACAGATAAAAAAAAGCATTAGAAATTATTCAACACTAGTGTTGTGGCTAGAAAATGCTATATAGACACATAAAATAAGGACACTTGGAAGAGGTTGGGGGTGCAGGCAATGCAAGAACAAAAGCTCATGATGCCACCGACAATCTGACTGACAGACATACAGACAAGCAAGACCCACAGACAGACGGACGGACGGACGGACGGACAGACAGATGCAGGCAGAGAAGGATGTGAGTGAGCTACATACTAACCTTCAGGTCCCTGTGCACTATGTCATGTTGGTGAATGTGATTGACACTGTCAAGAATCTGATGGATACAGTGACTGTGAAGACAAAAACAGGGGAGAAAAAGAAGAGGGAAAGGGGGAAAGGGACAAGAGGAGAAATGGAGGGAGAGGGTGAGAGGAGAAGCAAACAGAAAAAAAAAGTCGATGATGAAGAGTGGTAATGTGAAACAGAAATGTATTGAATTATGACATCAAATGAAAACGTGTGTGTGTAACAAAGGGTCAGGAGGAATGCAAGGATGCAGGAAAAAGAGGCATGAGATGGAGGGAGGATCCGTTGAGGAGAGAGAAAAAAGAAGGGGGGGGGGGCAAGAAGTGGAGGAGGTGAGGAGACAAAACATTTTCAACATGATGAGACACAAAACCAGCAGCAGCACAACATGCTTAGGAGAGAGAGAGAGAGAGAGAGAGAGAGAGAGAGAGAGAGAGAGAGAGCTGTCTCTTATACACATCTTAGGAAGACAAGCACTGACGACATGATCACCAAGGATCGGAGATGAGTTTAAAGGGGTGTGTGTGTGTGTGTGTGTGTGTGTGTGTGAGAGAGAGAAGACTCTGTTCAAGGCAGTGAAAGATTTAGAAACATCTTAAACTAGTTTGTGTAACTACTTGTAGTGTGAACTACTGCTGCTCTGATTCTGAATCGTGAAATCTAAAAGAAAGGATTATAGAGGTTTAGAGAGTCATCACCCACACCCCAACACACACACACAGTATATAACAAACAGCACATCTACATTTTAAATGGTTTCCCATCAGGTTGCATCACCAGTTTAAGATATAGGTTAATGATGTAAATTAAGATCTTCTTTAAAGATAATTGGATATACAAGTTTTTGTTCTGACATTGACAGTTAGTTTATAAGTTATTTACCTCCATTTGTCACCAGTTTATGATTAAAGGCCACATTTAGGGCCAAATAGCTGATTATTGGACCATTAATTAACAGCAATAACTGACTTTAAAATTATTTGTTAATTATTAGGAATTTTAAATTGAATTAAATTTCAGCCAAATAAAATCAATAAAAAGTGGGAAAATATCAAATGAATACATAAAGATAATAATACACAATTATATTTGCTATAAAAATAAAAAGTACAGTTCTCGCAATCATTAACCTGGAATGACCTGCCATAAAATCTTTCCCCGGAACATTTTGCAGTATGGTTTTAAAGTGATGGATATTTTTCAAAAGATTTATATCAATACAATCTTTACACCTCAGATGCTTTGATGGCAAAAAACCTCAGTACCTAAATAGACTGCTGTATTTTTAGATTAAACAAAAAAAAGATATAAAAAAATATTATATTTTTCTGATATGAATTAAATGTATAGTTATATAAAATAATAATACAGTAATCTCCCCCGACGCTCTCTCTCTCTCAGCAAGACGGGTCTGATAAACTCACTAAGCGGTTTCTGGCTCATCTGGTTCCTGTAAAGGATTCTGGACGCTCTAAAACGCTACATTTCTATTCACTGCGTCAAGTCAAAGCAGAAAAAAAAAGCCTGTCCAAAATAGACAGTGGATTATGTAGATACAACTAAAGATGAACTGACTGGTTTAGTCCTAGTCCTAATCATATCAAGGGTCTAAATTCAGATCAGCCAGATCACAAAGCATTACCATCCTTCAGACACTCACTGGTGCTGCACTCAACTGTGCTCCACCTGACAAGAGACAAAGCCATCAAAGCCACCAGTGACACAGTTTGACAGAGCGAGGGAAAAAAATTAGAAAGAAAGGGAGAAGAGAGGAACAACATAACAACTGAAAAAAAGAGAGAAGAGAGATGAAGTCCTAATTACAGCAGTTAATTGGAGACCTAGTTTCTACCTTCCTTTGAGGACACGGGGGCGAGAGATAGATAGATAGAGAGACTGAAAGAGAGGGTAAATGTATTAAGTATTATTATTGTGTGTGTGTGTGTGTGTGTGTGTAATATATATATACATATATATATATATATATATACACACACACACACACATATGTAATGTATATATACACACATACATAAACACATACACAGGCTTTTAACAGAAAAGTGATAAGACAAAGCAGACAGATATACAACATTTGGCAACACACCACACCCACCCACCAACCAACTCAGTCAGTCAGTCAACACACACACACCCACACACACACATACACATACACACACACCCAACAAACAACACTGAACTGATAAAAAGCCCAGGGTGCCCACACCAGCTAATGCTGACATTTACACACAGATACTAAGCTTAGGCAGTCTGACCCCACTGATAACATGAAACCAACTGCTAAGAAATGTTAATGTGAAACGAAAACTACCACAAAGCTCCCATACAACTCCATAAAATGAATATATAATGAATGAATATCTTTTAATACCGTATTTAAGATCACAGTACATATTACACACAGTATATATTGTGCAGTTCTGCACAATACAGACACTGAGCATTAGCATTACACTTCAACATATAAGGATGGCGATACTTAGTCCTACATTATATACACTGTTTTCTTTTTAACCAATTATATTAAACAATCAAATCGACTTTGTTTAATTGCTGTCATAACAACACAATGTTTCAGACAACTTTGAATGTCAGTTAAACATATGCATTTACATTTTAGGCATTTAGCAGGCGCTCTTATCAGTTAAGGACACCACTACCCCCCTTCCCCAGCGCTCTTATC
Organism: Hepsetus odoe; assembly: GCA_017165825.1. Taxonomy (NCBI): domain Eukaryota; kingdom Metazoa; phylum Chordata; class Actinopteri; order Characiformes; family Hepsetidae; genus Hepsetus; species Hepsetus odoe. The sequence continues at coordinate 18,449,077 of CM029390.1, forward strand.
CACTTCCACATCCTAATTATAGAGACAGTCCCCCTGGAGCAGCTCAGGGTTAAGGGCCTTGCACAGGGATCCAGTGGTGGTAGTGCCAGAGGTGGGATTAGAACCTAGGACCTCTTGAGCCACATAGATCTGTAGGCAAGTATCCTACCAAAGACAACATACCCATTTTTCTTCAGCTGGCCCCATAAAAATCACACTAACTAGTTAATTCCAAGCATTTTTAACTCCAATATCAACTAATTCTACATGCGAGAGACAGCAAGCAAAGCTCAAAGTGCCGTCCTAAGCGCCAGCCTCTGTAACGCCTGATCTTTCATTTAGGGAGCGGTTTTTGTAACTATATTGAGTTTTGACAATGTCAGAGGAAGCTATAGATAAAATTTATAATGGGTAGAAATACATTCTTGTGTCTTCTTCTTGTTCTTTCGGCTGCTCCCATTAGGGGTCAGCACAGCAGATCAACTGTCTACATTTCTCCTGGTCCTCTGCATCTTCCTGCTTCAAACCAACTGCCTGCATGTCCTCTCTCACCACGTCCATAAAGATCAGGCAGCACTATCTTCAACATCAACTCTCCTCTGTCCGACACAACTTTGCTTCTCTAACTTCATCTCCAAACCTTCCAACCTGAGCTGTCCTATGATTAACACGTGTATCAAATCCTGTCCATCCTCATCACACCCAATGAAAAAAAATCTTAGCATCTTTAACTCCGATACCTCCAGCTCTGCTGCATGTCATTTTGTCTCCAACCCCTATAGCATAGCTGGACTCACTACCATTCTGTGAACCTTTCTTTCACTCTTGCTTGTACCTGCCTGCCACAGATCACTCCTGCCATTTGTCTCCACCCATTCTTTTCTTCGCCTCTCTTCCACACTTGCCGTTACTCTGAACTGTTGATCAAGCGTTTAAATTCCCCTACCTTTGTCACCTCTACACTTTTCTTAACTCTCCACTTTCCTCCCTTTTGGTTCCATTCATGTATTCGCTCTTTGTCCTACTTTAATTCCACTTTCAACTTTTTCCACTTTCATTCCTCTCCTCTCTAGAGTAGATCTCAAGCTCTCCAGGTTCTCCTCAAGCTGCTGCTTACTCTCTACAGATCACAATATAATCCTTAGACATCATCAGGACTCCTGTACCAGCCTAGATCTGTCAAACTATTTCATCAGCAGTGCAAACAAAGAATGGATTCTTTCAGCAAATAATTCCACCTCTAACTAGTGTCCATCACTCCTGCAGTTACCTGTAACACTGCCTTCATACATATCATGTAATTCTCTCACATACTTCTCTGCCACACTCCTCCTCATACAAAACCACAACTTAAATAAGTATTAACTACAGCCATTTCCATCCTTTTAGGAAAATCTACAAGTATCTGTACTTCTGCATTCCTCTCATGGCTTTCCACACACCTGCCACTCCATCCTCATCCCTCTGACCTTTCCCAACACATGTCCATTAAAAAATCCACACAATCACCACTCTCTCTCCCCTGGGTACACTCTCCTCCTGCCTCTATCACTGTGGCGCTGTGCTGTATGTTCTCCCCTGGCCAATGACAAGAAAAAGTCACTTTCACTTCGGAAACCCCTTTAGTGTAGCCCATTCTCCTTCCATCCATACATGATAAGACAATTAAACCGCTTATAATGCACCAGCCCTTCACCCTTCTACCACTAACCTTTCTTCTCCATCATATCAGCTAATTATCTACCTTACCAGTCATGTATAACATTCAGTTCCTACCCTCACTTCCCTTTCCTTTACTTCCTTCTCTTCTCCTTTGGCCGACAGTAGTCCAATTTCCACCAGCACCCTGTCAGCACTGGTGGCGGTCGTTGTTAAGCCAGGCCTCGACTGATACAAGTGGAAATCTGTTTTGTTGTCCCCATATTGATTTGACAAAAGTTTTATGGATGTCCTTCCTGATGTAACCCTCCCATTTATTCGGACTTGGGACCGGCATGAAGAAATACACTGGCTTAATGCCTCCTGATGGCTGAGTTATAAATATGTTCTGTGTGGTTAACTTTTTCTAACAAGACAATGGTCCAAGTGGATGCAGCAGAGCGCAGTAGGTTAATTAAGCTCATAATAGCCTCACACATTCCTCAGCACACAGTACCATGTCGGTCATTAAAACTGACCGCTCCATGCCCCCTGCTATAAATCAGCAAAATTTGCAGTTAGAGGGTTTATAAAAACATATGAGAAACCAGCAAACACCAATTAATTATTATCTCTTAGGAGAGATCAGTTTTTTCGATAATCCAACTACCACTAGCAAGCTGTTTACCAATCTGTTGTTGAGATTAGCTACATCATATTTAAACCTGGTCACTGTATTATTAAATAGTGAATCTAAACTGCAGAAAGATTTTTAAAGGTTTGATGGATTTTAATCTCTCTAAAGACTGCCTGAGTTACTGCTATTGCTATGCACAATTTTGAACAGGTCAATTGCAATCTTTCTTTACTGAGATGTGGAAGGATGTGTGTGTGTGTGTGTGTGTGTGTGTGTGTGTGTGTGTGTGTGTGTGTATCTGTGTGTACTGCTGTAGTGAGAGGATGAGATGATGAGGGAGGACAATAAAGAGTGAACTGAGAGCAGAGACAGAAGAAGCTAGAGGAAATAAGTAGTGACACACATAGACTTGTATGGTTTTCAGTCACTGATTCAAACACTGTCTACTCATCTAAATGTAGTGGGGGCACATCTAGTAACAAACTGCATGCTGAAGTAATATCAATTACGTTACTGTTAAAAGGACCAATACATATCATTAGCAGAAATAACCTCACTGAAATAAAACAGCTTGGAAAGAAAATAGCAGAGATGTAGCCCACATATCTATACCAGAATAAGGAGTGCACCAGAAAAACCCAATGAGTTGTTTGATCTTTTTTTAACTTGAACTTTAACCCGGTTATTCTCAAGGATATTTTTGGATGATGTATATGACATCACAAAAATTCGACTTTTGGTAGTGGGGTGGGAATATAACAAATGTAGGATTTGGCCCCTCTGAACGACAGGGTGTATCAGTGTGTGAACAAGGTCAAAGTTTTTTGAATATGGCGCTTTTAAAAGTGCAAGCCACAAACAGAAAACATATGTGTGCACAGTGCAGTGTGTGAAAGTTGGGGATGAAGACTAACCAGAGTGAATGATATAGGAAAGAAGAAAAGGGTGAAAGGGAGAGACAGACGGAGGAAGAGAAGGATCAACAATGCACAGACCAGAAGGAAATGAGAGCAGGGAAGCTGCATACCTGGCGTCGGCCTCGCTGTAGTACTCTCTGGCTACGATGTCCTCAAACAGCTCTCCCCCCGTGACCCTGCAGAACAGAGGAAGTGCAGGTCAGCATTAACATCACACATACACACACACACACACACACACACACACACACACACACACACACACACACACACACACACACACACACACACACACACACACACACACACACACTTTTGTGTGGCTGTAAACGAGAAAACTCAGAGACCAGGAGGTGTATCTATGTTTTTTATTCAGTGCTCATGAACAAATGTATTTTTTTTCTTTTTAGACTAAAACTGTCCAACTCCCTGGACTGCCAGACCTTTTCTTCTTTAGTGTCATTTCATTTCTCGGCGATCCAAATTTCAATCAGGTTTCAGCAGTTCAGCTAAAGTTCTGGCACCTAGAACTCAACGACCTGTGAACATCTCTTGCAGAAACATGATTTTAGCTTGAATCTGATCTGTGTGAACACAAAAATCTGATCATTTCAAATCTGTTATGCCTTACTGAGCTCCAACTCATTTTCCGAGGCTTTAGAAACCTGCATTAAAGAGTGGCTTTTATACTCTCACTACAGATATTTGAAAAAATTGCTCATTACAATTTAATTCAGGAAAAAAGAAAAATGTGAAACTCTGTGTGATTTCTTTCCAGCAGTTGTCCTTCATTCAAGCAGACAAAAATTCCCCCTCGACCAACGAGTGCATCTCTGCTGCTGTTTCTAGTTTTACACACTGCTGATTTGAGCCATTTTCATTTGGGATTTAAAACTGGACACATATCCGATGTGCTGCAGCATGATTTCAAAAAGTATTTAATAGTGGTTTATTCATGTCAACTTCAAACTTAGAACTATAACTTTATTTTTACTGTTTTACTGTTTCTATATATAAATATAGAATATTACATTAACATAGTAATGCTGTACTGACTCTGAGTTATGTTATCAATGTCTATGGAAATATCTGTAAGCAATATGTAATGTGGACACTGTCAAGGATGCACACCCCAATCCCCTGTCCAAAGTGTGGACAGGACATCAGCAGTGGCAGTGTGTCCATGCAGGGCACAGGTGTGTTCACAGTAATGAAATGGCCAATTGCTCAGATGAAAGTGAAACATTAAGGCAAAAAGAGTGCATCTGGGAAAAAAATCCATAAAATAAATGATCAGAATTTGGCAGAATCTTGCCATGTGAACCCAGTCACATGCACACACAAACCCAATCCAACAGTGCAGCATCATTTCCATGGAAACAAGACTCCATGACAATTGTAGGGGAATCTCTTTCGTCTTTGACAACATGTTCTAGCACATTCAGCTGTATCAAGCTTTAGATGTTACCAAAATGGTTGAATGAGAACAACTGAAGCTGTGGGGAAGGAATGGTCCAGGAAGCAACCCGAAGCAATGGGTGCTGTCCGAAATGAGCTAAGGACATTAACTTCTTCAATACCTTGACAAGGTTTCATTCAGTCCAGGGTATCTGGGTTGTTAAAAGTCAAATAAAATTATTGTTTCAATTCCTGATGATCTTCTATTTTAGGGTCAATATGGATCAACTACTCTAAAGGCAGGCTTTATTGAATTAAGACAAAGTATCTGAACATCATACAATAATAAGGATAAGGTTGACATAAAAAATTCTTCGAGGTGTAGATCAAAGCCTAGGTATATTAACCCTGAACAAAACCTTGCATCTCAATTTTTTCACCATTTTGGAAATACCAGCAGCCTTAACAGTCCTAACTGTGTTAAAAAGTAGATTTTTTCTCACTTTTAAAGATTGTTTCTTGGAGATACAGCGTTTTGTTCCAACAGTGCGGAAGGAAAAGGAAGGAAAGAGAGGAAAAACTCAGTTAACAGGTCCATATTTTTACGACATGTTTCTATAACTAACAAACAACTTCTGCTCATACTGAACAATAACATTTGGGTAAGTCTTGGGTTTTAAGAGGTTAAGGCAGATCTTCTTAAAGTGGCGACTACCAGACCTTCCACTAATGAGAGTTTGCAGAGTGTACCTCACAATGCAGTGGATTTTTTTCCAACCTCGATACTTTGATTTTTTGAGCTGACATTTCAACGCAGCAGCCTTGACTTGGGCTATTGGTTTTTCTAGAATTCTGACTTATCCCTGTCACGCTTTATGCTTAAGAGACTACAAAAACATGAAAGTGGTATGAGATTTCCTCCGCCAGGGCAAACAGACAGACTTCAGATGAAAGCTTGGCATAAGAAGGTGCGAATGTGAGAATAATGCACAGATTACAGTGAGCAGTCAAAAGTTATTACTTGCCAAGTGTCTTAATACTGGAGGAACAAACACTTACAAGTCAAACAGCAAGTAGTGGAAGCCTTCTTCTGATATGCTGTCATGAAGTCGAACTATAATAGAAGAGGGGGAAAAAACCATCAGCAGACTTTATTCTAAGCACATAACTCATTTCATGCATTTTTAAAATGTAAGTAGAGTTTCAGAAGCTGTGGCTGAACCTTCATAAGCCTGTCAGATCAGTTATAAAGCGATCATTTTGAAAGTCATGCCATTTGGACCGTATATGTGGTTCTTGATATGCAGTAGGGATGGATATTAAGATTGTATTTGAGGTGTCTTGGCTAACATTAAGGTAACCAGTTCCTTATTTGATCACACGTAAGTCTTTCATTCCTTGAATGTGCTGCTCTAAATGAGAGAGGTTCAAATCTCCTCAACACAGGTAATACATTTTCGTTAACATCAATAGGACCAAAAATGCCCTTTTTCGTCATCCTTGAAGGTTTGTTTTCCATCAGTTGCACATAAGTCACATGATACATCGACACCCCTGTTCTCTCACTGCTCATTTTTTTAAAAATAATGTGTTCTCTTCACACTTGGACTCAATCAGACATTAACAAGCTGTACTGGAGGCTAGACGAGGGAAAAAAGTTGTTTTCATTTCTAGCCTGACTGATGTCAGCATTTGTGTTCACACATACCACTCCTCTGGGTAATGATTAGAAATGTTCAGGATTGCAGTGCATGTGGGGGGGGGAAACAAAAAAAAACCCTCACCGATATTTGGGTGCTTGAGCAGTCGACAAATTCGGGCCTCTCTCTCCAGCTTCTGATGATCTGGAAAGAAAAACACACAAATGTATCAAAGCAAAAACAGAACTGAGATTAACACACACTTAAACAAAGAGGAATACGTCAGAAATAAAACGATATAGCACTTTCAATTCTTCATACATTCTAAATGTCTTAAGATTTTGAGATAAACTCTGAAAGAGATCCTTTCGAGGTGCACAATAAATTCACTTTTATGGAGCACTATGAGATTCATGGGAAGAAATCCAAAAGTGATGTTATTGCAATTCCTTAGATTTGTTTTTCAAAATGAAAATAACAGCTAAGCTGATTCTTTTAGAGTGTAAATGTTAATTGATTACGTGAAATCGGTCTTTAATAGCAGGCAATAATTAAACCCATGTGTAGAGGTCAAAAATGATCCTTACTGTAACTACCAGTCTGTAAAAATACTGCAAACATGATCATTCTCACTTTCAGTTTTGTTTGTAATCTGTAAAAAGAAGTAACTGTTACCACCACAAACCATCCTTCATCCCACTTAAAGACTCATAGAGGAATTAAATATATTTTATTCTACAAAATATTTACAAACAATTGTAGAGCTTTATCGGTATGTATCTTTGGCAGCACATGCTCATCCATCCATCCATTATCTGCCGCTTGTCCCAGGCGGAATTCGGCGAGAGTGCTGGCGTCAACCCAGAGCACACAGGGCCGAGGACGGGGGCGCACCCTGGACAGGTGCCAGCCGCCACGGGAGGGCGGGGCAGGGACGGCTGTGCGCACATGCTCATGTAAGTAAAAATTTTTTGCAATTTGCTAAAGAAGAGATAAATTAGATTTAAGCTTTCTGATGTTGTAACTGTGACACACACACACCGAGAACCATGACAAACGTAACAAAACTGAGCCGAAAAGAACCCGTTATTAAAACTGGTGCTACAAATGTAATCTGTTGCACACCACACCACCATCTGTTGCTTTCTTAAAGTGCTCAAAACTGAAGTGAGACACACGGATACAACACTGACAGTAATCACAGTCTTCATAAGAGCAGAGAGCGCCGTCTGTGGAAGTAACCGCTAATGGAATGTGCTGCAGTGACAAAGTTCAGTCTTCGTGTCTCACGGAGAATGAGTGCATTATATTAATCCTGGAGGAAGGAAAAGGTCACAAGACACCACCCACCCTGGCGCACACACACACACACACACACACACACACACACAGGAGCTGTTCTCTCCATTCCTCTATAACCTGAACATCACAATGCAAAGACATGCTAAACTGAGCTGTGAGTCAAGATAAAAATGAACTAACCTAATTATAATGGATCAAAGAGAGAGAGGGAGGGGGAGAGAGAGAGAGGGAGGGAGAGGGAGAGAGAGAGAGAGGGAGGGAGAGGGAGAGGGAGAGGGAAAATGCAAGACAGGTAAAATGCCCTTTTGGCTGGCAGACACGTGTGAAAACGTCACATTGTGAGAGACTACATTTTAATAATGAATGTATTAATGTATGAATGTATGACTGAATATATTTAATTTTAAATACTATTTTGTGGACTAACACGCTCCATGTTTTATAGCTTGTTTCAAAATTCAGGCTCAGCGGACCTCAGGTTTGGATCAAGATGGCAAAAGGAAAATATCTAAGTGACTAAATGAGGGTTTGACATTGGGACTCAGATTGGCTGAAGATTTAATCACAAAAATTACTCAAGCGGGGGAGGAAGGTGGCGTCTGCATTCAGATGTAATTGGAAATTAATCAATAAACAGGCCTAAAAATGGTGAGACCAAAGCCCAAGGAATTTCCAAAACAAGCATCAGTTTTATTCACCAAATGGAAACCGGCTTCGAAAGAACTCCGGCCCCTTTCACTTTCCGCCTGATGCGGCGTTCGTTTAAATTCATTATTTTCTCATTACTTTACACTCCTTACTCCATAACGACAAAGCAAAAACAGAATTTTGAACATTTCTGTAAATACGCTCTGTGGCAATTGCATATATCACACACTATAATGTAAATAAAAAGACAACGCTAATGTGGACATTTTCAGTAGAGCTCATAGTTGGTTTGCTCCTTGGTTGTTTTGACCATATATTTTTACATTTAAAAAATACATATATTTAGTTTCATAAATTCAATTCATAAGCAGAGCAAGGTTATATGCTCCTTTACATACTGGCTGAATGACTAGATGAACAGAACTAAATGTAACCTAACCAATAAGTACATAAATAAAAATAATAAAAAATAACAAAAGCTTCTTTAGGTTGAGCTGAACTGAGGGAGGAAAAAGTTAATGACTGAAGTAAGCACTAAGCCAAAAGGGTTGAGTGAGAAAAGCTCAGTGTTTTATCCTCTTGCTCAGATCCTTGCCTGCTAACTGCACTCCCTCATGTATAAGCTCTGCCACTCTTTCACCTCCAGATGATCTCTGCCCAGTGATCAGGATGAGAGCTTGTGTGTGTGTGTTAGCATGCATGTGAGAGTATGTGATTCATGTATAGCCTACATTTGTCCTAATCCCTCGTATTTGAAATCTGCTTGTTACAGAGCCAGCCGGCAGTAGCAGGCCTGATGTAGAGCTGACCACACGCAGTCCACCCCTCCTCGTCTGTGCCCAGTGACGCTAGAGCCAACAGAGGCCATAAGAGGTCCATCTGGTCCAGCTGAAGATGCGGTATAGCCACATGTGTCCAGTGCCCTGGGCGTTGCACTAATGTCTGCTTTAGTTCACACCGAAAGCCCGTGATATGACCTCATTACAAGGGAAGAACTCCTCATGCTGCTCTCTATTCCAGCATCAATGCAGAGGCGAGAGCAGGCAGAAGATACCAGAGGAGATAGATTTTAGTAAAACAGAAGTGCTTTTAGCCAACATCTAGTTTGATTATAGAAAAGCTACTGGTGGAGTTTCACAGACTTCCAACGCATTTCCAATAAGCCTTTTTTGCTTTTATTTTTTTACCAAATGTAACTTTTTTTTTTCCAGAAGCATAAGTTACTTATACCTATGTAAAATGTATGTAAAAATCCAAAATTTTCACTCCTCTATTCTTTTAATCGCTCCCAAAGGGAATGAGATGCAGTATAATTTTGAGGCATGTATAGTAAGAATTAGAACACTGCACATAACGAGGTGAGTTTAAGAAAGTATTACAAATAAGACTGAAACTTTTAAAATGCATTTTAAATAAAAACTCTGCTATAAAACATGTATAAATCTGTTATTGCATTATGCAGAATAAGTACAGATTAATTTAAATCAAAATATACATTTGGCTACATTCAGGATGAATTACTTTAACCAAAACAAGTGGCTATGAAAAGGAGTGAGAGAGTGGGAGAGTAGTTTCACATATACTCAGGTTATTACACAACAATTCACCCAGCAGATGATGTCATGGATTTAATTTGCTTTGTTTTGCTAACATGTCCTGTGAAGAAGTTTCCACCCTCCACCAAGTCCATGATGTGTCATGCCAGGCAGGGGTTGAGCTGGCCTGAAATGATTTAAATCAGCTAAAACTGAGTAAACAGTTATGCAGATGAAACAGCAATTTGAGCCAAAAACAGGCCATTAAGAAAGACTGCGATTTTTGCTGCATTATTGACGTTTCCTAATTCATAGTCCACCCCCTTGTAATACAGTGTGAAACTGGAGGGATGCGTGTGAGTGGGTTTTTCACACAAATATGTTTCATAGACGTTCCACTGCATCAGACTGGAGCTACTGGATCCAGCATAAATTAGCATGTATACAGGGCTGAAATAAGGTAGATTTGTAATGTAGCAGAAAACAAAATGCCATAAAAAATGCAAACAGTGTCACTTGCACTTCAAAATAATACAAATTAGGAGGAACAGGTACGAGCGTGTTAAGGATTCAGTTAGCACACAGTGTAAGTTTTGAGAATTTCAAAAGAATCATTAAAAATAATAATAATAAAAACATATATAAAATTTGCTAAAAAAACAAAATCAGAAACAAGGCACCTCTAGATACTACTAAAAATGTGAAATGTGAAAGTGACTACTCGTCATTGGGAAGTACAGCACAGGCAGGGAGCAGCTATTTTAAAGCACCGGGGAGCAGCGTTGGGGAAGGCACCTTGCTCAAGGGTGCCTCAGGGCAAGCTACTGGTATCAAACCCATGAAATTTCCGATCCAGGTGCTCAGTCCCTAAACTCTAGGCTGCCCCATAATCTGATATCTAATAAACAGTCCAGCCATTTCTGCTGCTAAACGTTGGCTGGAAAATCAGCTGAAAAAGAAAACCAAGTAACAAATCTACCCTGAAATATCAGACATTCAAACTGTGTGATGTAATGATTTCAGCTGTGTATTACTTCATGTGTTTGTGTCGTTTGAGCACCATACTACTTTATTTTCAGTCTTCTCTATTAGGATACAGACTAAGAATACGGGGTAAATTGCTTAAACACCTAAACCGAGAAACGGGGTATAAAAAGGTAGAGGAACACATTTAGGAATGACGGGGGAAAAGGTAGAAAGAAAGATGGAATGAGAAAAAGACAGCTATCAATGACCAGACATAATGAAAAGAGCATGAGCAACATGCTCACTGGGTAAGAAAAATTCTCAGAAATGTCCCTGTCGCAGCCACAAATCCCTAACACCACTAAGCGACCTGTGTCTGTGATTGCGTACATGTTTGTGTATATGTGTGTGTTTGCACATGTGACCACACTATGCGTTTACGTAGGTGAGAAGACATTATCATCACCAGGTGTGAAAATTGTTGAAAAGTGTTTTAGAGCAAATGAATCCTGCAAAACAGCTTAGGCAATTAAAAAAATAATAATAAATAAAAAAAATAAAAAAACTCCATAACACACATCATGGATGGCCCACCAACTAAGACTAGGACATAATTCAGGAAAAACATCAGCAGATGCATAGGAGAATGAAGCGCTTACACGCTACCCATCAAGATATTAATATTGGCTTAAAATAAGACGAAAAGCATGCCAAGCCACAGCTTAACACAACAAAAATGCCCAGTAAGAATCATCTAAACCCCTTCAAAACACCAGCAGATTACAGTTCTCTTGATGATTTGTTCTGTTTTTTTTAAACCGAGGGAAATTTTGTCATCACTGCCCGCTGTTAACAACTCAGCAATTCGTCACCAGGCACAGAAGAAACTAAATATTTTAAAGACGTGCAAGCGTCTCATATATTCAAGTACAATTAGCACATATAGGACCCTAAATGGGACACCAGTCCAGAGAGCCGCACAGTTGTATCCTGTAAGCTGAGGGGAAAATCAGGTCATCCTCTGCTGGAGCTTATACTTACAGCGGCTGGGGCCCTTCACCCTCACCTCCTTCAACGGTACAGCATTAAGATTAAGGCTTGGATTAGAAAAGCTTGTGTCACTACTACCTCATACAACAAAAAGGTTTTTGAGATTTTATTACACTTTCTCCCATTCACCGCCATGTATCGGAATACCAGAATCGTATAGCCTAACTGATGTGTGAAGTGAGAGTGAAAGTGACTATTCTTGTCATTGCAAGTTCGCAGCACACAGTGAACCACAGCGAAATTGGACCTCTGCATTTAACCCATGCACTCAAACACCGTGCAGCAGGGGGCAGCTATTTAAAGCGCCCGGGGAGCAGTGACGGGGATGGTACCTTGCACCTTGCTCTAGGGTACCTGAGGGCAACCTACTGGTGAGGGAATCAAACCCACAATCTTCCGATGCCGGGGCAACTCCCTAACCACTAGGCCACCGCTGCCCCTATCAAAAGTTGTGTAATTAGATACTCTAACCAATGAAAGGTGAACTCCTAGGGTCCATCACTAGCTCCATCAAATCTGTCGGACATTGCTTGTATTTGTGGACAGACTCAATGGCCTTGATCACAGCCACTGTGTGCAACTGTGGTTGCTATTTTTACACACTTTACTCTGGAAGTATGAAATCTGGGACGCGGCCACAGTTATGTTAACAGTTAGCTAATGATAGCTAATTAATAAGTTCTCTAGTTACAGGGATGTTCATTTACAAATTTAGCAGCAGATCTTTGGAAAGAGGATTGTGGCTTGTTAACGATGACTACTTATCACTCACCTTTCCTTTTATCATAAAGAATTTCCTGCACCTTATCTCCCAAAAAGGCAGTATATTAATCCAATTACACACAGCTTTCACCCTGACGAGTGTAATGGGAGGGATTCTCCATAAGATAGAAGCAGACATTGCCAAAGTGGAGCTCTGGCAGGGGCTTCACTGGTTCTAGTGACTGGGACACTGCAGTGGCCGCTATTCGAACGACCCCAACACTTACAGTTTGTCCTCATATTTGTTGATAGCTGATCTAAACATGTAATTTGGTTTAAACGTAAAACATACTAACCAGCGATGAAGTTCTATGGATTTTTGGCTAGTAATGAGTCAAAACTATGGATTATCTGTGGAGAGATCACGTCTTATAAACGCCCCAGTACTTCCTCTTAGAAGTTCAGCAGTATTATATTAGCCTTATTTGACCCTGACCAAGCATTACACCCCATTCGCTTCTCTCTCTCACAAATAAACAAACACACGCACAAGCACAAACACAAACACCTCCCCACTGAATGGTCGTCACTTTAGTTGAGGAGTGCTGACCTTAGCTGTCTGACCGCAGGGCATTCTCCACACTATACACATACTGACAGAGCTGTCGCAATACATGAACACCAGGAGCGCAAACAACACGTATACCGTTTTAACCTCTGGGTAATGGAACATGCAGCCCAGCTATAATTCTGCTTGTAGGGAGGGGGGGGGGGGGGGTTGTAAATAAATTTAAAAATTCTGCCCCGGCAGATACTGAGAAATTAACTCTTTGATGTCCAGAGATGTTAGTATAATTCTATTACTATAATTTCTCCATTTGATCAAATAGCTCTTCACCTTTGGTCACCAGTAGCCCGGGTTCCAGGGTTCCACCCTGTAGTCTAACAGCTCTGGTGGTGGTTATTGTTAACCCGGGTCTTGACCGATCCGGTATGGAAGCCTGTTTCGTTGTCCGCATATTTGATTTGGAAAGTTTTACACCGGATGCCCTTCCTGACATAACCCTACCCATTTATCCGGGCTTGGGACCGGCATGAAGAAATACACTGTCTTGTGTTTCCCTAGTGGCCATGTTATTTGATCAAAATACCAATATATAAAAAACCAACTTGTCTGCTCAAAACCCAACCTGCCAGACTGTCAAAAACATAATAAGTTAATTTAAAGAGTTAAAGCACTTAGTGAATGTATGTGGGTAGAAAGAAAACTGTGCAAACCATTAGCTTGATGAGACACAAGATGGAAAAATCCATTGGGGTGCTAGTAGAAGTATGACTGCGATACTGTCCCGAATTAAAATCCCTGAGCTGCATGTGTCTTTACAAATGTTGGTGAAACAATAATTGTGTAACACTGTATTTAGAATGTTGTGGCATTACTGGTTCCTTTACTTTCCTTTAAAATAAATATCATGGCTTATCGTGCACTGTGAATATTTCTTAGAAGTATCGAGAAATTATATTTTTTCCCCCCATTTAGCCACCTTTGGCAAAAAAGACAATAATATGTGAATATGTTATTGTTCTTTCACCATGATAAATGAATTTTTTTCTATGGGGAAGCAAGAAAATTAAGATTGCACCAAAAGAGAAAAACAAAAAAAAGAACAAAAATAATTAAATGGTAATGAAACAAAAAGTGAAAATGTCGGTCATGTAGAACAATTTAGTAGGGATTATGAAAGAAAACGGACAAGCAAATGTGTAATCACTGCTTATGGCGAGTATTAAGTAGAGATGCGGCACCAAAAGACTTCTGTGACCGCCTAGAAATCACAGAAAAAAAAAAAAATAAGCCACAAAAGTTCAAGAAAGTCAGCATTTTCAGTTTTCTGCCAAGAGTGTTCTTGAACTATGAGGAGGACAACAACAATAAAAATGATAATAATGTCTTATTAAAATACCCCCCTGTGATTTTGTGCCGTTTGCTCATTTATATTTGAAGAGCTCGTCATTGCTACAGGACAGTTTAAATTCAATAAGCACAGTGATTTCTCAGTCGACAAGCCCAACGAAGCAAATTAAGGAAAAAGGGTAATGAACTCTGGTCAATACTGCCCGATATTTTAAACTTGGCACCAGCCCAGCTCCATACAGCCGCAAGCTTCATGTAACATGCCTGACCGGACCGCACATTGACTAGCTGGTTAGATAGATCACATACGGATCACTGTGAGGAGTGAACCGAGTAGGAAGGCAGAGCAGGATTTTGATGTGAGTGAATCACTGTTGGAATATAATCAGGCTCTTTGGACTTTTATGACTGGTTTCTTCTTTTGACTTCTGATACTGTTTGTGAGCGCATGGGCCACAGCTCCTTTCTCAAATGAGTGTCCCGTGCTCCAGACATGTAGCTATGCTTTCACGCATTTGCTCTCTCTCACACACACACACACACACACACACACACACACACACACACACACACACACACACACACACACACACACACACACAGCACAGCTGCTGAGTGCCATAGCTGCCTCGACAGCCGGAGCGCTCTTAAAACTCTTTCACTCGCGCAATCACATTCGTCATCGCCATTCGTCTTTCCCTCTCCATCACATCCCCTCTTTCCCAATCAGCTTCATTCCATCTCCATCACGCATCAGTCTGCTGAGGTCTTTCAGCATCTCTCTCAAGTTGTTCCTGTCAGTTCTTTCATTGATTCTCTCTCTCTCTCTCCCATTCATCAACAAAAAAAATATTACATTAAAAATAAAATCACTACAGAATCTGTAATGGAGAAGTGACCTGTCCAGGCCATTTCTCCCACTTTTGCTCTATGAGCAGCGGGATGGGCTCCAGACACTTGTTAGGAAGAGCGGCTCATATAACGAATGGATGGATGGATGACAACATACAGCATGTTCCTATGAAATTCTATGTCCTTGACAACAAAGAACAGCTGGTCAACAAGGCAATGAAATCTGTTCATGTTCTTGGAGCTAAAACATAAGTGTGAAGGACATCAACACTAGAAGACTGCGAGTTGCAGAAATATCTAAAAATATTCTGATGTTCCTGTGTGTGGAGAACACATGTGTGCTCCACTCACTGAATAGGCTGTTTGCTGGGGCTAAAACTTTGCTGCGGATGAAAGTGTGTTATGAGATATGAACGAGTTCTCGCAGGCCAACATGAGTGTGTGGGCAGATTTGCTTGAATGTGTGCTTATGAGTGTGTGTCTCATATTTGTCAAAATTAGAGAACGTGCACGTCTTTTGTGTGTTTTTAAGGGAGTTAAATACATCAGAATTTAAAATATTTTATTAGATTTAAAAAATGATTACGGTTTTGATCTGCTGTTCAAAACTAAGGTTCCTCTGACCAGCACAAGACGATGAAGAAAACAAGACTTTTTCCATTCTAATTGAATATGCAAATGATTAGGGTCTCTCAGGGTGTTAATTCCATCACTGAGTAAGGCTCTGACCCTGGTTAGAGCAAGCAGATGATGAAAGGATGGAACTACTTAAGAAGGAACAGAAAAACTGTAGTCATTTACATGCTCTGTTTGATTGATCTAAATGGAATGTTTTACTATACTATTTTAATTTAAGAGCTGAATGTAGCCATTTAACCTTCAGAAAAGTGCTGTATGGTGTATTTTATCCCAATAACGATAAATATAATCACCCCTAACCCACAGTAACTCTCTGCCACGAAAACTCTGTCACTGTTAGTCATACTCACACCTCAACCATCCACAAAAACAGGCTGACAACTGCACCTACTTCCAAATCTCACCTCCATTAGCCTACTTCTTCAGCTTCCTGCACCACGTCCTGCCCTTTTTCCAGCAGGGTGAATGTAAGAGAGGCTGAGCTTAATTCAAAGCGACAAAACACACACACACACACACACACATTAAGCTTAAAAACGACCCAGCATTTGGTTCCACTTTTTATGTTAAGCTGGCTAATTTATAAAATGCAGAGTTTTCACTGGAGCGCCACAGCAGGGACAAAATATGCAGCAATTTCAACATATGTATCTCACAATACATTAAAAAAGCAGGACAGAAAGACAACAGATTCAGTAGTCTAAATTAGTATGCCTGATTCGTCCAAAAAAGCCAAGGGTCGACGATTGCACGGGACTCTCAGTGCACTCAATACAATTGTTTAGTATTGCGTTAGATGATCTGCCGACCCTTTAATCATGACTGCAAATGCAAAAATGGAAAAAAATTGAAAATTATAATGTACCGTCCACCTCTGTGTAAAGGTAACAAATTATGGGTCGCACAATTATATCTGTATCATTTTCACAAAATGAGAGTCTATAATAAAACACATGAACATACAGTGGTAGAAATGGAACCAAAATATTAATTTTAAATATCAGAAAATATCAGAATAGCAAGAGTTTGTGATTTAGCCACTCTACTGCTGGAGAAGTTAACTCAAGTATCCAACCTGCGATCAAAAAACATGATGATCATTCTTAAGCCTGGAGTGTAAAACGTCTAAGCAGTAAAGGCTACTGTCACGGTAAACCTGCAGTGCTGAAAAGTTGAATAAATAAAAATTAAACTAAATAAATAAACTTTTTTTTTTTTTTTTTTTTTAAGTTTGTCCGTCTCCCACACAGATTTTACAATGAGTTAAAAAGATGCATATAATATATACAATAAATCCTTTTTAAATTTCTCTCTTTCTGTTATTATTATTAGTTATTTTAGTATTATTTTTGTCATTAACACCAACATTTTAACACATAACTATTAAACACAAACATCTAGGGCTAATATTGGAAACTATAGTTATCATTATCTAATTCTAAATCTGATATCAGCTTTCCAAAGACAAATCGTGCTCTCAGCTAAATCATTCTGAATTTTAAAAGACTGATAATGTCAATATTGCAGCTTTCAACAGCTTTCCAATAATTCATTCTTTTTATTTCCTTACTTCATTTCCATCAATAATCACTAATGCTAATGTGACTGTTTCCCATTTGCTTAAACTAGAAAAAAGCACACTTGCTACAGTCCAAAAATCCGACGCTTTTTGAATAAAAATGTATTGATCGTCATCACTGTCTGTGCCTACGTTACTGAAAATCACATTTTATGTCCTTATCACCTGCTCAAGTTCCAATAACAGTGTGATTAATAAAGGAGGGTAACAATGTCTAGTATTCTGGATGGCTGTGTGTTATGTGTGAGACTGACTGGCAGCACAGAGTCCTGCGAATTTCACCAGCCAGCAACCTTTACAGTGCACTGCGGGAAAGGTATTCTGTCTAACGACTTCAAAATAGTCTTTTGGAAAGGCCACCACATCCAACCCACTCAAATTTGGTGCACTCCAATCACTCTCTAAATTACACCACACCAGCCTGTTATTATGAACTACTTTCCCCAATCAGCTGCTCGCTGTGCAGCAGAAGCCGCAGGAGTCAAATACTCGTCAAAACGCTTGTTCGCCACAATGACCAATGAGGGCTGTCAAACACTTGGCAGCACCTGGCAAAGCAGCTGCATGGTTCAAGTTACCCAGGGGTGACATATTTACACTCCTGTCCCGCAGGAAGCTGTAAGAAAAAAACGCAGAGTTGTAGCCCAGCTCCATGTCACTGCTGTGGCATTTGGCCTTGGCCTTGGTTGTAACTGTTACCATAGATGCACGTGCCACTGACTGGCAGTCATTAGAAAACCCCAGCACCTGTGAGTGGTCAGTAGGTATAATGCCTGAAATAAAGTTCAGCACACACTGTTTAAATAAAGTAATTGACTTAAATGATTACAGTAGACTCCAGTGTGTGTCATGAAATTAAACAAACATTCTTGGAAATTGAGAAAGGTTGGTCAAACATCTTTTAAAAGTTACACTTTTTAATTTTGATGCTGTTTGTGATTTTTTTTATTATTTTAAACCTGTGGGAACAGATGGCTAATGTGCTAATGGACATTGTGAAAGTGAAAGTGACTAATTGCCAATGCGATGCACAGCACACAGTGAGACACAACAAAATGTGCTTTCTGCTTTAAACCCACACACCATGCAGTAGAGGGCAGCTATTTAAAGAGCCCAGGAAGCAGTGAAGGGGACAGTACCTTACTCAAGGGTAACTCAGTGCAACCTACTGGTCTGGGACTGGAACCCCCGATGTTCCGCTTCCTGGGGCCTAGCCCCTAAACACTAGGGCAACGCTCCCACGCTGTGATCAGCAAATTGTGGGGTTTTTTTTTTATGCTTTCATCTTGGACGTTGTTCCACCTTTTGATACTTAAACTGAACAGTCTAAAAGCCCTCAGTGAAACTGTGAAATAGCATCAGAACCTTTCCACTGTTTATCTTCTGTATCTTTACTGATTAAATGAATAAGGAAAGTGAAAAAATCAAACAGAGCTTTTAACCTCCATTTCTTACTTTCATTTCCATTAAAATAATTTGTATGTTTCATTGAGGTGCTCCATTGTAGATTGTTTGTAGATATTCAGTATTCAGTTTGTCATAAACTAAAGACTTTAAATGCAACTAAACTTTAGGATAAATATAAAAGAATATTTGAATATCTAATCCTAACCCTAATGCTGTTTATAATCAGTTTCACCAGATACTTTGTTGAAAATATTATCAAAACAAAGCCTGTGCAAATGATTTGTAATATCTTGGATTTTAATACTGCTTTGTAGGGCTAATTCCGTTTTAGGGATTTTTGCAGCCGGCTAGCAAATTTCTGGGGGGTTTTTTCCACCATTTTTCGTGGTCGAAACTTTGGTGCCTCTTTACTTTGCCCTGTCACAGTGCTGTCTTTTTTTCTTTAGCGGTGTAGTGAAACAGCAAAAGCCATGTTGCACTCTGCACTTCCTGCTAGAACTGGGTTCTTAGAACACCAGACTTTTCTATAGAATGTTCTTAGAAAACAACTAATCAGATAAGGACTGAAAATAAACCGGACAGAATCAAACGATCAAGGTCAGGGCATGGCAGAGCACAGCAAGGTTAGGGAGGGTTCTCACCTCTTGCCGATAGTTTTTTGGTGTTGATGATTTTGGCAGCGTACTCTTGGCCTGTGCACAGCTTCACACACCGCCGCACCACTGAAAAGGCTCCCCTAGGAAAAAAAGGAAATAAAAAAAAAAAAAAAAAAACAAGAGAAGATTGAAAAGACAAGATCAGGTACTTCGGAAATGCTTGATGGTGGGTCAGTTTGTGTCAAAAGACGTGGACCAAAGCAGATCTAACACACCCTTGAGGAGTTTCTGAGAAACATTGGAAAAGTGAATGACAATATAGCAACATCAACACCAGATTGTAGGAACACTGAACACGATTAATGAGCAAGTTTGCAGATGACCAATCTAGTCACATTAATTCCATCATTCCTCCAAAACAGTCTGCTCGTCCTGCACACTCAGCCCTCCTGAAGAGAATGGAGCCGAGCTCAGGGGCTGCCGTTATGGGGTATTATTAAATATAAAGGTCTGGGCTTGGAATATATTATAGAAAGTATACTGCACAAGGCTTCTTTGTTTAATAGGATCCCAAAGGACCTGATTAGCAAACTCAGCAAATTCTGAAAATGACAAATCTAGATACAGCAAACCTTGCAGACATACACATACATTTACTCACACACACACACACACACACACACACACACACACACACACACACACACACACACACACACACACACACACACACAAATACAAATGAGCACACCTGGCGCTTCTCAGTAAAGTAACATTTTCACAACCTAACAACTAATTTAACAAGCTTTTAAAACATTAATCAAGCAATCACAGATTAAAAAAAAGGTCAAATGGTAAAAAATATTGATCCAAGCACTTCTCCATTAGAGTCCTTAAAAACTGCTTGATTTGCACAACAAAGCAAAACACCAGAAGCTAAACAGAAAGCTGGGATGGCAGCGCTGTTGAGAACCACAGTTTTTTCAAGAATGGAACTCATTGTCTTGGGTGACCAACATTAAAATCATTTCAGTTATATCAGAATTATTTCAGTACAGTGGGACAGCTGTGGCCTAGAGTTTAGGAACTAGGCCTCAGGATCAGAGGTTTGTGGGTTCATATCCCGGACCAGTAGGTTGCCCTGATGTACATGATGTGAATAGATAAAAAGACATGTATGATTTTCATATTCTAGAGCTGAAAATCAAAATCAACTTGTTCTGGGAATAGCTTCCCTTGAGGATAGTGTTCAGACATTTAAATGACCTGGATACACGTTTATCATTCAAATTGGAAACTTATCCATCACTAAGCCCTTTAATCGAGATCATATTAAGGGCTTTAATTGAGTGACTGTTTATAAATAAAATGTACACCCCTGGACGGTTTGTAATTCAAAACAGAGCCTGTGCAACTACCTGCCTGTGAACTCACACAGAGGTAAATCATTTAAATAAAAATCCAGAAATAACACAAAAACATTTAAATAGGGATCCTCTTAGCTTTCCCTGAGGTCTTTCCATTTAAGAGGAGGCCTCTAGATGGTCTTTAGCTGGTCATAATCACTGTGCAATAGAAGAGGCCTTCATTAATTGCTGCCAAGTGCTCTTAGGGGAGACAGTGATCTATGACATCTGTGTATGCAAGAGAGTGACATTGCTTTGTGTGTGTGTGTGTGTGTGTGTGTGTGTGTGTGTGTGTGCGTTTGAAGGCTTTCACCTCTGCCCTCATTAGTTGAATGAATTTCAAGTCACAGGTATAAAACAATTCTAATGCATCTCTGTTTTTCCTACATGACCATCCTAAAGGACGATTTTGTTTTTCATTAATGTGATTTAAAAGTAGTGGCAGCTATGTTTTATATTTGTGTCACATTCTCCCACCAATTTTGCCCCAATTTCTGAATTGCAATATGCTCCAGATTCTGGGCCTTCATGATGACTCAGTTATGATCAACGAATTGGTTTTAAAAAAAAGCATGAACGTTTATCAGACGGTGATTAATTTGCGGTTTTGAACGATTGACAGGGTCAGGTCTTTACATGCATGCTCAGCAGACTGAACATTCTCCACAAGAGAGAGCTATTAACAGCCATCATATATTAAATTAAATATTAGATTTATAACCTATGTGAATCTGATAAATCGGTAAGCTATCCTGTTTTTTTCTTCTTTATTCTCATCCCTTCAGCTACACTGTCCAAATGGGTGGGTGAGTGGAAACAGCCAAATAAACCTGGAATTCCCTTGTTGTGAACTATCTCTTAATATCTCATACCTCTGCCATTGCAGGAAATATTCAAGCTTGCGAAACTGTAGATGCCTGGAGAGAGTTCTAGGCTAGATGTTGAACCTCTAAATTTAGATACGAGTGTATGACGGTGATTTTTATAGTCCAGTAGGCCATTATGCTAACAGTTATGGCATTATAATGAGGAACATCACTCGTTTTTGTAGTCAGTATATTAATGCTCCCTGTTGTTTATTTCTAGGAATTTTATGTCGTCTTTTTACTGCATTTTTCTCCTAAAACAGGTCAGTTAGCTTAGGATGGTTTTAGTCCTAGTCACAACAGTTCTACACTAAATCTGAAGCTTGCCCATAAGGTAAAAGAAATCTGACTTGGTGTGTTGTGAATGTTATTACTAATAATAATCTAAAAGTTGATATTAATTCAGTTTAAAATCATGGCACTTTGTCAGAGTAATTTTGTATTTTGCTTTTCTCCTGTAAATAAGCCCTGTTTTACTGTTAAAGTGCAAAAAGACATGCATCATACAACGAGCACACACATAAACCTGCATGTCACTTCAACTTAAAGTGACCTGTCCCATTTTCACACATAACTGGTGTTAACACAGCTTCTCTAGTTGATCTCACACTCTAGTTGATCTCACCTATCATGAGACATGCGCCACAGTCCAGATACACTCACACTTTGTGTTCAGCGTTTCCACATCTCACCCGCACCTCAAGTGAAAGTCTGACACTAAGGCCTCATAGAGAGCTGCCTTCAGCGCTGTGCCCTTCCACTCCCTCTGATGTGGGATTAGCCCGGCTGTGCTGGAGCTCTACTGGAGTCATCAGTCAAATTCCCTTCACTTCCTTCCTCACACTTATCAACTCACTGCCATCATTCACAACTACAAAATCCTGCCTCCGAACCACTCAGGTATAATGACACATTATTTGTAATAGCAATGTTGTAACAGAGCAAACGAGCTACAAGGCGTCCTGAGTGAAGATGTTTTTTTATACGGTAATCATAAAGTCTCATGTTAATATGTTAATGTTCGCATTTTTAGTTTATTGGACAGCAAAACATCATCTGCCTTTGATCATTGACCTTAGTTTTCATTTACATTACATTTATGGTTTTAAGCAGACGCTCTTATCCAGAGTGACCTCCACATCCTATTTACAGGGACAGTCCCATTGGAGCAACCTGGGGTTAAGGGTCTCGCTCTGGAACCCAATGGTGGTAAAGCAGGAGGTGGGATTTGAACCTGTGACATTTCCTCCATATTTCCTCCATTTATTTTTTTGGTGTTGATCAGAAATGTACTTTTCGGAAAAGCAAGCCTTAAATGTTCCCGTCCGTGTACACCAAACCATGAACTGGACAGAAAGCAAACTAATAGAAACAATATTTATTCAAAAACCTTTCCAAATAACACTGTGGCAAACACCATCAGCGCAGAAACAGCAGTATCACCATGGCAACATGTACACAGCCGCATGCCACCGTCATTCCTAAATCATCGCCGGTTCTGCCGTGAGGTGAAGAATGACCATTTTTGTTGAAATAGAAGAGATCAGACAGATGAACGGATACAGGGAGAGTTAAATATAACTTCAGGTGAATCGTACTGTAAAGTCTAATCTGGCTGTTAAGAAAACAGCCTGAATTGCATGTGATGACTGTTTTAATAAACTAAAAACGCTAATGTTTACATCAACATGAGACATTTTTACTGCATCAAGAATGATTTAAATCAAGACACCATCACAAATCAAACTAATAATAGACAGACATGCAATAGAGGGATACACAGTTAGACAGATAGACAGCTATACAGAGAGACAGATAGACAGTCAGACAGACACATTTTATAAATCCTACAGGAAACTGTATCTTATAAACTGTAAAACTGTAAACACACTCATGCAGGAACATTAGGATGAAGACATCGTTGCCTCCGTGATGCAAGTTGACAGGCTAGACCAATGTTGATTGGTTATGTTGAGTCTGGAGTGTAGATACATCTGTGCAAGCACACAAACAGCCTCAGCTTCATCCTCTTATTCACCAGATCCACCACAACCCCGCCAGACACTTCCAGTGGAGGATGAATAACACATTTTAGTTCTTCCAAAAGACACCAGCTGCATACGTTTCGCCTGCCATCGCATGACATTATGAAGGCAGCAGGGCAGCTTGTCCTTTCTCACTGCAGCCAGAGCATCTAACTCTTCCGTAACAGCTTTGCATTACACATTGGAAGATTGCCGTGAGGATCTGATTGCAGGAGGGTCAGCTCCTGAAGGTGAAGGATGGGTTCTGGGTTACAAATGCCAATCAAGATCATTCTGGTGAATGCAGCCCAATGTTGGGAGAGGGGTTTAGTGGATGGACCACAGGACCACGCAGAGTCCCATCCTAATGCTAATGCTCTTCTATGAAGATCACACATGCTTGTGACTCCTGTGTCAGCAGTGCACCACACAGCACAAACTAGTCCATATACTTTTGGACATCTAACCCAGGCAGCATTTGCTTTATCCCGGGCAGGGACACTGCAGGACAAAGCTTGCCATGAATTCCAACAGAGCACAATAAAAACCTCTCTCTCGTGTAGGAAAGAAGTGAAGATGAAATCCTGTCCCCAGAAAAGGGAGGGGGACATGTCCAGCAGCAGCAGCAGCAGTCAGAGGAAGCAGGAACCTGGACACTGATCACCAAAGGGGGGGTCTGCACCAAAACTCAGCCTGAAGGAGGGATTTTAGACTGATCCCTGTCGTCCCACAGGTTTAACACACACGACAGACACATTCTGTCCCACTGTCCCCAACACACACACACACACACACACACACACACACACACACACACACACAAACAAACCCAAACATAAACATAAACACACCCTCAAAAGCAGAGCCAGGCCTTCAGTCCCCTCCGTGTTAATGTTACTCACTTGCCAAGCTCCTCGTAGAGCTGATATTCGTCCGTGAATCGCGTGCAGGTCGTTGTGGCCATGTCTGTGCTCTTGTCTGTGCTCTTGTCTGAGCTCTTGTCTGTCTCCGCGATGACTCCTTGTTTATTGGTTTGTTTGTTTATTGCTTTTCTCCCTTCTCTGCCTCAGACAGCCACACCTACCGCGGGGAGACGCGCTGTGCCCCCTATTCCGCAGTTTGTCGCCGTAAAATAAGGAAAATAAATCCCTAACCACGACCGCGGTGGTTATCTCTCCCCATACACGCATACACACGCACGCAAGCACGCACACGCACACGCACACACACATACACTCCGCCGTTCTTCTCCCAACCTGCAGGGCGCCGCGCCGCCGCGCTACTGCCACCTGGCGGCCGAGCGTAGAACTGCAGGCGTGGGCTGAGCACTCCAAATAGGGACCAAAAAATAACGCAGAGGAGGGTCTTCTGGACTCCAGGGGTGGGAGAGTAGACATGATGTGGGTCATGATTAGTTACACCCTGTATGGTCTTTATGCTAGTAATAATAATAATTACCATTTATTTTTAGTTTGACTGCACTTCGATCTTAGGATGTGCAACGGAATGGACACGGGGGAAAAAAACCTTTTGGGTTTAGGCATTATTTGTATTTTTCTTTTTATTAAACGTGATTTCTATCAGTGTGATATGAGTCTAGTTTTTCATTTAAAAACTTTTTTAGTTAATAAAAGTCATGACAAACTGGACTCATATCACATTAATGCAAAGATACCTATTCTGAAGTCCAGCTATATATATATATATATATATATATATATATATATATATATATATATATATATATATATTCTTACATAATGAAAGTGACTATTCTTGTCATTGTGAGAACACACAGCAGCACACAACAGGAATCACAACAAAATTGGACTTTTGAATTTAACGCATGCACAAACGCACACAGCAGCAGTGGGCAGCTATGAAAGCGCCCAGGGAGCAGTGACGGGGATGGTACCTTGCTCAAGGGTGCTTCAGGGCAACCTACTGGTAAGGGGTTTGAACCCACAATCTTCCAATTCTCTGGCCAACACCCTAAACACTAGGCCCCCGCTGCCCACATATGAGTGCAATTTTAAAAACTTACAAAAAATACATTTTGAAAACACTTGCATCAGAAGGATGTGGGTTCAAGTCCGAGACCAGTATGTCACTATGGTTCACTGAGGGCATGTGCTGTTTTCCTCCACTTATATAGTCTGCCTATCAGCCATAACAAATCAGAACAATGTACTGTGATATCATCCACCCCTGCTGGATTTTGGACAAGGTACTAAAATGTGATAAAATATTGAGTTTATGTAAATGTTTGCACAGTGGGGAATAGATGACGGCAGTAAAGTGTCTGCTGTTGCTGCCACTGCGGAGTCTGAGGTCACTGTTCACTGCTGAGGTCACACCACAGCTGCTCAAGCAGACACTGAGATAACAATAACTTTTTCATATGAGTGACACAGTTTTTGGTCTGTTTTTGACCTTCAATAAATCACACTATCATCTGATAGCTGTACGCTGTCTTTACTCAGGTTTGTTTTCCACAGTTCAGCGTCATGAACAAACAGAGGAACTTAGAAAGGGACGATACGTCTTTTCAAAGCCCTGTATTATAAAGTATTCATTCAAATAAACTACCATCTATTTAGGAAATACAGGGAATGATTCAACAAGTGGATTGTTCAGTAACTAATATAAATCATATGAACTACTATACACTATTTGGTAATTCATATTCATAAATTGTGTAACTCCAAATTATTTAGCAATGAGGCAGAATTAACCAGTAATTTATTCATTCTTCTTAAATAAATTGTTAGTCTTTATTATTAGTATTTATCACTAACAATAAATTGTTAGCATTGTTAGTGTTTATCAGTATCTGTCATTTTTTCTGACACATGAAAGTGAGGAACTGAAGTGTGTTCACACACAGTTATTACCCAATAGTTCACACTAGTTACAGTAAAACAGAACATTGCTGTGTCTTCTGTGGGATGCTCAAACCCAAATCACATACAGATCACATAATTAATCACAGCCCTACACTGTCAGAACTACGGTAATTAAGGAAGATGCTGAAGTACCAAGACATCCCTTTGATGGTACCAACCCAGTGGCAGCCCATTTTTTCTGCTAGTGAAGTGAAAGTGAAAGTGAGCAGAGTGAACCATAATGAAATACCGTTTGCATTTAACTCTCACACACCAGGCAGCCATTTACAGCACCCGGGGAGCAGTGATGGGGATGGTACCTTACGCAACCTACTGGACCAGATTGAACCCACAATCACCCGTCCCCATCCATTAGGCTACCATCACCACCACCACCACCACTGCCACCACCGCCACCAAAATCTAAAAAGAACTTTTTAGATTTCCTTCTTTCTTGGATCATTTTGAGCCAAAAAAATAACTGCAAATGTCCGAAATGCATGTTAAAAAGTAAAATATAACTGAGGAAAAGATAAAAGTATTACTCTGGAAAGCATATTCATCAAAATGCTACTTGAGCTAAGTGTAATTAATGTGTTTAACTTGTGAAATGAATCACTGCTCTTTTAGTTGGTCAGGGTATGACAAGCTGTATTCAAAAGCACACGTCATGAGGCAAAAACCAAACCGACTGTGGTTTCCTGATCTTTAATAAGGTTTGGAGAGTGGAGGATGAAAAAGATGATCCTGCTTCAACAGTTTTTTTTTCCCTGATTGCAAACTGCGTGAGAAAGAGGTCCACACAGAGGAATAAGTTTGTCATATCACAGTACAGTGCAGGGAGTCTTTAAGTCTGATTAGGACAAGCTGTATTAAAAAGCTGACACCAAAATGGAAAAAGCTATTCCATCGCTGGCTGTCTGATCTTTAATGTGGGAGAGTGTATGATGAAAAAGGACATCCCACTTTATAAGATTTCACATTCAATGCAATGTCAACAACATTAACTCGATTACACTAATTAGGCTAAACGTGAGTCATGAGAGTTGTTAATGCGACACGACTCAGACAGGGCTGCAGCATCGAGTCAGACCTAAAAAAGCTTTTTTCCCTCGCATTCTGGTTCATAAGTGTTTATCATCATCATCCAGTTCACCAGAGAAATCACAAGGGCTGACTCCCCTGCCAATGTTCCTCACGTTTCTTTCAGTCTAACACAAAAATAAATATGAAATAAATAAAACCACACAAATTTAACAGAACACTGATGTCTCATGTGAAGAAATGAACACAACATTTAATAAATACCTTATTGCTTAAGATTCAAACACGCAAGCTGTAATTTACCACTTTCGGTAAAGCACAGAGAGCACGGATGATGACTGGAATATAACCAGAACGTCACACAGGCTGCCAAAAACAGGGAATCACCGAGATCAACTTTCATACATCATAAACAGTCCTGAGTCCAAATCCAGCAATCCCATCTCTACCTTTTCTTAAATCCCTGACTAAGTTCAAGTTGAGCTCCTGTCCTGTCCTTACCATGAGCAGCCTTCATTCTTAAAGAAAATGTAAAAAGGCTGATGGAATTAGGGTCTTGTCCCTGATTGTAGACTGTGTTGAGCCAGAGGTTAATACAGAAAATATATTGTCATCATCCCACAATACGGCGCAGTGAGTTGACATGAAGATGGAACAGGAAGTCTGCATATGAAGCCCCTCCATTAGGACTTTTATCCTCCACCAGGAGGCACTGCAGACACTCGTCACAACTGTCACCCTCTTTCACCACCTTCAGCTGAGTACAGAAAAAAACAGGGCAATTAAAAAAAATAAATAAAAGCTGTAATATGTTTCCTAAACATTATAATTAAGGGACAGCATTAAATAATTTTGCAAGTAATTATTTAAGCTAATAATGGCCATTAAAGTGCCTATAAAACTTGAAAAATTAAAATGCCATTCTTACAAAACCATTTTCCAAACATACTGCCTCATTGTCCAGTACCAGGCTGAAGGTCTGAAGGTTATCAGTGAGTGTGAATCATGAGGATACACACCTTAAGGGTAACGGCTGCATAGGACTGTAGGGTGCTGATGAGATTCTGAAGACAGACTGAAAGTGGGTTATCCAGCACCAGAAGATTCATCTGGAGAACACATTATCAAGACATGGGGTCAAACATTTGTTTTCATAGCTGCAAAAAAAAACTATTTTACATCATTTGAAATACTATTTTGCTGTTGTCAATTTTTCATGAGCCTCCACAAAGACTTTGTCATGGTCTTTTGGTCATTTGTCATGGTCTTATACATGTATAATAATATATATAATTAATATATCCCTGTGTGTCTGGGCAAAGCTTTTGCTCATAGCTTGTCCTGTGTCGTTTGGCATGTCTTTTATTAATATTGAGTACTTCCTGTTAGTTGTGAGTCTTTATCCTGACTTACATCCTGCATTTACATCCTGCCTCGTCAGTCACAATGAGACAGACTTATGATCTAGTGAAAGTGAAAAAGTGAAAGTGACAACCCTTGTCATTGTGAAACGCAGCACAGCACACCACAATGAAACTCAACCTCTGCGTTTCACCCATACACACATGTGCAGCAGGAGGCAGCTATTGAAAGCGTCCGGGGAGCAGCGACGGGGACGGTACCTTGCTCAAGTGTACCTCAGGGCAACCTACTGGTGAGGGAATCGAACCCACAATCATGCCCAAATTACACCCCTGCTTTTCACTCACACACAGCATGGGGCAGCTATTGAAAGTACCCAGGGAGCAGTGATGGGGATGGTACCTTGCTCAAGGGCACCTCAGGGCAATCTACTGGTCTGGGATTTGAACCGATGATGTTCTGATCCTGGGGCCAAATCCCTAACTACTAATGCCCTAATCACTGCCCTAATGAACTAATGACAGTTCTTACACTGGTGAAGTACATTTTTACTATCCCATGTCTATTCATACACTATGTCTAATAATGTGTTGATAATTATCTGAGAACAGACTGGACATTAGATGCAACAGTGTCTGAAACATCTGATTCAAGTTCCAGCTCCAGATGTGTCTCACCTCTCCAGACACGAGTGATGAGAAGGAGGAGGTGCTGAAGAGTTGTGTTAAGGCCTGGGGGGGTACCCTGTTACCCACCCACAGTAGCAGAGTGAGAGGAGAGTAGAGCAGGTAGACAGACTCAGACTGCAGGCTGGAGGCAGAACAACGCACTGCAGGCCCCATAGAAGACATGCTGCATCTCTCAGCGTTCAGAGGCTGGAGAAAGAAGGCAGGGACGAAACTCATGACTATCATCATAACATCTGCAGATATTGTACCGACTGGGAACTCCCACTTTAAGCTGCATCCATCACACGGACAGCAGGTGAACAATTAGCCAAATAAATTGCAGAGTTGCAATTAAAGTTGAATTTGAAACGAATATGTTAATAATTAGTATTTACAGCAAGCAAACATTTTATGGCTGAATTTAAATGTAATTCACTTAAATTGCATTAAAATCACTGTGTGCTTTGTTTCTAATCTGTATTCGACTGCTGTGCATCTGTCATCCCTAGTAGAAATAATGAGAGGAAAAAAAACTAAATTTAAAAACCTTTTAGTCTGCTTATTTTGAGATTTTTTTAAAGCAGCTGGTTCTCTCAGAAAAAAAAAACATTGCTGTTACAAATTACATTAGCAATTATTAAACAAATTATACTAAATGCACAAAAATCAGATATATATTCCCAATACATTGCATTGGCTTAGTGTCATAAGCCTAGAGGAACAAACTGAAAGATTTGCATAATGATTCTTTTCCACAAGCTTAATCTACAAATTTTAGCCAAGTGATGGGGTCTCAATTAACACCCTTCATTTTGAACGGAAGTGAACTGGACTGAAATTATTTCCAGCTAAATTATTTTAGCAAGATTGAAAAATCATTACATCAACTGCCATACAAAGCAACATGTGAATCAACAGCAATTTCAAACAGCTCATAAACGATCAGCATCTACAGCAGTGCTGTGTGATCCCATTAAGCACTTGACAGAGATTGAGCTCAGTGCAGGGATTAATTTTGGATGGAACAGAGCATTCAGGACGCCTCACCAGAGGCAGAATGAGTGGGTAGAACTGAGTGGTGGTGCTGCGTGTATCCATGGAGACCATGAGGCTGCGCAGCTGCATACGCTGATGCACGGAGCTGTGCACGCCAGGCAACAGCACTTCACTCTTCCGCAAACTGTTAATGTAGACCGGCAGCACTTTCAAAAACTGAGGCAGCACCAGCTAACAAAGACAAAGAGAGAGAGAGAGAGTGTGAACCAGAGAGAGAGTGAGAGAGAGAGAGAGAGAGAGAGAGAGACAGAAAAAGAGAGAGAGAGAGCAAGAGATGGGTATAGGAGGGAGTGTAAGCTGAGACAGAGAGTGAGAGGAATGAAGTGAGTAAAGAGGAAGAACAAGCAACAGAGAGGGAGAAAAACAGAAGCTACGTGCAAAAGAAGAGAGAAAGAGAGAGGGGGGGAGAATAAGAGAGATTGAGAGAGAGAGAGAGAGAGAGAGAGAGAGAGAGCTATAAGAGGGAATATAAGCTAGAGAGAGAGCTTGAGAGACAGAGAGTGAGAAAGAAAGAGAGAGAGACTGAGAGACAGAGAGTGAGAAAGAGAGCGAGATAGAGAGAGATAGAGACTGAGAGACAGAGAGTGAGAAAAAGAGAGACAGAGAGAGAGGCATAAGAGGGAGTGTAAGCTAGAGACTGAGAAAAAGAGAAACAAAGAGACAGAGCAGGGTTATAGTTATTATATATAAATGAACAGAGAGAGACAAAAGTATAAGAGAGGCGCTTAAAATAAAACTGAAGAAGACAATAAAGAGAGAAAAAGTGAGAGTCAGAGACACGCTGGCACAAAAACAGAGAAAAATGGAAAAAAAGAAAGCGAGTCATTGACAGACAAATGCACAAAAGCAAACAGAGAGAGCAAACAATTCAATTACAGAATTAAAATCACAGCTAGTCATGTACTGAGTCATGAACCCTACAACACACTACAGTGTGTGCACCATCATACAGCACAAATACAGCCCGTGGTTTTCTCCCTGGCTGACCTGTCCAGGTGAGACAGAGGTAGTACAGCACTGTTTTCTGTAGCAGGCTAAAGCCTCAGTTATCTCCATTTGAAGCTCTTCACGCAAACACTGCAGAGGAACCTCCAGGGCGGAGTAATACACTAAGACAGACAGACACACACACACACAAACTTAATACTCAAAATACTTAAAACTCAAAAGTTTGCACAAAACTAAAAGAATGTGAGCCTCATGATGCCAAAACAGTTCTAAATAGGAAAAGCCTCTGAAGGTATGATGTGGTATCTAGCATGGAGATGTTAGCAGCAGTTAATAAATCTGCAAGGTTTGGTCTTGGATGCCACTGATGCTGAACTGGACTAAGATCCAGTATAGCAGAGAGCACTGGGGCAGCGGGGACCTTGTAGTTAGGAACTAGGCTCCGTTATTCAAAGGTTGTGGGTTCGAGTCACACACCTCCAAAGTGAGGTACCCTTGAGCAAGGTACTGCCCACATCACTACTCTCTCCAGGTGCTGGATGAATGGCTGCATATTGGTGATTGGCTGATCAGTGCTGACTGGTGTAAATAGTACACTTTAAGGCTGGTATGTGAATTATACATATATAAATAATGATTGTTTATTTTAATCAATTTACAAAATGCAAAGTGAGCGAAAAATCTAAATCAATAATATTTGGTGTTTCTACCTTTTGCCTTCAAACCAGCATCAGTTCTTCTGGCCCCACAGAGCCCTGATCTCAACATCATCCAGTGTGTCTGGATTACATGAAGAGACAGAAGGATGTAAGGAAGCCTACATCCACAGAAGATCTGTGGTTAGTTCTCCAAGATGTTTGGAACAACCTACCAGCCGAGTTCCTTCAAAAACTGTGTGCGAGTGTACCTAGAAGAATTGA
Organism: Hepsetus odoe; assembly: GCA_017165825.1. NCBI lineage: Eukaryota > Metazoa > Chordata > Actinopteri > Characiformes > Hepsetidae > Hepsetus > Hepsetus odoe. The sequence continues at coordinate 18,481,656 of CM029390.1, forward strand.
TGCTGTTTTGAAGGCAAAGGGTGGTCAAACCAAATATTGATTTGATTTAGATTTCTCTTTAGTTCATTCACTGCTTTTTGTTGACTGATGAAAAAAAATGATCAACACTTCCATTTTTGAAAGCATTCGTTTACATCATTTTTTCCACACCTGCCTAAAACTTTTGCACAGTACTGTATATATATACTGTATGTATATATATATATATATATATATATATATATATATATATATATATATATATAAAGAGAGAGAGAGAGAGAGAGAGAGAGAGATAGAACAAAAAGCTGTACTCTTTTTGCAGTAGAAAGTAAGCAGTGTCTCAGCCTGGCTGGTCCGAAATGTGTCCAGTAGGTTCTGGGAGCAAGCCAAAGTAACAGTATGTACCCGTGTCCTCCTCTCTCCTCCGGAACTGATGTAAGACAGAACTGCCTACAACCAAACAAAAATACTGAAGTCATCATTTTGTTCATTATGTTCATTATGAAGCAGCTGTTTTTAAAAACATGGCCTCCTGTTCTCATTCCTGATGACCCTACACTATGCACATTAGTGTTTTGACTCATCTAGCACCTGACACAACCCACACACTTGACAAGCTCCACATTGGCTGCGTCAGGTACGTAGGGCAGCTAAAAACACATAAGATGTGCAGACCACGAAGCACCTCTGAGACTGTAACTGAGAATTGAGTCAAACAGTGATAAGTGTTTACGATGTAGACACTGGAATTCCTGGTTCCTGTGACCATAAACAGTCATTAAGTTTCAGTGAACATTTCACACCAAAACTCTCTGAATAACTTTGTTCACGTCTCAACAACTGATTTTTTTGCTCAAAATTTCAAATTTCCTCTTTAATGCTTCCAAAGGTGTATATGTTGCAAGGATTGATAATTTAATGCTAATTTTTGCCATTTATAGTGTATTTGGTACATGAAACCTTTAACATGATTTTGAGATAGCAGCAAGACCACAAACACCCATTATTGATCAGTTTTGTCAGATTGTCTGATACTATTCTTCATCTGAACCTGCGTTTAAGAAACTGTGATTTCTTTCATTTGTGAAATTAACCATTTTTATAAAATGTCTGTCCAAAAAAGAATGGGACCACTTCTCATTCGCACCTGTATGGCCACTCCCCTCGTTTCATCAAGAGATTTGTTGTGAGTGAACTCAAATGTCAGGGCTGTTTGCCAATCAAGCGCTGCCATGGCAACACAGCAGGAGTCGGGGCAGGCGAGGAAAGCACCATAGCAACCAGACACACGTAGTTCTACAAAGAAAAAAAAAAACAAAGTCAGAAAGAAGTCACAAGCTGTCAACCAAAACCCCACTTACTATTCACCTCAATATTGAACGCTTTCAGTCATTTTACGTGAAGGGCTGATATTTCTGACAGTGAAACCATAACAATTTTGCTTTTGCTGTAATTTGTGCAAGAATCTTCTCTCCCGAGCTTGGCCGGAATATTGCCGATGGACGTTCAACAGTTACCTTTGCTAACGAAAACATTCAGCTGAGCCCTGTATGCCGTCTCAGTGTTGACACTTCTGCTCAGGTCCCCATAGAAACGCTCTCTCTCCATCTCCGACTAGAGAGAATAGCACAAGGACAAATACAGACATTAACATAATATGTAGGACATTATGAACTCATATTATTAACATTAATCATTTATTTTGTAAAGAAGATTATAAATAATGGTTTAACTATAATGGGCAACTCTTTTTTCTAACAGGAAACCTGGCAAGAAATTTGTTAAAAACTAAATTCATCAAATCTTTGGGCATGAAGAATAATTTTACTGAATTGGAAATGTAACACCATTCTAACCCTTTAATACCGGGCGACATTTGCAATGCATGTCTCCAGTAACATGTGCTTTACAGTGTGACTGTTACTGCTAATTAGTTGGAAAATCAATTGTAATCTGATGAAGCTCATTGTCCACATGTTTATAGGTTGATTCTTTTATGTATCATTTATTTGATCCCTCTTATTAAAGTAATATGTAATAAAATAATAATAAAAATAATCAACATTATAAAGGGCTGTTTAAGTTAAGGCTTCCTAACCCTGGTCCAGCAGGCCCCCTGCCCATCACATTTGTATGTTCTCCCTGCATATCACTCTTACTCCTGTGTTCAGTAAATGATTAAGCTTATATTAAGTGCATATATCGACTAGACTTTTATTGCATGTAGTACCTGTAAACTGTTGTAACAGACAAGCTTTCCACCTGTCAGAAAGGGGATGTGCCCAGGCCAAGCCCCACCCACATCCTGCTGTGAAAACATAAAAAGCTGCACACTGCAGCCTTGACTGACACAAGCTTTGGCCAATGAGAGTGAAGAGTCTGGAGGTTGGAAGATGGACTGGAAAAAATAAGATTGCATAAAAACAGACCCACCCTTGACAAACAAAATCAGTAAGACTATATACTTTTTGTTTTTTACACTCTCATATATTTCACCTTTGCTTTGCTGGATGTAAAGAAGCCTGTGGAGCTTTGCTTTTCCAAACTTTCAGTAAGAGGTGACGAGTGGAAGACCAGAAGTTTGCCAGGACAATCTGCAACCTGTTAGAAGGACACCTTGTTTAATGTCAGGTCCTGCCAATAAAATGAAAGTGGGCCAAAAATCTTTTGTATTTGACTCTAAAATCAGATACTCATACAATACATGTAACAATTCAATATTAAAATCACCTGGTCACATCACCACAAACCTGAGAAGACATGCTGGATGGATTCCTGCAGAAAACACCCAATAAGGCCTATTATGTAGAGGGTCAGACGTACCTGTAGGATCTTGAGTGCAGCAGAAACAGGAACATCTTGTGAGCCGGAGCTTTCCTGGGTCTCAGCATCAAACAGCGGAAGTTGATGTAGAATGCTAAAGGGAAAAGAAACAAGTATTTTAAACCATGCTTGTGTGTTTTGGTGTCATATCAAGAAAAAGTCAATAGTCTTTTCCTCTACATAAAACCATAAAACCAAACATTACAAAAAACATTATCTTTGCAGGGAGAAAGGACAAGAAAAGAAAAAAAAATGCTCTTTGATCTTATATGTGTTGTTACCTCTCTACAGTCTGCCTGCAGTCTTTTAGTGGCACTAGAAGGCCCTCCTTCACAGGAAGCTCTAACTGCTCTGTGTCTGTGATGACCATCATGTGGGGACGGGTCAAAGTTGGACTGAGATCATAGAGGTGGATCCTACTGTCATAGGTCATCAGACCAACTCTGAGTTCTGACTGATCAGCATCTTTGCCCCTAAAACCAGTCAAGAGAGTGGAGGTAGTGCATGTGAAAGTGACTATTTGTCATTGGGATGAACAGCACACAGTGAAACATAACAAAGCATAACATTTCACCCATACACACACCGTGCACCCGGGGAGCAGTGATGGGGATGGTACTTTGCTCAAGGGTACCTCAGGGCAACCTACTTGTCTGGGATTCAAACCCACAGCCTTCTGATCCTGGGGCCTAATCCCTAATCGCAAGCCCACCACTGCCCCTATGTGTATATATGTATGTGTGTCTCATATTATTGTCATACCCAGCTAGGGACAGGAGTAGGGAACAAAGCTGCTGACAGATGAAGTCCAACTGTCCTGATCTTATTGCAGTGGCAGTCACATCAACAGCCAAAAGCAGCACAGCAGGCTCTCCCTTCACACAAGACATATGCAGAGAGTGAGTAGGTTACATTACAAACACACATTAAAACATCTGACTGTTTTATCAGAAACTCATGGGTCTTTAGGGACTGTAGTTCATCTGTTGATGCACCATTTGTGTCAGCCTCTTTAAGCCCTTCATCACTGGTCACTTTCTGACCAAGGAACCAGGATTTGTGAGATACTTCAGACATGTCTCAATCCAGCAGTAAAATTAAAAAATATTTATACAAACTTCAGTATAAAAGCCACAGCAACTACTAGTGCCACACACAATTGAAATTCTTCATTCTTTTTAAACTTGACAATTAATATTCCAAAAGAAATGTTCCAAAAATATTATTCTATCACCTTCAATTTAGGCATGCATTTGCCTTCTTCCATAAAGGTACTACTTTGTTGATACCAGGTTTTGTTCTGATAGCAACAATAGGCAAGTCTGACTTAGTTTACCATGAAAGTGTAATGATTTCTTAACGGACAAAAAAACTTTGTCAATAAACAGAAGCTTTCGCTCCCTGTCAACACATTAAAGTAAAATCACTCTCTGATCACATGCAGCTCACACTGTAAGTGCTGTTTTTGAATAAATTAACAATAACAATAACTGATTTTTAATTCATTACATCTAGCAAAAGGCAAAAAGCAGTGAAGAAAGAGGTGAAGATGATTCCAGATGATCAGGTGATTAGTTTCCTGCTGATTCTGAACGCTTATTTGTTGGAACCCCTTTATCTAGAACCTTGCAACTTTAGACACTTTGCAGACTCACTAAAACATATGTTCCAATTTCGTTGATTTAATTTACTCATTGTCAAAGATATGATTGGACATATTTGTGCATCAACAAGGTAATTCCCCAGCTAAATATAAAGAAATGAGGAGTGGCTTAAGATTTTGGATAGTATCATATTTAGCTGCTACTCTGTCCTGTAACAGTGATATATTAGGTAAATAGGAAAACAGCTTCATTATCTTTAAGCTCATTCCGTAAAAACAAATTTCACATGATGAAAAACCACCGGCTCATCCACAAAATTTACACTCATGTTTACGCCATTTAGCAGACGCTCTTATCCAGAGCAACTTACACTTCCTAACTACTGGGACAATCCCTCTGGAGCAACTCGGGGTTAAGGGTCTTGCTCAGGAACCCAGTGGTGGTAGTGCTAGAGGTGGGATTCAAACCTGGTCTGTAGACGAGTATACTACTGCCACCAGTAGTATAAATGAAATTATGGGCAGGCCTATAAAAATGAAACAATGCTATGCTGGGCAGGCTTCAGCAGGCTGATAAATTGTACAGAAACAGAGGGGCAACAGTCAAAACTGTACAGACAGAGTAGATATTTCTGACAAAACTGCTGTTTTGTAATATTCTAGCAGTCCCAAACACCACGAGAACCAACTCCACACAACCACCCATGTAATAGGGAACCTGACAGACATCCTATACATAATTTACAGACCAGAGATCAAGTTTAAGACCTTTTTAACCTTCTCTTTTTCCAGGATCTCATATGAACCCAAACTCAGCTCCGGTCTCTTCTCACGGTCAATTCGCTGCCCCTTGTTAGTAGGCTGATATGACTGCCAGGGCACTGGGGGAGAGAAAGAGAGAGGGTCAATGCAAGCCTATCTATTCCTGAGGCTAATAAATATTCAGCAAATTATACTGTACAGCTAATTTGCTAGGCTGCAGATATTACGATAAATGTTTATTTTAAAGGTAAAGTAACAGCACTAATAGTGAAGAAAAAGGCAGGAGAAAAAAATAAAAGGACCACCACTGATTCATTCTGACCTTCTGTGAGTTTGCCGCAGAAAGGGCAATAGAAGCGCTGGCCACAGTCCTGCCAGCTCATAGCAGGACTCATGAATGCACCGCACCCTGCACAGCCTTTAACACACTCCCCCAACTCACACACCGGCACTTCCTGCTGCACACACACAATATAATTAAGTACTAGTCTGAAATACTACAAAAGTTGCCAAGAACTGCATGACTTAATCCATTATTATTGCCTCAGGCTTCTTGTTTAAGTAGTTTTGAATCATGTATGACATTATTTTACTAATGAAAATTGATAAAGTATTTCAAATCAGGCTCCAAGGTGCGACTACTCCTGTTTTTAACTATGCAACAAACTTTTTCTACCATTTTTACCAGTAACAGTATGGCAGTATGGTTTAATCCCAGCAAATGTAGACCAAACTTGATCTAATATCTAATAATTCTACGGTCACACTGGGTAAGTGTAGAGTGTAGAGATCAGAATTAGTTCAGTATAGAATCCTGCAGCACAAATACCTCCTGATTCTCAGGTTTGGCCAGAGGGCAGAAGATGGTTGCCAGAGGCAGGTGGCTCTTCTGTGCTGACTGGGCCTCGATGGGGAAGCTGTAGGATGTGCAGCGCACAAAGCGAGCTGTGGCATTACCTACAGCAGACGAATGACAAAAGAATACTTTAATTATATATACCGACCTGTCAACGCTCTGGGAACACGCTGTCTTCTTTTTTCACTATTACTTTAAAATAAATAATTAAATAATACATTTTTTGTATTAAGCAGATATTTGCTGATAATATGGCTATAATCAGTGACGCTCTTGCATCATCAAAGAGTCTTCCTTGGTCAGAAGCGACAGTATTACCTAAAGAGTAAATGCTTTTTCTTTTTTAAAACAATTGCAAAAACATGTCCTACAACTCTTTAAAACTTGTAAAGGTAGTTTTTACATTTTAAAAATGCAGCATATGTTGATGGGCGCTTGTGTGCCTTACCTCTGTCCTCCAACGTGCAAACAGTGGTGGACAGTGGTGGGACAGAGGACAGAGGTTCTGAAGCAAACACTTTTCCCTCCCACTGAACCCGGTCCTCACTCATCACTTGTACCTACAGGGCAACAGCAGCAGGTAAGAGACAAAGCAGCATATAGTTACAGTTCAGTTCAGTGCAGTGTAACATAATGCACGGCTTCACTTCACTTTAGAGTAGTGCAAAGGCTACGCTCACGTTACAGGACTGAAGTGGCACACATCCATCCCCTAAAACATCTTTTCTAATCAGATCTGAGCCACTTTTTTAATGTGACAATGTGAAAAAATCAAATAAAATTTTGGGGCCAATTTCATGTGTGTTACTGAAACCCGAAGCATATCCAATATGCTGCAAGTTTATTTCTTCACTGCTGTCAGATCACAATTCAAACAACTTTATATAAAAAAAAACTTAAAATTTTTATCATATGTTTTAATCAGAGGAGGCAGGCTGTGTATGGTATTGTGTGTTTATTTTAATTTCCCAGGAAAGAAAAGATTTTATTATTTTGCCTCAACACAATGTGTTGCTCTTTCCTGGTTAGGCATCTGTCCAAATCAATGTATCATAACATAAATGAGTAATAATTAGAGTAATAATGTTTCTCGGTGTAATAGAAAGAAAGCAGACTTACGACACTGGGGAGCAGCTGAGGGTCCATGCCATAACGAGACTCTGATTTGGGGCTGGCCATTGGATTGGTCTGTAGTGGAAAGACAACAAGAGAGAATTTTTAGTAGTTGCATTGTATTTAAAAGTAAATTAGTAATCAGACTGACATTTTATTTAAATTAGGACAGCAGTAAGATCACCGGCTGGGAACGGATTTCTTGAGGTACAATCTGTGTTGGACTGCTGACATCAGGAACAGGTTTAAATACACCTGCAACATGATAAAGAAAGAAAAGAAATACTACTAAGTACTACTAGCTACTAAGAACAACTATTCACACTCCATTTACAATCTGAATCAGATTTTTTTATGGCCTGATTAAAGAAAATACATTTTAGGAAAAAATAGATAATTATGGTCTTTGCTTTATCTGTATTTTCTTCATATTGTTTTATATCTATGAGAAAAGTGTAAATCTGAACACTTTTACCGTGATTGTTATATAGTTATATATTTATAATGTTACCGGCTGCATAAAAACAAAATAATACCTAGAACCCGATCTGCAACTGTGCTGCTGCCATTTTTACAGCATTATGATTTGCCACAGAATCTGGAAATCTCACGCTTCTGCTTTTGCATATTTTGCAAGACAAATGACATTATGTGCATGTAATTAAAGTATAATTAACACCCATCAGTTTTCCTATAAATGGACACAATTTCAAGATATACCAGACTTGTAAAGTGGACATCTAGTGATAATGTTTACATACCATTAGAGTATGGCTGCGAGGGAGACCAGCAGGCTGTGGGCTGTGGGGAGCCTAAGCCCTCACCACCTGCCACTGGAGGTGGTGGCCACATAGATCCCATGGTTGCTGGCCTGTTTTGACAGTTTGGAGGAACAGGGTGACAGAACGGAGGGTGTATACCACATATTCCAGGAGGAGAGCTGGACTGGGGCATGGTCGTGGTCCAGCTCCTGCAGTCTGCCCAGGCCTGCTGGTGCTGATGGTGCTGATGCTGAGGATGCTGAGGATGCTGCCCATCAGCTTGGTTAGCAACAGGCAGCTCCATTCTCTTTGTACCAGTACACCTAGTGTCTCACTTCAGAAAGCATTCTGGGAGAGACGTGGGACATTTAAAGCCTTCCTATATAAACCCAATGTCCTGGGCACTCCAATGAGGCAAAATGACTGATTTGTACAGCGTTTTTTTTAGAACAAGGACAAGACAGCGTCCCAAAATCTAGGACATACAATACGGGTACAGGAAGATTTCAAGCTATGTAATAAATGGATGTCACCTAAAAAGATTTGGAAATTTGAGTGAAAAAGACCTGAAGAGCAGGATTCACCTCCGGAGCCTTCAGGCAGACGCTTCCTCAGCTGATGCTTTGGCCGCATCCTGTAGCAGTTCTTCGCTCTAATTCTCCTTCTCTCCTCAAACCATCAACCAGGTTTTCATCCCAGATCTTCATTCTCAACCTCTGTGCCCCATTAACCCATCAGAGGCTCATATTTCTAATAAAAGAGGTCATTTTCTTGGCCGTCAGACTCCCAGCTTCCACTACGCGCATCACGACCGTGGTGACGTCAAACGTCATCAAAGCATGACAAACCAGGAAAGTGGTAAAAATGAACAAGCTCTTCAGGATTAGTCTGCCCTTATACCTGTATACAGTGTGATAAGACAGACCTTGTGTTTCGGACGGTCCGAAATAATAATCAAACGATAGTAAATTATTTTTATTCTTATTTAAAACGATCCGGGGAACTGAGCTGCAATACTTCTATCCCGCCGCTGGGTGTCACTGTTGTGTAATTAAATAAACAGCGCGCTGCTCTTTAGGCGGGGCTGTGAGTTTTACTTTCACCCTGGCTTTGGCTCTGATTCACAGATATATTGCCCCAGTTCTTCTAAAATAAAGTTCTAGGCCAATAGTGCTCATTATTTCAGTTTAACACTATTTCACCTTAACAATATGCTCTAGTCTTGGTCTTGGCTTCACTTAATAAAGGCCTGTAGGGCATTCACATGACATCCATGCTGTGTGTAAGTGGAGAAGTCCTGTCATGCTTATGTAGAAGTAAAAGTGTTTTTCCAACAAGTTAAGCATTTTATAACTGTGAAACAAAACAGAAAAGAGCAATTAATACCTTAGTGATGTCTGTAGCTGATTTATAGATTTCATTCTAGTGTAGAAGGAAAACTCTGATTATTTTAAAATACTCCGGCAACGTATTCTCGTTGCAATGCACACGTGATTATTTTTTTACCATCAATTATTTTTTATTTTTGAGCATCAATTATTTAATGCCATCTAAAGAAGTCAATGAAGTCTCTAATGTGTAATGGGAGCAAAGTTAATCTTAGTCTCCTAACTACAAATGGATATGTCATCATCAGGATTGAACTTGTGATGGCCTTACGAGATGGACAATGTCTTAGGAGACAGCTGTGTTGCTGTATCACTTAAGAACCCCAGCATCCAAATTTCAGAGAATTTAAAACTCCCAATATACCAACGAACAAAGCGGTCACGGTATAATTCCACAGGTTAATAGACTGATGCTTTGGCCCTAAACTGTGGCACACCTCTTTTTTTGTCACCAGTATATAAGTATGATCCATTCTTGCTTATTTAAACTGAAACTTCTTACTCTCCAGGAGAGGAAGCTGGGACCAGATCTAGGCTAAATCATTTAGGTTCAAAGGTGGGGGAACACAGAAGTGTCCTTTCAGGGAATAAATGACCCGCAAAAGTGAGAACAAGAATGGAGGAAGAGTACTGCGAGGTGATACAATAAATATTTCACGTGTTCCTCTATGTGCCCTCGGCCCTGTGCTGTAATATTGATGTGGTCCAGAGGTCCTGAAGGCTGTGCTCTAAGCCCCAGTACATAACACACACACTTGCACACATACAGAGTGAAGGCTATGTCTGTGGACATATCATGCAGCACCCTCGATACAATGATAGCCAAGGACGAGGATGTCGTCAGAGATGTCATGTGTGGACCTTGTCCAGTATCAAACAGGATGTTCTCCTGGACAAAGAAAAAAATGTATGGAAGTGAAATGACTGAAAGCAGTCTAAGAAAAGATCTGTCTCTATCCAGGCATGCTGCGTTACTTTATTGAGGATCTTCAGGGTTGACGGCACCAATCTTGTAGAATTTCTCAAACATCACATTGCATTCCCAAATTCAATGCACAATATAGCTGTCTGTTAAACTCACTATCTATATTGTGTACTGTCTGTAAATTATACGCACCTTTTCGATACAGTACTGTGCAAACGTTTTAGGCAGGTGTGAAAAAATGCTGTAAACAAAGAATGCTTTCAGAAATGGAAGTGTTCATCATTTATTTTCATCAATCAACAAAATGCAGTGAATGAACAAAAGAGAATCTAAATCAAATCAGTATTTGGTGTGACCACCCTTTGCCTTCAAAACAGCATCAATTCTTCTAGGTACACTTGCACACGCTTTTTGAAGGAGCTCGGCTGGTCGGTTGTTCCAAACATGACTGTGTTTCTCCTCCGTGTGACATTGATGATCATCAGTACCTGTTTGGTAAAACTGGGTGATCATGCACCGACTATAATCCTACAGAATCCCTGACTTTGTGCAAGTGTACCTAGAAGAACTGATGCTGATCTGAAGGCAAAAGGTAGTAACATCAAATATTGATTAGATTTAGATTTTTTTTTGTTCGCTCACTTTGCATTTTGTAAATTGATCAAAATAAACAATCATTATTTATATTTCTGAATTTCATTTTTTGTTTACAGCATTGTTTCACACCTGCCTAAAACTTTTGCACAGTGCTGTAGGTAACTTGCTTTTATATTGTCTTTAATTATGTACCTGTAGTGTATATTGCCTGCAATTATGTACATTGTGTGTTTATAGTCTGTAATTTATATCCACTGATTTTATATATTTTTAATTCTTTCTTGTTCCTCCTTTTTTTTTTACTTTTTTTTTTGGAGTGCTTTTGTTCATTTTTTAATGTCACTATGTATACACACTATGTATACAAGTCATTGGGTGTCATTTTTTTAAATGTTCCGTTTACTCAGTCTGTGTAATCTATCAATAGAAATAAAGACCCAAAAACAAGTCCACATATTTGGCTTAGAACAATTAAGTCCCAACCATGCTAAATTAATAAGATGTTTTCTCAGCCTAGACTGATTGTTGAATGAGATACAATATATGGCAGCCAGTCACAGCTAATGTCTATTTATTATCATTCTTAAAAGAACAGCAATAAAACAGCCTGTTTAATTCTTAAGGAAGTTGTCATGATGAATTGCAAAAGCAATGTTCCATGTGAACATCAGGGAATAACAAAATACAATATTTTCCATATATATATATATTTATATATATTTATATGTATGTATACATGTATATATTGTGAATATACCATATTAAGAATATTGAATAGATTCCTAAAGAGCCGTTTTTGTAAATGAGAATTTTTTTTTTTAAAGCATTTAAAATTTGCATTTCGGTGTCACATTAGTATTTATTCCAGTGTATGATAAATGTGTTCTGGTTGCCCATTTTGTTTTTTTTACAAAAATCTGCTGATATTGAAATCCACGTGTGTCCCTTCTTCAAATGGTACACATAATGGAAAGGCTCTTTCCAAGTTAAAGATTCTTTTCCAAGAGCGTTTAAATAGTATGGAAGCTCATTGAACTGCATACTCAGACATGTGATTAACAAAAATGGTTCTTGAGTGTGGTTTATTTATTAAATACTTAAATAAAGGATTTTTTCCCATTATTATTTTTTTCCATTTAAAGAGACTACCTGTGTTGAAAAGAAAATAAACAAATGGATTCATAACCAAATTCATCCTCCCAGTTGAATCTAAATAACCAAACAGAAACTCTCATGCTCTGGGGATATTTTGAGATTTCTTCATATGAAAAGCTTGGAGCAGTTGAGAAGGAGGAGGACAAGGACGACATCATTAAGGAGACATTCAGAGGAATCACAAACGAGCCATTAAGAGGCCTGAAGGCCTAAACAGCAGACATAATGTTCATACAAAGTGAAGATGCAGAAACGAGTTTGGTTCAGACAGCAGTGAAATGTGTTCACTTTAGTATGCTTTATTTCCAGTGTGAGCTACTAAAAACTTTTCCATCATTGATCTTCTTGTGTAATAACATTAAAGTCACTTCAGTCTGTGTTTTTACCATCAGGCTCCTATATTCAGTCAGACTGCACTCTTTTTGTCCGCCCACAGATCTCTGGTTTGGGCCCTTGGCTTCAGCTGAAATATCAGCACTGGTCCACATGCTTTTATTGGTGCACTTAGGGAAGTTGCACTCTAAAGGAAAGTATATTAACCTTACACACCCACGAGAACGTGCTTCAACTTTACAAGAGGATGCAGAGAATAAGGATTATAGACTGTATGATTTATTGTAGTTGTCATAAGAAAGCCTTATGTACAGTAATATTGTCCCCATTACTGGAAAGCACTTTAATACAATAGAGGTAATCAATCGACTAGAAAGAAACTGGCCCATCATGTCCTTCGTCGTCCCGGTTCTCGTCATCTTCATTGTGCTGCCCTCAGAATAATAAACAAGGATAACAGAGCACTCTCTGTCTGAGCTTCCATACTTTTGTGTTATCAGGTACTAGCTGGCCAGTTGTGTTGGGCTGTACCTGTATCAAGGTGCATTCAGGACTTGACACATAGAGTCCGGTACAATTTTCACTGGAACTTTATGGAAATACTGGAAATATATCACATTCTTTGTTGTTAAATGATCCCATAGATTGTATTTTCTGCTTCATTAATGCTTAAGATGTGAACAAAATAGTAAAGTATTATAAGAGCACTATTATAATTATGGTCAGTATAATTACAAACCCTGGTTCCTGCCACTGTCAGTAATCAGAAATCTGTTAATACAATGCACCATTTCACATCTGTTTACATCTCAACCTCAACCAACATTGAATAATGCAGGAATGGTCTTAAATGAGTGGAATTCCCCATTAAATCTGTGCTATAGTGATGAAATCGTCAGACTTAGGATGTTGTACTATGAGTATACACTGTCCACCCTGTAAATATACTGAATTTTTTTAACATACATTAGACATGCTTAGAAAATTAACTATTAATATACTTCTTCTTCTTTCGGCTGCTCCCGTTTAGGGGTCACCACAGTGGATCGTCTGTTTCCATTTCTTCCTGTCCTCTGCATCTTCTTGTTTCAAACTGACCTCCTGCATGTCCTCTCTCACCACGTCCATAAACCCCCTCTTTGGTCGTCCTCTTCTCCTCTTTCCTGGCAGCTCCATCTTCAACATCCTCCTCCCAATATAATCATCGTCTCTACTCTGGACATGTCCAAGCCAATGCAACCTTGCTTCTATAATACTATTATAACTATTATAATGCAATACTGTCATGTTACAAATGTGGAATTCAAAAGATTTATAATGTTTGACGTACCTTTAGTACATCCTCATTTTTTGGAATCAACCCTTGGGAGTTAAAATGGTAACTGGAGAGCCCTCAGCAGAAGCATAAAGACTGGCTGAGTGGGAGTGGTTATTTGAGTGGGGCTGGACACTGTACACTTTTCTCACTTTAAAGTCTTTCCACATTATAAAAAGTGCAGCTGTCCTTTACACCCAGTGAACCTTTCATGATGAAATTACCCACAGAAACAGATCCAATTGCTTTCTGTATTTTGTTCACATAAAGTGCATTAAAGTTATTTTTTCATTCATCCAAGGCTACAATTTCTCTGGGATTTTTATGTTTTTATGTTTGTCTAGTATATAGATGGGGCTGAAGGGACAGGGAGAGAGAGAGAGCAAGAATGAGATAGACAAGGAAAAGGCATCCATACATTCAAGGAAAGGCCAGGTCATGTTCACAGCAGCTTTGGAAATTTCTTAAATGTGTTTGAATAATGCATCAGCTTTGGGTTATGAGACTTTTGAAGCTCTCTGGGAGTTTTACAGAAAGGCCACTGACAGAGATGCTCTGTGCATCTTGCAGCTTCTCTAAAGCAGCATCTTCACTTCCTTTAAGGCTAGAAATGTCTTTAACGGTCTAAACTGAAAGGAAAAAAATCAATGACTTTACTCAATTTACATGTTTACATTTAAATATAAATAAAATATATCTTTTCTGTCTTTCACTTGGCTTACTTATAAAGGCATTCAGTGTCAATAAAATCAGTTTAATTCATGTGAAAATTTAACACCACACTTTGAGTGTAGAAGTTTAGCCCTGGGCACAATGCCACCATCCTTTTGTCTTTCACAACGTTGTTTATGGGGGATTGAACCTGTAATGAATGCTCTTTGCTTATTGTTGATGAACCGGCTCTTTGTCAGGTTGTTACAGAGGTGAGAGCAACAGAGGGATATGTTTTTTGTGAGTGTGTAAATTCAGGTTTTAATTTACCTGTCCACACTGCACACACAAATAGGCTTTTTCACAGCAACTGTTGTGGGGTTGGACAAGTTTTCCGGAAAACCATTCCATCCATAAGTGTAACACAGAATTCAATTTATGTCAGAAAATCTATATTTAGTTTGTTTCTCATTCTAAATTATATTTTGTTTGTTTGAGATGGATTATATGACGGTACATGGGGGGAAGCAAACCAGATATAGGCTTTGGAATTTGATGTTATCACTTGACTGGCTCCAAACTTGACTAAATCTTTCTTTACTAACAAAGAATGACCCTAAAGATCATGGGAGCATGTGGCAAAAGTCAAGGTTTTAAATGGTACACTGAGCTTTGGTGCTCCTACACTATAGTAGATATTGAGTTTTAAGATAGCATAATACAAAAATGATCTCTTTACAAAAGATCTCTGAATATGAAGCAGGAAGCGGAATAATGTGTGTGTAACATAAATTTAAATCCAAAAGATGGTTGGATTTCGTGCCGTCAGGGTGATTTCCCAGCAAAATCAAAAGAAATAAGGGGGCATCTAGGGCACAGTTAACAAACACAGTTTGTAAAAGTGCCAAATAATTGTTTGTCAGTAACTGAAAAAATATGCAGATAACTAAGTGAAATATGTCAGTAATTAGCTATTTGTCAGCGACTGAGTAAAATATGTCTGTAACTGAGTAATCAGTAATTGAGTTGAACATGTCAGTAACCAAGTGAAGTGGGCCAATTACTGAGGAAAACATGTCAGTAACTAGTGAGATATGTCAGTAATGGAGTGAAATATGCCAGTAACATATTTCAGCTCAACAGTGTATCATTTAATCTGGAAACTCGTTTTGTAGAGACCTCGGCTTTCTAAACCAGTTTTAGATGCTTTCAAAGAATGCTTTTGTGGGCAGAGCATACACAGTAAAAAGTGCAACAGAGCAGGTGTTTGACATGTTTAAAGGTTTGAATTGATGTCAGGTGCTTTGTCAGGTTGTTGCGGAGGTGAGAGCTGAGGGGAATAATGCTGTGACAGAGAAACGTATTGTCTGAACAACATGAAGGCTGACAGATGCTCAGAACAAACAACTCAGTTTAATCCATGAGGGAGCAGGACATCATCCAGGAGAGGGACTACCTGACAATTAGTTGAACCGGAAAACACACACACACACACACACACACACAAACACACACACACCCACACATACGCACACACACATGCATGCAGATATCTTTGTCCCTAAAACATTAATTCAGCTGCACGGCCAGAGACAGAGCTTGTTTTGTTTTAATCGTTCACAAATATGCACACACTCACATGAACATTCTGTTTACACTGCTTTGTGGGAATTGGAAAAGGACCTTTGGTCTGAAGAGGTTCACACACACACACACACACAGACACATCATGTGATGAGACATACAGACTCCCTGCTGATGGTGTTCTTGACGACGACTCAGAGTGCACTCCCAACAGACCCTACTTCATAACCTCCTGCCCTCCACACACACTCATTACCGCCATCATCATCAGTCCACACATGTGCTTGAGAGTATGAAAGAGAGTACGAGAGAGAGAGAGAGAGAGAGAGAGAGAGAGAGAGAGAGAGAGAGAGAGACTCTATGTAAGCTGCTAACCCCTCATTACCATCATCATTAGAGCAGTGAGACACAAGTGCATTACATTACAGCTGCCTGCTTCAGTTTCTTCACTGCTTTGTTAAAGTCACGCTGGAGACATAGACACAAAGGCCTTTCTTTAAAGAGAAAGTCTTCTAATTTTTCTCATTTCGGAATAATTCAGGGGTTTTGGAGTAAACGAGATGCAGAGTTTTTGATGTATAAATAGTTCACTGTACAAAAACTAAGCGATCTGTACAAAATTCCCTTCGTTGGATCACTTGTGAGAAATGTTCATGACATAAAGGGCAGCTGACATTGTCAACCGATGTTAAGATTCAAAAAAATTTCTTTCCCATCTCATTGAAACAAGATAGGAAAGTGTATGGAAATTGCTCATTTTAAACTTTGGATGCAGAATCTATGTTATAGATTCTTATTTATTTTAACAGTCAGAACTTTGCCTTGATAAACCATTGAAAATATAATGCCCTGGTGTTTGATCAGGACTTGTGGAACAAATAGAGGTCCTGACCCAAGCGGCCACCTGCAAATCAACTGCACCATACACAAGCTTTATTTATTTTTATCGATTTATTTGCATTGAATGGCTGGAACGGGCTGCAGGGGACAAGAGGGTTAATGATGTATTGAGGGTCAAGGTGTTGAGGCTGTGAATGGAGGCCAAGGCCAAATGTATTGCTCCAGAAGGAACAGAAGAATTACTGTGTATTGTACACAATGCATTGGCACTAGTGGAGAACACTAACAAAATATGAAGGTTGTATTAATAAATTAATGGCATTCAGCTAGCCCTTTAGGCTTCTTCCTCACCCCATACCCTTTCTTCTCTCTCTCTCTCTCTCTCTCTCTCTCTCTCTCTCTCTCTCTCTCTCTCTCTCTCTCCCCTTCTTTCTGTTTCACCCATAAGGCCTGGTGTTGTCACGGCTGTGATTAATGTGAAATGAGTCCACAGCTTACACTCCGAGCTCCCTGAGCTAATCTTTAAGGGTGGTGTGTGTCACACGCTTATGTTCCTTTATCACAACTAGACTATTTCTTACAAATACACACATGCTCATGATACACACATATACACCCACCTACACACACATACACACACTCACATACACTAACTGCAAGTGGCTTATGGGGTTGTTGGGGATTTTGGCTCCTTTGAAGGCAGGGAGAAAAAAAGGGGGCAGTTTTTAGGGGCGATGCATTAGCATGTTGCTTTTGGAAGAAATTGCTTTTGGGACAGATGAAAGGAAGATGGAAAGAATGCACCGAATGTACTGCCAACGACATAAAGATGATCTATACCCTTACGTATAAAGCGAAAGATGGCTGTGATGTATTGTGGCCTGTGCCATAGAAAGTGAGGTGCTATTTTTAAAGCATTGTGTGCTTAAACAAAGATCTGGAGTGGCAATGCAACTCAGACATCAAAGGGCCCTCATGAAAACTCATTCCCTTTTCCCATTTTTTCTGCAAAACATTTGGAAGCATGTAAACATAGCTACAGTTTCAAAGTGAACCATTCACCCCTATATGGTTCATATGCATAGACTAAAATGCAAATACAGCCCTTGTTAAAAGATTTGCTTTTGTCACATCCAAACAAAAACTTATTTGGAGTTGAGACTTTGCTCATTCACAGTGTACTTATATGGTGTTTTTCAGCCTGGACAGCTTTTAGAATGAAACACAATATATGTGAGCCAGTCAGAATAGAGGTCATTTACTCAGTACTGAATAAAACCTTGCATGTCCAAAAAAGCTTTAAAAATCTGCCGTCAGTGCAAGTTACTGTGAAAAGAAAAACTTTTTTTTTTTCATGTCTGATTGTTGTAAAATGTTGACGTAGTGGAAAAGGCAACTGGAATTTTCAAAATGAGTTAGAAAACAAGGTTTTGTTCCAGCAGCTACAATGTATAACAGGAACAAAGACATCCAGGGCTGAACAATAAGGTTGGAGGGTATTTTTATCATCATACACATATTTTGCTAAGCTGTCAGCACAAAAAGATTTTACATTCATTAATATCATTAATATTATTCTCCATTTTCCTCTAATCATTCCATGTTAATACTCACACTGTCATTCTCTCTCTCTCTCTCTCTCTCTCTCTCTCTCTCTCTCTCCCGCATACACATATCTCAGTGGACCTGTGCTGGAGAGTCATTGTGCCTGTGTGCGCTCCTGAATGACGTCCATGAGAGGTGTAGAGCTTTCGGTGTGATAAGAACACACAGGCAACGCATAAACACACTTACTTTTAACTTGGTCAGAAAGGAAATTAATGCTTTCTGTACAAACAATATTGGCCATTTCTGCAGTTTCTGCCATTTTACATGAAAGCTTTGCACTAGAGACTCACACCAGACAATGATGTTGCAATGATGTTGAATGCAATGAAAGTGTGCACACTTCCTATGATAGGCAGAAGAAAGTGTACAGCCCGAGGGTTTTTCTGATTGAGGTGACAACGTCCAAGCTGAGGTAATTGTCCACTGCTCCCACTGCACCCATTTCACCTGCCCCACTGAAAGAGGGGGCAACACAAGCTCCTCTCTGCCCAAATGACTTCTTTTCTCCCGAGGGGTGAGCCAGAGAGAATAATACACGTTGCAGGTAATTGGTTAGAAAGGATTGTGAGCTATTTACATTTATTAGATTAGCAGATGCTTTTATCCAAAGTGACTTACAAGTATGGAAGAACATTCAGGCTACATCACAGTGAGAACTGAGGAGTGAGCATTAATTACTTAAATCAGTGGTATGAAATATGAGTAAAACAGGTGAGAAAAGTGCATGCGGAAGAGAGGATTCATCAAGAGCTTTGTAAAGGTATAGAAAGAAACCCCTGCTCTGTATTTGGTAACTGGTTCCCCCTTTGGAATAGAAGTAATGAGAATGAGATCTGAGATTGCTTTGTGTGTAGGGACGGAAATGGCAGATGATGTTCCTTAGAGGAACATGGTGAAAGAGTAGAAGTATTAGCATCTATGATTTAGTTCAAAAAGCTGGAAGCAGATTCAGAAATCACTCTGTTGGCAAGTGTTAGTGACTTGAATTTGATTTGGGCAGCCATTGGAGACCAGTGGATGTTGTGAGTAGTGGAGTGACATGAGCCCTATTTGGATGATTGAACACCATACACTCTGTCGCATTCTGGCCCATCTGAAGGGGTTTCACTTTACATGCCAGGAGATCTGCAATCAAGGCGAGAGATAACCAAAGCCTGTGCCAAGAGCTGTTGCCTTCTGTTGTGTCAGTTGCAGCTTGATTTTTGTTGTTGTTATTGTTGTTGTTGGTAGAGGTGGTGGTGAAAAGTGTAAAGACTTGAATGGGGAAAGAATTAAAGATGCAAATATTTATTGAAGATTAATAATTAGAATGATTGGCTTCATTCAGAGGGGCAGCGGTGGCCTAGTGGTTAGGGTGTTGTCGAACCCCTTCCCGGTAGGTTGCCCTGAGGTACCCTTGAGCAAGGTGCCGTCCCCCGTCCTCGCCCTGTGTGCGCTGGCTTGGACACCAGCACCCCCCCGCGACCCCGTTTGGGACAAGCGGCAGATAATGGATGGATGGATGGCTTCATTCAGGTGGCAATCTTAGACAGGCAGCAGTGGCCTAGTGGTTAGGGAGCAGGCCTGGGGATTGGATGGTTGTGGGTTCAAATTCCAGACCACTAGGTTTCCCTGAACTGCCCTTGAGCAACATGATGTCTCCTTCACTGCTCTCCAGGGGCTTTAAATAGCTGCCCTCTGCTGTGTATGGGCTAAAAGCAGAGGTTGAGTTTCACAATGACAAATAGTCACTTTCACTGCACTTTTATTTATCTGCACAGCAGTTTTTTGAGAGGCTATGCAAGTGAACAACCAGATCCAAGGAAGTCGAGTAAACTGCAAACGGAAGGAGCCCCAGCACCAGACCTTGGGGAACTGCTGTGGAGAGGCAATGAAATATGGAAGATTTGCCAAGGATTCAAACCAAGAATATGTTATGCCAAAAATGCCCATTTAAAAAGTATGGATAGCTGACAGCAATAGCTTACTGTGTTAAAAGCTGTTGATAGGTCTAGCAGGATAAGAAACCAAGACTGAAGAGCAGCTTTAGCTGGTTTTCAGGCTTTGGTCCCAGGCAACATGAGCCATTTTAGAGGAATGGCTGCTCTTAAAGCCAGATCTGAAAATTGCCCTTTCTTGATAGCAACAGAGTATATTACCCTCTTAAATCCCACAACAAAACAAGCCTTTTTTTTTTTTTTTACTCAATTCTACCTTTAAAAAGTGAATTTGTCCTTCTGAGGTGCTACTGTTCCTGGTTTTCAGGTTCAGAGACAGCGCAGACATATGTTGCTAGAGACCATTAAACAGGCCCAGAGTTCAAGGTGAACTAAGCAGCTCATTGACTGATTTACAGACAGACTTAATCACAGACAAATTGATTCACTGACCCATTAATACAGAGATTGATGATTCATCAACTAACTCATTGAGTTGCTGACTAAAAAATTTACTCACTGACAGAAAGACCCATTAACTCACAGACTTATAAGCTGGCTGATCCTAAAACTTACTGACTGTCTGACTAACTAACTGACTGACTGACTGATTCATCCAAGCACAGACTGACTGACTCACTCAATCACTCAACTCACTCCAAAGTCCAAACTTGTGGTTTACAGCTTTGCTTAAGTGCACTTAATGTGGGACAGGCAGTTGCCACTGTTTTTGCATTGTCAGTGTTCTTCCCTGACATTTCAGAAAAAGCAGGCTAGAAAATTGCCATTCCATTAAACTGTGGATGATTCACTATTTCCCAAATGCTGGAACTGCCACTAAAATTTTAAACAAGCTCAGTGTGCTGTAACATAATTTGCAACTTATTTATTCACTTATTTCTTTTTGTGTTATTAGTTATTATTAATTGTATAAAAAGCTGCATTGGAGAGCAAGGTGTTGTAGCCTGGCCCTTTCTGTGGTTGGTGAGGAACTCCATGAATTATATTATAGCATCCATTATACATCATATCAAGGGGGATTGATTTCACAAGGCTGGAATATGATTCATCCTAGCAATATATGTTTGTTTGTAAGAAATAATATGGAGGGATATCTCATTGGATGCATAATACAGTAAAAAGTACTAGAACCTTGATTTTGTGAAGTTTTTCAAGAAAGGGTGTGGCCTAGTGCACTTTCCCTTTGCATGTATGAGAATATACAGTCAGTCAGTCAGTCATTTTCTGGCCTGCTTGTCCTAATTAGGGTTGCGGGGGGGTGCTGGAGTCCATCCCAGCTCACACAGGGCGAAGGACGGGGACACACCCTGGACAGGTCGCCAGCCCATCGCAGGAGAATATACACAGCAGATACAAATCAGGTTTTCTTCTGATTTTTTAGCTTTATTTCACAGTGTTCAGATTACATTTCAGATTAAAATCCCATTTGGATGGTTAGACTGTAGTCACATTTTGTTGCATGTCCACTGAAAATTTGAAAAAGTGAAACTGACTATTTTGTTTTTGTGAACGTGCTATTCAGTGCACTTCATCAAAACGTTTCCTTTATCTCTAGGGTACCTCAGGATAACCTACTGGTCTGGGAGTCAAACCCACATTCTTCCAGTCATAAAAGCAAGTCTTTATCCACTAGGCTCCAGAAGAAATAGCACATGTGCAGCTGCTTATTCAGGTGGAACAAAACTTTAAATCAATCCAATTAATATGATTTACCATGAAAAAACACCTGACATCAGAGTTTATTTGAAACAGCTGGGTTTTCAGACATCCGACATGAATCAGATTTGAAACCCCCTAAAAAGGTGGCTTAAATCTGATTGGAAGAATATAGCTGTTGTATGGCTTCTTGACATTCAGGCCACAGAAGACTTGTCTAGCTCGAAATCATATGCTGAAAAAATGGATTTGAGCTGCCCCCCAGAACAAGTCTCTAGACAATTGCTGGAAAAGATATGAACAGGCACACAAAAGGGTAAACCTTTGGACAGGCCAACTCAGCGACTCCCTGACTCATGGACAGACTCCTTACTGCTGGACATGGTTCCTGAAAATGATTCTGCAATATCAGTAATACCCCATGTTGTCTGTAGGTATAACTAAATAAGGTAATATATCTACAAAGACAGCATCCAAAAATTATGTTTTTGCAGACACAATTCCTTTCCCTACAGGCTACACACGCTGACTTGGCTAAACTAGGTTTGCCTATTCTCACTTTGGAGAGAAGTGCTGTTGGATAAAATTTGGTTTGCTCAATGTATTATGTCTCTCTAAGGAAAATAATCGCTTCAATTGACGCAAATCCACAACCAAGGAGGAAATCTTCCATGCTGAAGAGCCCCTTGGTATCCATTTTCTTCTCTTTGTTCAGAAGTTAGCTCATCAGATGCAGAACACAAGACCATTAGCTCAAGTCTCGGATCATTGTCCATTGATTGCATTGGAGCATTTTGGTTTGGGCTCCAGTGCTTCTGTTCAACTGCCTGCAACGTGGGGCAATAACACACTCAGCATGGAACTGGAGGTCTCTTAGCGACAGATCTCTTAGTGGGCAGGCTCACAACACAAACACAAAGCCTCGTCCCGCACAGCCTGTGCTCTGCCACCCCAGCTGCCGGGCCAGCAGTAATTAGGCCCTGCACAACTTCGCCTTGATTGAGTTGCAGCATCAATAGCTAATGAAGTATCCTAAAAACAATTAGCTTGGAATGTTAAAGAAAACCATATGGTTCAGGAGGGAAGGACAAAGCGGCACTTGAGATGGACCAAACTGGCCAAATGGTGCAATGGACTTCTGGGTTTTCGTTGCTTTGTTTCTAACAGAGAAGGGGGAGATTAATTAGATTTCATTGCCTTTTCACTAAACCAGACACTGGGAGACACTGGATAATATCTCCTTGAGAGACTCATTGTAGGGCCTCTGGAAATGCTCCTTATGATTGTCCAGCATAGGCCATGCAGTGTCAGCAGAGATTTTACAACTGTACCTCTAATGCACCAAGAGAGGCTTTCAAAGGGCACGCATTCTAAAGTACAATGCCTAATGCAAAGGTGTAATGCAAAATATATGGAATATAAGTCTTCTTATACATCTCCTTATAATGACTGCTAACACAACAGCCTCTGAAAGTACTTTTTATGTTGCTCTAGTGCTTTATTTATGCGTCCCGTAAATTTGCCGTGACATTAAAAGGAAGCATTCACTACAAAGTGCTTTGTTTGAAAACCTGCACTGGACGCCTTAAATCCTCATAATGATCATCAATGACAAGCTAACTATAAGATGAACAAAACTCACAAAAACATACAAAGACTTTTAAACATACAAGCTTCTTCTCTGCTCCCTTTCCTAAATAATTATTCCTGAATTATTTGAAATGTAAAGTAATTTGTGATTGACAATGTTAACTAAATAAAATGTCTTTTAATGTTCCCATCTTATTTAGCATGCTTGTCAGACGATACCAAATAATGATTTGGTTGAAGGTGAATTTGCAAAATGCAGGGATAAGTAAAATTGGGATCATTATTGTAGTGACAATGTTAAAGGGATTTTATAGCATTTTAAGATATATTTTTAATAATTTTCCTTGTTTAAGTGAAATTATCTTACTGAAAAGGCAGATAATGTTTGCCAATCAACCCCCTCTGAATACTGCTGCAGACGTCATGCAGAACTAATCCAGTCCTCCTGACAAAAAGGTATAATGAGAGTATCTACATGAACTACTTTATGAATGAGTTACAATACAGATCAGAAAATTAAGCGGAAATTAAAATTAAAAATTAAAACATTTGTATATCACTCAAACTTCCTAAATGTTCCTAAAATAAACATTTAAATGGATTTCACAGAAAAATAGTATAGGATATAATAGGATATGGGTCTCTGAATGCTCCTTAGTGGGTATTGTGATACTCTGTGTGTGAGTGTGTGTGTGTGTGTATGTGTGTGTGTGTGTGTGTGTGTGCGCATGTGAGTGTGTAAAAAGGGTTAAGTTAAAGGTAGTCATCTGTCAAATCTGAAATTGTGGTGCACAGTTTTGAGTGACCGTTGGCTAATGCACTGCTAAAAAATGTATAAGGAAGGATACAACCCGCTTCTAAAGTCACTTTTGTGCCATTTTAATTTTCTGCAATTAGAAATGTCAGATAATAAAAAATGTTCTTCAGTTGCTATGTTTAAATAAGGTAATTTCATGGCAGATTCGTTTCAGAATTCCTATGGCCATATAACCCAGATTCATAATTTCATGGAGAATAGTTCTTAATAACAGTTAAAAAGATGGCCTAAATCACAACAGTAAATTCCCGTCACACTTTTATCTTTGTTTGAGTCAAATAAAAGAGACTCAGTGTGTGACTTTAGTGAATGAAAGAAAGCTCAAAATGCAAAGGTTAATTCTGCAGCAGGAGATAGAACAGGGTGAAAACTGAAATGACAAGCACAGAGCTCGATTCTCAAGCAGCTTTGGCCTCTCAATACTGTCTCAGCACTCTGATGCTTCAGCCAAGATGGCTTAAAAGAAATCATAAGTTTTTTTTTTGTTTTTTTTTTTTAGCTTGAAAATAACAGCCTTTTATATTCTGGGCTTGAACCCTAAAAGCGGCCCACCCTCTGTGAGTCTGGGGTGTGCCCCCCTTCTGATGCCCCTAAAACCAAGCCATAGAGGAGAAACAAAAAGAGGCTTTAATGAAGAAAAGAAGAAAGGAGCCTCCCCCTCTAAAAAATGACAGTGATAAGCAATCCGCTTGGAGCAATCATGGCAGGATAGTGAGAATGTAAGATTGGAGGGTTTGATAAAATAATAATAATAAAAAAACAGATTTTGTAGAAAGAAGGAGGGGCTCTGAGAGCAAAAGTTAAGGGGAAAAAATGGGAAAGAAGGCTTAAAATTCGCCAAAAAGTTTGTGGGTAAAATATATGTTTTTTTTTGTGCTGCACTAGAGAAAGAGAGACAGAAAGAGAGAGAGAAAGAGAGCAAGAGAGAGAGGGGCAAATAAGACATGCTCACAAACAAGACAGCTCCTGGATGTCCCAAAGGAGGAGAGAGCGTACCCCCCATAGAGCAGAGTGGCATGGCAGCGGGAAGCAGCAGCCCCCCTACTAACTGTACACACCCCACACACCCCAACACACCACCCTACCCCCCACATATACACTACACACCCCACCCTGCCACCCTACCCCCCACATACACACTACACACCCCACACACCAGCCCATCACCCTACCCCCCACGTACACACTACACACCCCACACACCACCCCACCTCTCCAGTCACTTTACATACTGTACATACTCATATGCACCATTCCTCTACCCAACGTGCAATTCACTGTAGACACTGTACACAATCCACACACTACCCAATCCACCAAACACAGCACACTGTACACAATGCACACACACTGCCCACCAAACAAACTACACACTCCAAACACACACCACCTTACCTCCCCAATGCACACTACACACAGTGCACACTTCACAGGCATAACCTTACCCACCAAATAAACTACACACTATACACACTCAACACACACCACCTTAACTCCCCAATACACACTACACACTGTACACACTTCACACATACTACCCTAGCCAACAAACAAATTACACACTATACACACTCCACACACACTGCCCACCAAACAAACTACAAACTCCACACACACCACCTTACCTCCACAATACACACTACACACTGTACACAATCCACATATACCATCTTACCTCCCCAATACACACTACACACTATACACCAGCCACACATACTACCCTACCCACCAAACAAACTACACACTTTTTGGAGGCAGTGGTGGCCTAGTGGTTAGGGACTAGGCCCCAGGATCAGAAGGTCATGGGTTTGAATCCTGCACCAAGAGGTTGCCCTGAAATACCTTGAGCAAGGTACCATCCCAGTCACTGCTCCCTGGGTGCGGGACATAGCTGGCCTCTGCTGCATGTGTGTGTATGGATAAAATGCAGATGGTGCATTTCATTGTAGTTCACTGTGTGCCGTGTTTCACAATGACAAATAGTCACTTTCACTTCACACATTATACCTTGCCTCTCCAATACACACTACACACTGTACACACTCCACACACGCTACCCTGCCCACCAGACAAAATACACACACACACACACACACACACACACCACCTAACCTTACCTTATCCTGCTACACACTGTACACAAGCCACATCCAAAAAACAAACTACACACCATACACACTCCACACACCAAACAAAGCCCCATCCCATTAAACACTGTTCAAAAGCCACACACACAATACCTTCCCCACCACACAAGATACACGCTGTACACACTTCACCTTACCTCTCTAATACACACTACACACTGTAAACAAGCGACACGCACTCCCCGACCAACCAAACATACTACACACAGTACACACTCCACCTTACCTTCCCAGTACACATTAAGCATTGTACACATCCGACACACAAAAGTCCTCCATGAACTCCAATAAACGTTATGCACCCAAAATACAAAATTAACAGTAAATCATTGACCTATAAAATTAATTGTAAAATTCTATTTAAAATAAATGGTAAATCAAAGAATAAATTTGTGTACTTGTGTATCTGTGTCTGTGGGGCAGAATCTCTTTCTGCAGAGGTGCTTAGATAAAAGTACTCTACAGTACAGAGATGCAGAACTGCAGCAATCCAAATGTGCTGAAGGGGGGGTTACATCTCTATATTTTCAGCCCAGCAGGGGATTTCTCCCTTTCAACCAAGGCGACCCCTCCCAAATACACCCCTCAGCTTACACGCTATCTCTATTACCACTCACATGGGCGAGGCACATTCAGTCCATTGTAATTGTCCTGATGGCATAATCTGGTTGAAGTCTTGGAGAGAGAGTTTATCACCTGCTGGACTTTTAAAAAGCTGATAAGAGGGGGGATGGGTTAAAAAAAGAGATTGAATCAATTATGATGAAAAGAACCAATTTTTTAGCTCCACTGCTTGCGGTATTCTCAGAATTTGTCCATTTTTTGCACTATGAGCTTTTTAAAATGTGTTTAAAAGTCAAATGCACGTTCACAATATGCATTTGTATGATTGTTCATGGAAAAACTAAAAACTAAAAATAAAAATGTGATCAGTTATGACAGCGATAGAACAAAGAAATAATCCTAGAAGATATATGTGGTAATGAACGATTGCTGAAATCCTCCTTTATATATGTAAAATGTAACATCCATGAATATTTATTTATTCATTTATTTAGTTTGAAAAATGCCTGTAATCTGAAGTGAAGCCATACACCAGAGTTTTCCACATGTTCCACTTGTAGGACTTGACTGGTATTTATTTTATATAAGGAAATAAGCAGATGTAACATACTAAAGTATTACAAAAAAAAGTTAAAAAAAAAAGTTTTGTTAGTTTCATTTTTTTGGTGAGACTATTAAACTGCAAAGGTAACCTGATTGGTTTACCTGATTTATGTGTTTGTTATATATATATTTAAATATATTTATTTATTGTCCCCAGAAGAAAAGTGTTCTTTATTAATTCTCCAAATTACTGTGAAAACAGACTTTTTTCTTCACAGTTGTAACTTCAGTGTAGAAGTGGTGTGTGTAGTGTTTTTGCAAAGACAATAAACTCATGTGCTGTAAATGTGTGGGCTTTGTGCCAACCATCTCAGAGTTATTCATGATTTCAGAGATTTTTCTGGCAAATTTATTCACCCCCCTCCCTCCCCCCCAAAAAAACAGGGAAAACTGGGAGTGGAGTTCCAAAAAAGGAAATAAAGGTGACAAGCATGTGGGGATATGGAGGAAAAGAATGAAGGATGTTTTCCTGTGTGAAGATGACAGAAGTCAATAAAAGTCAAAGACATGACAGAAAGGCGGGAAAGGAGGAATAGATGAAAGCCGGTGGATGGCATAAAGGGGAAAGAGAGAGAGAGAGAGAGAGAGAGAGAGAGAGAGAGAGAGAGAGAGAGAGAGAGAGAGAGAGAGAGAGAATATCTGGTTTGTCTCACTACAACAACTGCATGAGAGTTATTGTTGTTTTGTTGTTTTATTATTATTAGTCTGTATTTGCTTCATTACTGTGTTTTACTCATAAATCCTAAATACTAATTACTAATAATATTTCTTATTAATATATTTACCCATTAGTTACATTTTTGGAACTGGTTTTAAACTTTACCGTGCAACTGCTCTTAATTCAGTCCAGCCTTAAAAGAGAGAGAGAGAGAGAGAGAGAGAGAGAGAGAGAGAGGGAGGAGAGAGGAGAGCGAGAGAGAGGAGAGAGAGAGAGAGAGGGAGAGAGGGAAGCGAGAGAGAGAGAGAGGAGAGAGAGAGAGAGAGAGAGAGAGAGAGAGAGAGAACAATATAGCAGAAGAGAAATAAAGAAACTCAGAAACACAACTTACACAATTTGATTGGGAACCAAACAGTCAATACAAGTGAGAGAGGAATAATAATAAGGGTGTGAAAGAGAGAGTGAATAAGAAAGGAAAAAGAAAAGTGTGAGAGAAAGGAAAAATAGAGAGAGAGTAGAAATAGAGGAAGTAGAAGAAATGGGGAAAGAGAGAGGAGGGGGCAAGGAGGGTGTCCCATAGGGGTAACATGTTTGTGCCGTCTCTCTCTCGCTCTCACTCTCGCTCTCTTTCTCTCTCTCTCTCGCTCTCTCTCTCTCTCTCTCTCTCTCTCTCTCTCTCTCTCTCTCTCTCTCTCTCTCTCTCTCTCTCTCTCTCTCTCTCTCTCACCCACTCACTCAATCACTCACTCACAATCAGACCGTGTGTTACACACACTCACACATACTATGTGGATAAGTGCTCAGCAAAGGTCTGCCATCATTCATACACACCAACCCTCTGTCTCTCTCCTCACACACACACACATACACACACACACACACACACACACACACATACACACACACACACACATACACACGCATACATCCATTCACACTGTCACACATCTTTTGCACAAACACTTTGAGTGGGAGCCAAGAAACGATTTCTTTAAGTGTTGAGAGAGAGAGTGAGAGAAGAAGGAGAGCGGGTAAAAGGAGCAAGGCTGCGAGAGGAGAAGGAGAAGAGAGGAGAAAAGGAGAGAGAGGAGGAGGCAGGAGAAAGAAAAAGTGAGGGATGAAATACAAGGGGAGGAAGAAGATTTAAATCCTGTGAAGAGACTGACTGCAAGAAGAAGCTACAACCAAGACAAACCTGAGGAAACGCAGGTACACTTGTCTCTCTCTCTCTCTCTCTCTCTCTCTCTCTCTCTCTTCTCTACTTTCCTCTACTCTGTCGTTTCTTCTGTAATATTTATAAACTCACTTTATGCACTAGACTGGGCTGATGGGACTTTTCCTTTTTCCTACAATGACTTCTGTCACTTCTGAAATGATAACTTTACGGAAGGAAGAAAGTCTTTACTTTAATGTAAGTAGATGTAAATATTTTAATTCCAATTTATCATTATTTCTGTTCCGTACTGTCTGGTGTGATAAACTTAAAGAAAGCAATTAGTCTCAGTTTGTCTGGGATTTCCTTGTTAAAGGGTTTCTTCCTACCAGAGGCAATGTGGGGATCCAGCTGTGCTGCTCAGCCAAATGAGTGAGGTGTAAATGAAGAGGTGTGTCTGTGTGCACAAGTGTGTGTTTTCATACATTTCCAGGACAAAATTGTCCTGAATGCAGGGAAAAAAAATTTGACTAACCAAAAGAGCAATCAAAACTGATTTTATTAAGTTTTTTCTTTTACACAGAAAGCTGTAGGTAAAAAATACTTCATCATTTTAATCATCAGAAAAGTTTTACACAATGTAAAAGAAAGGCTATTGACTTTAAGTGATTTGCAAAATGAGAGATGGAGAGGCATGGTTTTCTTTGGACTGTGAAGATATATAAAATGCTTCAATGGTGGGGTCTCAAAACCTCCTGCTCCCCTACCGGGAAAGGTTGTGTGTGCTGAAATAACATGAACATGTAGCATTGCAGCCACTTTGGCTGAGGTTACAAGAGGTAAACAGGTCAGAGTGAAGACTGACACATTTCGAGCAAAAATGTCATTTTTGCTCATCCAGATGTAGTCTGTAACATGAACTGTTTGGAAAGAGCGGTCATACTAAAATATTAGGCTTCATTAATACTCAGACACTGTTTGTGTGTGTGTGTGTGTGTGTGTGTGTGTGTGTGTGTGTGCATGTGTTATTAAACCACTACACTCGTGATGAATCATCAGTGGATATTCTTTAAGTCTATTTAGTCTGTTTTCTGGGAAACCTTGACTATTTAAGTGAAATTGCTCTTCACCCAGTTTTCATACAAACACACACACGCGCACACAGGCACACACACAAACAAACGAACACAACCACAACCCTTCTAGAGTTACTTTAAGGTTGGTATGGAATGTTTCAAAGAAAAGTTAGTTAGAATTAAGGGAATGAGTGTGAGAGACGGAGAGAGAAAGACAAAAAGAGAGAGAAAGACAGAGAGAGAGAGAGAGAGAGAGAGAGAGAGAGAGAGAGTAATGAAAGAATGAGAAAAAGGAAAGGCAAAAAATAAGAGAAAAATCAAGACAGAAAGACACAGAGAGGAAGAAATGCAGAGTGAGAGACAAATAAAGAAAGGAAGACACTGAGAGACAGTGAGAGAGAGAGTGATCTAAATTCTGATGCACATTCTATCCTCTGCAAGGTATCAGCTGTCAGTTTATCCAGGTAACTGAGCACATGCGAGTGGACAAGAAAACAGGCAGAGAAACATTGATACTGAACGGCTATTTTTCTTGTTGGTAACCTTGAATGACCTTTTTTTTATGAGCCCAATCACATCAGTGCTTCTGCAGTGCATTATGGGGGACATGTCAGTACACTATGGGGCATTAGAGTGGGGATGTAAATAATAAATATCATAATTTATGAGCGAGGAGCTGCTCCTCTACTGAAGTGAAAGGAACCATATTTACTCAAGCAGAGAGAGAGAGAGGTGGGGGTTGACTGAGTCAAATTTAAAAAGCCAGGGTTCAGAGAGCAACGGCAGGGGGAATAACTAAAAACACACTCTGTAGTGTCAGGATTAACTGAGTCACAGGACATTCAGTGATCAGTCAGGGGATTTACTTTTCCCACAATAACACTCCCCTGTACAGCACTCCTCCTCAATCCAACACCTTCGACTGCGTTTACTGAAAGAGACGAGTTAAAAAGACCTGTGGAGGCTCTGCTGTAAATCTTTAATCATCAGAGGTGAACTGTGGACTGCACTGCATGCTTCAGATAAGTTAAATGAAGTGCATTAAATAAGATCACATTAAATATGCATTACATTTATATCATTTTGAAACATTAGGAAGGTATTGATAATAGCAGCACTAAATTACTGAGGTGTATCGTGCACAGTCATTGGGCGATTTATGACTATATGCAATGTACATAATGCTATTTCATATTATTTTTAATGAGATGTAATATCTGGGGATAATGATCACTGGTACAGCTATACAGCAATCTCTCTTATCGGAATATACATGAGAAATAAATTACTTCTGCATCTTTCTTTGTTACAATGCATCAATTAGGTATAAATTTGATTAAATGTAATTATTATACAATGTCTACAATGTCTACAATTAAAGAGTCACCCAAAATGTGAATTAAATGCAATAACAGGATTGAGGATCTACTATTTCATCAGTTAACCTGTGTGTGTGTGAAGACTATGGAGTCTTTGGAATGCGGCAGAGCTTCAGGAAAAGTGCTTATGGCATACTTCTTGAATGTGATTTGCTACATTAATGTCAGAATTTAGTTGGCGTTTTCCTGCAACATTCGAGACAGAACAATCCAACTTTTTTGATGCTTAATCACGACTTCTGCAGCATATAGTTAATTACTACAGATAATATTTTCCCCATAGTTTGATAAGAACAGAAGAACCAGCCTGCTGAAAAAAAAAAAAAATAATAATTCAGTTTAAAGCCATTGTACAAAGCAGAGGAAGGCATGAATGCATTGGTAACTGACCATAATGTTTTAAATGTGTGGATTAATGCATTGAAGAAGCCGGAGTGGCACTAACACACATAAACACACAAACGCACAACTAAACAGCTCCAACACCCCATTGATTGACAGATGGGCTGACCCGGGGTGCTTCCCTCAATCAGACTGGACCCTGGACAGGAGCTGTTGTCATAAGCTTGATCCATATGTTTCAGAGCAGTGTCAGTGAGAGGGGACAGCCAAAAAACCTTTTTTTTTTTTTTTCTTAGTCTCCCTAAATGACTTTTTAACATTGCTTTTAGGACCCATCCAACATTTGTCATGTGTGATGTATTTATTTATTTTTTAAAAACCAAAGCAGTTTTTCTTAATGGTGCATAACCATTTTCCAACCTCTCTTAATGTGAAATTATTCATTTGAATTGAATTTGTTGCTGCGCCTATTAGACTTAAACATGTTAATGACCTCTTTCGTGGTAGTCTGCTCTACTGTGGCAAAAAGCAGTCTGGACTGAAACTTTCTGCATAACTTCAACATGGAGTAGAGCTATAGACTGAATAGGTATATGTAATAAGCAAAAAGAGAAAAGAGACCACAAAGGAGACAAAAGAGAAATGTGTAAATGTTTTGTTTTTCATGACATCACAAAAGCAAATTTGAAATTGGCCTGTTTATATGACCATAATGCATAGATTGTATGGACTACGGAGTAAATGGCATGTTTGGAAACTACATCCACCTCTTGGTTTTTGGTGATATAGGCCCTTTAAATGAAGGCTCTGGACTACTTTATTACCACTAATACACCGACTGAATTAAACTTTTCTCTTTGACCTTGGTGAGGGGTGTGAAGACAGCTTGTTGAGGTTTTGGTCTCCCTGAGCATGTTCCCTGATTAGCTGTTCGATACTGAGTCTGCGGACAGTATGAGGGGTGCGACATAAAGCCATTTCAGAATCATAAGCATTCAGTCACAATCACAACCCCCGCCATGAGCTTAATGTTCCGACACTGCACTTCTGATGACCAGCTGAGAGGCTTCAGGCTGGAGACCGAGGGGTTTGCACCAGGCCAATGCGGTCATTATATCCGTCACAAACACTATTTATGATAAACTGTGAAAAATTATTTATTTCAATACAAAACAGAGAAGCAAAAGCAAGGAACCAAAAATAAAACACCTTTAGGACAATAATGAGTGTTTGTGTGGTTGTGCCGCTACTCTGTGTGTGTGTGTGTGTGTGTGTGTGTGTGTGTGTGTGTGTGTGTGTCTGAACTCATGTTTTGGGTCATTAGTGCTGCAGGTCTCAGTCTGCGCTCCATTAAGGTGACAGGCTACAGTACACTGACTGACCTCAGTGCCGCGGCACAACACACACAACAGCACAGATCAACACAGCAAAATATAACACAATGTAGCATGACAACACACAACACAACATAGCATAAAACAGCATCAAACAACATGGTTAAATTTATTATAAAATAGTGTATCAAAGCAAAGCAACACAATAAAATCCACCACAGTGAAACACTACATGGCATGACACCTAAGACGACACACTAAACATTGCACAGCACTACACAACATGCCCAACCACAAAAAATCATGATCTAATTACAACAAACAAAGAACACAAGTCATGGAAAATGCCATTGTATCTGAAATGTGCTATTTTAATAAATAAATGCATTAATGTTACTACAGCACTAAACAATATAACACAAAATAACACAGCAAAATACTAACACATCAGAACAAAGGGCAACCCAGCATAGTACAATACAATACAACATGGTACGACACAATGCATTGCAATATAATGTTGTACAAAACAGCACAATGCAACAAAACACAATGTAATGTAGCTCAACACAACACGGCAAAGTGCAATATAATGCAGTACAATGGCTCAACACAGTATGATGCAGCGCAACACAATACAACACGGCTCAGCATGGAACAATGCAGCACAACACAACATAGCAAAACAACGCAGCACAATACGACATGGCAAAACACAATATAATGCAGTATAATAACACAAATGGCACAACACAATACAAGGCAGCACAGAATAACACGGCACAACACAGCATAACACAGCAAAACACAATATAACACTAAACAAACAAAATACTGCACAACCCAATATAACAGCGCAATACAAGACTGCACAAATCAGTGTAATTCAGCACAATACCATTTTTGTGAACAGAATGAAATACCCAGTTTTGTGAACAGAATGAAATAGATAGTTTTGAATAGACAGATGAATTAGATTGTTTTGAAAACCCTTTAATAGTGCATGGACCCATTCATTATCTGCCGCTTGTCCCAAACGGGGTCGCGGGGGAGTGCTGGTGTCCAACCCAGCGCACACAGGGCAAGGATGGGGGACGCACCCTGGACAGGTCGCCAGCCCATTGCAGGGAGGAGCGGGACAGGAACGGCACCTTGCTCAAGGGTACCTCAGGACAACCCATTGGGAAGGGGTTCGAACCCCCGATCCTCCGGCCGACGCCCTAACTACTAGGCCACCACTGCCCTAATCCTACATAGCAAAACACAACACTACAGTGCAACACAACATGATACAACCCCATCAAATGGAGTATAATGTAATATGGCACAATAAAACAAGACTGTATTGCAGCACAATACAACACAGCACAACATGATACAATGGTCCGATACAAAAAAGCCCAACGCTATATAAAACTGCTCAATTCAACGCAGAATAACACAAAATAGTGCAACACAATATAACAGCAGAACACAACACACAAGAAACAATATAACATGGCACAGAGCAGCTGTGGCCTAGTGGTGGCCGTGGCACGGAAGATTGTGGGTTTGATTTGAGCAAGGTACAGTCCCCATCACTGTTTCCTGGGCGCTTTCAATAGCTGCCCCTTGCTGCATGTGTGTGTATGGGTGAAACGCAGAGGTCGAATTTTGTTGTGCTGTGCTGTGTTTCACAATGACAAGGGTAGTCACTTTCACAACACATTATAAAACAGCACATTACAACATCATTCAAAACAGTATAACAGAATTAAAACCACTCCACAATGCTTTATAACACACCTCAATACAACACAGAACAAAACAATGGAACAGCGCAGTACAACACAGCACAACACAAGAAAAAAACAGCACAATACAACAATGTCCAACACATTATAACACAATGAAGCAAACAGCACAATATTAAACACAGCACAACACAAATAACACTGCAATAATCAGTTACATATCCCCATTACAATCTGAGCAACTGGTGAAGCATCACTTTTTTCAGGAACTGCTTCAACATTCCAGCCAAAAAGGAAACAGCAGCATGGATTCCAACACAAAGCCGCACCAGATGCTGCAACACAACCGAACCCACTGCAACCCAAAACTCAATCAACACAACTGCATAGAGAATAAACTGCCTCTGCCACGCTCAGCCAAGCAAAACACACCTACTAAAGTCACCTCACTGCAAAGAAGCACCTCACTGCAATGAAAGAAGCAACACACCCACAGCTCACATAATGCCACTCTACACAGCACACCCTGAAACTCTGCGAATGGCTGAAAAACGAGCCCTTACTCACTTTCATTTCAGACCGAAGACAGTAAACAATGATGAATGAGATCCTGAGGGACTTTTCTTAATGACAAAGATGCCAGAAAGCCATGTTGTCTAATGTTGAGGGGATCTGAGGACATAAGCAGTGATCAGGTATACACGGCACAGAAAAGACAAGAAGAGCCAAGAAGTGGAACCAACCACATTAGTTCAAAGATTACAAAGTTACTGAAAAGACCAAAGCCATTCACAGAGTTTCAGGGTGTGCTGTGTAGAGTGGCATTATGTGAGCTGTGGGTGTGTTGCTTCTTTCATTGCAGTGGACTGGAGATGCTAACTTGCCCTCTAGGTATATGCGAGTGTATTTGTCTGTGTTTCTGCCATCCATTGACCTGGCGACCCATCCATTGCCTACATCACACACCGCAACCCTGGCTTCCATAAGCAGCTCAGATATTAGATGGATGAAAAAACGGGAAGCAAAATTCCTTTTTTAATATTTTTGGATTTCTATGATTAGAAGGCATTGACACTGGGTTGGTTTATCAATGAAGGAGAAATGCGAAAAGCGGTGCCGGAGAATTGTTTTTCAAATCAGCGATAAGTAGTGTACAGGAAAGAATACAGATAAAAATAATGGTGAATATTCTTAGCAGTACATGTGAACTGATGCTTTGGAGGACAGTGATTTTAGCCACTGTCCACTCCTTAAACAGCGTCTTCCTCTCTTCCACTTTGCAAGAAATTAACATGATATCATTGACAGAAAAAATAAATAATAGAAACATTGATTATATCTAAAATTTGAGGGATGTCAGAATTGAAAATCTTTGAAAATAATTTTTTATTAATTCATAATCCAGTACACCATGAGAATATCAGAAAATGAACCCAGTTTTGTGAACAGAATGAAATAGATAGTTTTGAATAGACAGATGAATTAGATTGTTTTGAAAACCCTTTAATAGTGCATGGACCCATCCATTTTCTGCCGCTTGTCCCAAATGGGGTCGTAGGGGAGTGCAACCCAGTGCACACAGGGCGAAGTACAGGGGACGCACCCTGGACAGGTCGCCAGCCCATCACAGGGAGGAGTGTGACAGGGACGGCACCTTGCTCAAGGGTACCTCAGAGCAACCTATTGTGAAGGTTTTTGAACCCCTGATCCTCCGATCATGTGGCCAACACCCTAACCACTAGGTTAACTAACCACTACCCTAACCACCACTACCCTGCGCATGGACCCATCGATGGCAATGTTTTGGTTCATAAAACCACAAACATCAGACATAGAGGATTAGGGGAAATTGAAATGCATAAAAATGAAGCATATGGTGCCTAAAAGAACATTCTTAACATCTGCTGAAATAGAAATATTTTAATGTCCTTGATCAAATCAAAAAGTAAAATTTTTATTTTTAACCATTATGTTACACCAAAAAGTCTTGTTTATGAACTCTTGGCCATGACTGTTGGTATTTTATTATTAAGGGAAAATAATGCACACATTTGAAACAAGTTTTAGTTTCAGATACTTCTGCACACTGATCCATTTTCTGACCCAGTTTAACACATGAAACCCAAGTCAAGAAATGTGTGTGTGCTGTCACATCCAGCGAGGCCTACGCTGTTGCAGCAGGTCATAACAATACTTACCAAACAACAAGAAGAAACGCAACACATTACTATACAAAGACTGACCCTAGCGTTAAATTTCTCACATATTGCAAAATGTTTCGCTCCCCTATTTATGGCTAAAGCATCAGACTATGCCATTATCATTACCGTTGGCTTCATTCCTTTGGCTGTAATAAGGCACCAACTGTGGCATCATCTGCAGATATGGTGCTCAAAAGAGACCTACACAAGTTTTTCTCTCTCCCTCTCTCTCTCTGTGGAAAACAGCCTCAGCTGAGCATGCTCTAATGAATGGTCGTTAGAGTAAAATGTGTTCTGAACACCTGATGTAATGGCAATTTCTAATTGTTGAGCAGAGGCAACAGGATTCACATGATCTTTATATTACATGAGTGTTTATTGTGCATTGCAAACACATGAGGGTCATATGTGTTAAAAAAAAAAATTTTGTTACTATTACTGTAACTATTTTCAACTATTTATTAGACAAAAACACATTCTCAACTTTTATGTTAAGGGCAGGAGGCAGGTGGCCTGTTTAAAGAGTTTGCATGTTCTCCCTGTGGGTGTCCTTCAGGTGCTCCGGTTTCCTCCCACAGTCCAAATACATGAATGTCAGTTGAATTGTAAATGCTTAATTGCTCCCTAGGTGTGACTGTGTGTGTGAGTGTTTCTCTGAATGTGTGTTTATCTGTGTGTCTGCCCTTCTATGGACTGGCGACCTGTCCAAGGTGTTTCTCTGTCTTTCACCCTATGAGCACTTGAATGTGCTCCAGCATCCGAACAGACCCCGGTTAGGATAAGTTGCTAAGATGATGATGACAGATGAGAGCCTTTTCTATTGGTCCATTGGTTGTGATTTTGAGTCCATATAACAGATTGACAGGTTCAATCTCTTTCTCCAACCAAAAACACACAGGTGGAGGATATATTCCTTTAAACACAATTAGATCGTACAGAGCAATACTGTTTCACCATATTCAGTGCATAATAAAGGATATCCTAGAGTATGGAGTGAAAAGTTAGAATCTGCCCTTTCCACAGAATTTTTCCACTGGTGTTGTTCCGAGTGAAGAATAATTCAGAACAAATTATAACATGATTTTGTTGTTGATGGTAATAATTTTGTATAATATTTAATATTTATAACATGATTTTGTTGTTGGTAATCAGAAGATTGTGGGTTCAACTCCCTCACCAGTAGGTTGCCCTGAGGTAGCCTTGAGCAAGGTACTGTCACCGTCACTGCTCCCTGGGCGCTTTTAATAGCTGCCCCCTGCTGCACATGTGTGTATGGGTGAAACACAGAGGTTGAATTTCGTTGTATTGTGCTGTTTTGCGTTTCACAATGACAAGGATAGTCATTTTTTTTCCACTTTTTCACTTTACCCCCAGACTATTTCCAAGCTTAAAGAAAGAAGTGCAACCATAGCAACATGTCTTGATGGCCCAGTCTCACAATTTCCCAGTTTTACTTTGCAGCTTTTTCCCTGAAGAAAACTGTAAAGCAGGTCACTCTTCTCACACTCCCCATCCCCAGCAGAAGCATTCAAGTTGCTGGGCTTGGTCACATCGACCAGAACGCTCCAACCTCCATCTGCCATTCGCGCCTATTTACCCATAACCCCCTGCTGAGAAACAGATTACCAAACATACACACACACACACACACACACACACACACACACACACACACACACACACACACACACACACAGACACATTCTCCTCCAGACATTATTGACATTGACCTCACAACACAATACAGTAGATCCACTCACTGGGTGGTATAATATGGACAAAATATTTGTTTTTCAGCTCTACAGACAATAGTGGACCTGTCCATGCTCTGGTCACAGATGCCTTTTTTCACACCAAACATTTCCTTCTGCCATAATAAGAAACTCTATCTCATCTATCTGAATCATTTATTCTAACCAGGGTCACGGGCTATCCTGGAGCCTATCAAAGCAGTCATAGAGCAAAAGGTGGAGAAACACCCTGGCTGGGTTGCCAGTCCATCACAGGGCAGGCACTCAGATAAACACACCCACACATACCTAGAGGGCATTCTGTTATCTGCAGTCCATCCTCATTTTCTATAACACCCATAAGAGATACTACTATTATTTGTCATTCATCAAAATGTAAGAGTTTTTACATTTAACAAGTGATTTTTGTTGCATTAAATGAACAACCTGTTTAATAAATACACCAAAAAAAAAACCCTGATATTGGTTACAGAGTCATGAACCTCTGTGAAATCAAATTGCAAAGCTCAGTACTGCCATAGTGACCAAGAAATTATATTATTATATCCTCCTTGCTCCTTGCTAGAACACACACACACACACACACACACACACACACACACACACACACAATCTCATTCAGAAACCTACACAAAAGTACATGTGTATCATTGCTGCCATGGCAAATCCTTGTATACTTGAAACGGTAACTTTACAGAAGGAAAACATGTTCTAGAAATGTATGAGTCCATGTAATGAGATTTTGAAAGGAAAAAATTGAGTTATGAGGTTTTCATATTTCATATGATACACTCTCTCCTGCTGTTTTTTTTTTCTTCTCAGGAAGACACACACACACACACACACACACACACACACACACACACACACAC
This sequence comes from Hepsetus odoe, assembly GCA_017165825.1. Classification (NCBI taxonomy): domain Eukaryota; kingdom Metazoa; phylum Chordata; class Actinopteri; order Characiformes; family Hepsetidae; genus Hepsetus; species Hepsetus odoe. The sequence goes on from CM029390.1 coordinate 18,521,765, forward strand.
ACACACACACACACACAAAACACACACACACACACACACACACAGACACACACACACACACACACACACACACACAAAACACACATACACACACACACACACAAACCAGAAAAGTGCAAATCGAAGACTAAATCCCTTTACCATCCCTTTACCCCCCTGTAGCCGGAGCCACATTGGAATGGTTTGCTTGTCACTGTGAGTTTGTGAAAATGACAGTTTGATGGCTTGGGGGTCTTTGGCTGTCAGATAAACTGAAGTGGAATGAAAATGCATGGCACTGTCATCCATTCTGACATGCTGCTAGCATGCTAAATGCTAACTCAGACACCCTCCCTGACACACACACACACACACACACACACACACACACACACACACGTCCTATTGTCTTTATTCTTTGGTCCCAGATGAAAGTCCTTCATGCCAGGCAGAGCGAATGATAATATTAATAGAGAAAGTGAGAGAAATCAATTTACAGGTCTGCTGTGAAGGATATTTCCATATTTTTTATTAACTCTTTCTACTTACAGTACAGATTTTTAAAAAATCTTCTTCACACAAAAACCACACACACTCACTCTATCAATAAAGAATAACAGGAGCCTGTACTTTTTATTATACATTATAGTATTTAATGTGTCCACCCCTAACCTTTATAGGTTTTTTTTTGTGTTATTTTCACTTAGTATTATATTTTCCATTTATATTCTTTATTTATAAAGTATGCTTCTAGTCTTTCAGCAGTAATCTGAAGTGAAAGTGACCATTCTTGTCACTGTGAAACACAGCACACATCAGACCTTCTGATCCTGGGGCCAACTCCTCACCAACTAGGCCACCAAATCCTCAGGGATATTTCAAGGCATATTGTGAACACCTTAGGTTTTGTCTTTAAAAAGACTGCATTTTCTAATTCTGACCATTTCTGTTGTTCCATTTTATAAATTAACTGTACTACACATGTCAGACACTCATTTTAGATGTTTACTGAAGATTCTCGTCTGTTTGTTTCCATTTCTAAGCAAAGGCTTCTTGAACAGCTTGATCCATTTAGACCCCCCATTCAGTGTTAAAATGTCTTCTATCAATGGAAAGATGGACCAAAAACATCTTTTCAAATCTGAAGTTACAATGGGGATTTTTCTTTTTACCATTATTTTACCAGGATCCAGACATCCATACATGTCCTTAAACTCTCCACATAAATCAGTTCCTTCATTTCTTAATCATGCATAAAAATACACTTCAACAACTGAAACCCATTAAAATACACCGTATTAGCTTTAACCCCAACTTGCATTTGGACAATTTCTTTCCATTTGATTATCATTATATTCCAGAATAAAAAATGCAATTCTGGAATGGACCAACAATCTTTGAGAGCAGCTATAATTTTGGGATATATATATATATATATATATAGCATTTTTTTCATGTAAATATATTATTTTATTTTTTTACTTTGAAAAAAATTATAACTTGTGTTTAATGGCCGTTTCACCTGGAAATCAAATGTGTGAGAGTTTTTAACCTTACTGTGTAAATGACTCTTTCCTTCATCTGAAAAAGGTGCAGACACTGGACACTGAGTGGCTAGGAGCAGACAGAAAGACAGACATGTTTGCATGAGGCAAAAGGCGATATGCCAACAACCTCATTAATTAGAACATACCCTCAACACCCCCCCTCCCCACACACACACACACACACACACACACACACACACACACACACACACCATCCCTTGGCACCAGACAGCCCTCCCCCAACTTCAGATCAACCCAAACACACACACAAATACACACACATCTCATTATCAATGCAAGGAACATGCAGAGAAGACTTCTGAGCTCTTGATACGATTGACCCAGATCTTCAAGCGTGAGTGAATGAGAATTTGTGTGTGTGTGTGTGTGTGTGTGTGTGTGTGTGTGTGTGCGCGCGCATGTGCGCTCACTCGTAAGAGAGAGTGCTGATAGGAGTAAAGAGTAGTAAATACTGTAAGAAAGAGAAAAGGAGAAGAGGAGATAAGACATAAGACATAAATAAGACATAAATACATCAATCATGCATACTGTAATTAAATGAGTCTTGAGAAGTGATAGATGAAAGTACAAAACTGAAAGTAATTAAGCAAGTAAAGTAAGGGTGAGCAAGAAAGAGGGGGGGCATTGCAGAGCTTCATAAAGAGGCTAATTTGGAACACAGCTGGGTGTCTGTGTACAAAAGACCAAGCAGACTAATCATGGGTCATGTGTGGAGCTGGGGCAGGGATAGGCCTTTCATAAGACTTATCTTAGTCCTTTTGCTTCAACTCTTCACTCTGCTTCTCTCTTTCTGCCATCTCCCTATTTCTGTCCTCTGTTCTCCCTCTACAAGTCGCTCTCTCCCTGCTCCAGTCATAAAGCAATCAGATCTTTACACATGTGGGCTGTAATCCACATTCATTTTGTTCTCGCTCTTCAGGAGAAGAAGAGGTCTTAGCCTTTAAGGAACAGGCCAGGTTTTTTGCAGGATATCACTGATTACCATGGACAATAATTTCTCATCTTCAGTAATTGAGCAGAGCACCTGCTCTTTGGCTTCTGTTTAACTGTGTCAGTTAAAGGGCTTTTCTAAGGCACAGTGTGCTCACACTTCCATTTTAGATGGGAAAAACAAATTCACAGGTGGACCAAATCTTGAATTCATGCCCAATAATCCATCCATTCATTATCATAGCCACTATCTGGGCTCATCAGGGTGCGGCAGCCTGTTTCAGCACTCTTAGGGCGCAGGGTGGAGAAATATTCAGACAGGTTGCCAGTCCATCCCAGGACAGAAACATAGCCTTTCATACACACAGTCATACCTAGGTGGCAATTAAGCATCTCCAACCTACTTGACATGCATGTTTATGGAGTGGGATACTGTTCATGGACAAGGAAACTGCCCCCACACAGACAGGGCAAGAACATATACACTCCACATAGGAAGTGCTTCCGAATGGCCTTATGGTTAGAGAAGACTGTTCAATCCCTGGACTGACAGGAAAAGTGTAAGCAAGTGGGGGCTGCTTGAATAATACCTATTCACTCCTGCTTGCACTGCTGAAGTGCCCCTGGGCAAGTTACCCCATAACTTCCCCCTTGGGTGCAGGTATTAGCGCCCGCTGCTTCTGCATCTGATGTATGTGCTCACTACGGGTGTATGTAGAATAAGTGAAAGGACGAATTCACTGCTTACTGTTTCACAGTGCATGCAAGCACAGGAATTTCAGTTCTCTTTTCTGTCATGTCATTATCATGTTAAAATGTATTCTGATTTCATTTATCACTTTATATTTTATTCATACTTTATGTTTGAGTTGCACTTGTGGAAAAATGTATAGATTAAACAAACAACAAGTTGCATGGCCAACAAATATGTTCATTATATGTCTTTTCTCAAAAGCCTGTCCCGGGGGGGCATGAGTGTGAGTGTGTGTGTGTGCGTGTGTGTGTGTTTGCATTCTCTATAAGGCTCCAAAAGAAACCCTTTCAAAGCTGGTCTGCTAAACACTTCCAATAATTTAGAAAGCCAGTTATCATTGTGGTTCTTAATACCATTACTCAAATTTTACAAAATATTGTGTGAAACTGAAGCAGCCATAACATTACACATGCTTTACATTGAACCATTCTGGATTCTCTTGCTCTCTTTGTTATATAAAATGTTCACAAAAGGAAGGTGACATTTTCATTTTTTTACTATATGTTTTGTGTGTGTGTGTTTGTGTGTGTGTGTGTGTGTGTGTGTGTGTGTGTGTGTGTGTGTGTGCATGTGTGCACATGTGTATCTTCTTTTAACTGTGTTAGGATTACTGAACCCCTGGAAACAGAATAAAGTTACTATAAAGCAAAGGAGTCTGCAAAATTCTGGTTTGAAGGGTGACAGAGAAATGGTGTGTGTGTGTGTGTGTGTGTGTGTGTGTGTGTGTGTGTGTGTGTGTGTTACAGTCACTGAGCTCCTTTTCTGGTGAGTAGTGGTATTCATGGAAGAGGATTAAACTACACAGTGTGAGATGATGGAGTGTCTATCTGGGTATGTTGTGTGTGCTCAGCAGGGAAGTGCATGTGCTTGTGTGTGAGAGTGTGAGAGAGAGAGAGTGAGTGTGTCCGGAAGATTGACACAGGCAGGGGGAAAGTAGCTTTGTGTATCACTGGGTCTGTGGGTCTCTGATAAAACCAAATACATATAATGACATGAGCACACACACATACACTGTCCACTCTGAAAGTGTTGGAACAACAAGGCCAATTCATTTGTTTTTGTTAAACATGAAGGCCATTGGGTTTGAGATCAAAAGATGAAAATGAGATGAGATCTGATTCTTAGCTTTTATTTCCTGATATTTACTTCTAGATGTGTTAATTTACGTAGAGCATTTGTATTAGTATATTTTGTATCTGACCACCCAGTTTGTCAAGCAAGCAACTGTATGTTTTAAAGCAAAGTAAGCTTCTACAGACTATAATTTTTAGTTACATCATCAAATAACTTACTGAAGCAGCCATTTAAAACCCAAGTCACGCTGCATAGATTTGGATCATGTGCATATAATTTCATACAGTAATATGTTTGTAAAATTAGTCATTAGTACATAAAACGGTGTTTCAGAAATATGGTTCATCCCGTCTGGTTTTCTGATTCTTATTTCTGTTGAGGGGTTGCATCTAGTGATTTGGCCTTTATATTTCAGCTCTTAAACTCTTCCTCAAACAGTGGACTATGATACCTTTCAGGATGTTCCAAAGAGTTGTACTGGCTATGCCCAATGTGAAATCCAAAGCTTGAACTAAGAGAAGATATATTTTTACAGTTTAAACAAGCAATCATTACCTAATACTTTATTTAATGGTCTTTAATAGTCGTAATTAAACATATCTAGATGGAAATGTCATAAAAACTGTGAAATAAAAGCTGTAAATCTGATCTCTCATCTCATTTAGGTGTTTGCTTTTATATTTATATATTTATATTTATATATGTGTTTGCTTTTATATTTTATATTTTATAGTGCACTGAGGTAGGGGAACCACGCCCCACAATTTCATTGTACATTTGTACAATGACAATAAAGCCTATTCTTCTAAATTCTAAATGTTGTTATTTTGTTCCCAAACCCAAAAGCAGAGCAAAAACAAGTGAAATGGGCAGTTCCAGTACTTACTGTAGACCATATGTATGTAGGTATATATTGATGGGCCCATATCATGACAAGCTAAAGACTTTTTTAAATATAATAACAACATTATAAAATGTATGTTTTGCTCCTAGGTCACAGAGCTCCTTTATGTAAAACTAAGCTATTTTGCATCCACTCTTTTTGTGATGTCAAAAAACCCCAACACATATACATTTAGGAACTATTTACAGTTTAACCTGAACAGATCGTTGCAGCTTGGACTGAACCAGACACAACATAAACAGGCCATTCAGAAGAGAGGTTAAATATATGCATTTTAAAGGCACAGAAAAAAAATGATAAAATTAGTCAGATGTGATTCTTTTTTGGGCACATAAACACAAAAATACCCAAATTAAAAAAATAGAAAACTCACAAAAGCGGTCACGGAAAAATGCATTTAAAAGTGGTATGAACACAGACACATATTGAGACTGAAGAACACATTTACGTTTGACGTATTAAACCTTCTGTGCCTCATTAAGGCCAATATGGTAACCACATGCCCCAGTGATGATCTCAGCTTTGTGAGATACACTGCTGTTTTTTTAAGCTTACTGGCTAAACTTTGAGCCTCTGTGTGCGGAAAGGAGAAAAGCCTTATCTGTCACGTTCTTTTCGAGGTTCATTTACCACAGAAGCTGAGTCTGCTTCCATCTGGGAACCATCAAACTCATTCAGCATAATTAAGACTTTAATACAAGGAGAGAGTCGGCAGTGTTGTGTGTGTGTGAGGATTGTTTCTGCTCAGAGACAGATTTGGGTTGTTTTAAAGTGAAGAAAACATATAGATAGAAATGGAAATTAGAAGCATAATGTGGTTATGTATGTGTGTTCTACTAGGGAAAAAGAAGAGGAGGATATGCAGCCACAGAAAAGTCACAAGAGAGTCATGTGGCCCACTTATTATAAGACTTCTGTTTTTACATACATTTATGCACTCATGTCTATCAAAAACACACACACAAACACAAGTGATTACAAAAGATGCTAAGCCTACATTGTGGGTCAAGGTTTAAGGAATCAACACATTATGGCCTCTTAAGATCTGCTTTGGTTGGCACTGTTGAGTAGTGGGAACTTGTGGTTGGAGGTAAAAAAAAAAAGAAAGAAAAAAAACAATTAAGCAAATGAGAAAAAAATCATAATACTTGGGCATTTATTTATTAAAGCAAGATGATGCATTATTAGATTTATGTGAGTTACAAAAGAATGTGAACCTCTAGGATCAGTGCTAAAATTTAAGGTTAAAAATTTGAGTAATCTGTTTATTCAATGACAGTCAGCGAGTGTGCAGCGAGTGTGCACCCTGAAGAGCAGGGTCCTCAGATCTCCACAACACATTTGTGGAAGTGTGTCATAGCATAAACAAAAGAGCTTTCTGAGGAACCAAGGAAAATTTGTTAATGCTCATCAGACTAGAAAACAGAAGTGATCTGCCTACACCTCACTCTAAAAGCATGGTGTGTAATAGTCTCTGAAGTCATAAAGTAAATAAGGGTAACTTCTAAGCTAAATAATAGGCCTCTCTCACATTGGCTTATTTTAAAGTTCAATAATTCACCATCAGGAGAACACAAAGGAACAATATTCTGCATGGAAGGGATACAAGGGGAAAGCCATGTCACTGCAGAATGAATGATACTTCCTTCTACAGTTTGCTAAAATCACATCAAACCCAAAGCCTCCTGGGAAATATAAGACCAGAACAGAATTTTTGTTAAAGCAACAGGTGCCTTTGTACAGTATTTAGAATATCAACAATATTTACTTTGCCTGTAGGTGGTTTAAATGTCATGCTTGATCGATGTGCACTAGCACTATAAAGAATAATAGAATAATGTGTTAGTTATTGTGGAACATTGTATCTGGGTACATAGGACAGTGTGTTGGGGGAATTATCAGGTAGTGTGTAGGCATTCTGGTGACAGCCAATTAGCTAACACATCTCCTGAATGATAAAACCATTCTTTTATTCCCTTTCCTTCTAAAAATACTTTTTAATGAGCCTACAGACATTGTTTCCTTTTGCTCATTTAAAAGGATTCCTCTGGAGAGCATCAGATGAAATTGGAATAAACAAGAGTTTATTATAATTTGCCCCTGGTGTCACATTATACCTCATTCCACCCAGTTCACTGAAGACACAGAAGTTGAAAGTGACACAAAACAGCTCTGAAAAACTAGTCCAGAATAAAGCCCAGCGTTTGTCATGTCTCAAATATCTGTCGCGACTTCACAGGCCATAGACTGATAGCCTGAGATACTTCAGGTTAACAGTTGTCTGGCTGGGGAATAAAGTTTGGGCCATTACTGCGGACAACTCGGCCTGTAATGACAGAAGTTGATGATGCTTGTAGCGGTAATGATGATGATAAGCTCTGCACACTGAAGAGGATTCGTGGAAGGGCTTCACAGCGACTCCCAGCGGTACAATTAGACAGCATGTGGAGCAACAGCCTCTTTACACCGCCTCTTTGCTCCTCTAGACCAGAGAAGGAGCAAATTAATAACCTCAACCCAACAGGGAGTCAGACGGTGGTGGTTTAAGTAACCTAAAGCCACAATGAAATAAAGGTGCGGTGACTTTTGAAATAATTACAAAAGTAGAAGTAAAAGGAGACAAAAAAATACAACTTGCAGCAAAACTTCGATATGTCCTTTTATTTTTTTTGCATCCTTTTCATCTCAATTGCTTGAGGTATGAGGTGTGATCTATAGCAAAGTGTTGAACAAAGCAGAATGAATTTAAACCCAAAGAACATAATTAAAAGACACTCACCAAATACTCTTATACATAGCATAATGACAGTTAAAGTTAAGGACAATGCTCAGGGGTTCAGTTGATAGTAGAGCTAGAGATAGAACAGGGCCAGGCTCAAACCCACATCCTCTTCATCTACAGCTGAGGATCCTACCCTTACTTTTCAGGGTAACTACCCCAACACAACCAAGTGTAAAGTGGATCTAGAGACAAAACAGACTTCTCACAAATATTGAGTTGAATTACAGATATTTGAAAATACTCTGAAAAGTACAAATACATCACAAAGTATAGACTTTGGTGAATAGTAGTTACCCACCAGGCGGAGTGTAGTTCTATTTTACTGCACCAGAAGGCGACAGAAATAAAAATTCTAGTTGGAAAAAAAAAACAAAAAGAGGAAGGCTTCCTCTGCCTCATGGGATTTCAGCAAGCACAAGGGTTGCTTTCAGCATGAATGTTTAATGTGCTTCCTCTGGCGGCATTTTAATAACAATGCTAATTAAATCACACAAAGAGAATATTATTCCTACTGCGTATAGACCTCTACTCACTGTATTAATATCACAAAGGGGGGCTCCTTTGTTGACTTTGAGTAAATAATTTCATTTTATTGACTCTTAAAAACACTGATTTCTAATCAAGTGCAGAATCAGTTCCAAGCAGCTAAACATAATCTTGCAAACTTTGCTGACATTAGCTCTCATTCTTTTTAACGGGCTGTGGAAAAGCTATGTGATTAACAAATTCAAATTTTAAAATCTCACTTTTGGGAAGGATGACGTTAATATGATTTTCTCCCCAGTTCTAGTCAAGGCCTGTGCTATCACACAAGAACTTGTGATGGGGAAAGATGGTGGGCATCTACCCACCCAAAGAAAGTGAGGATAATTGTGCAATTTTTCAACTTCCAGCCATGTAATCTGTGGGATCCACAGGGATCAAATTAGATGGATCAAAGCTTAAGCGATTATCCCACTGCATGGCCATTTTGTAATAAATGCACTAAAATGAGTTTTTTAGAGCCCTTTGACAAACCTGCCATATTTCATCCCTATCCCTAAAAAGACCTTCATGGTGGTGCAGGGGTTATAAAATTGCCTCACAATAAGAAGGTCTTGGGTTTTATTCCCAACAAGGCAGCCTGAATCCTTTCTGTCTGGAATTTGCATGTTCTCCTGTTACTGCTAGACACTCTGGTTTCAAGAGAATTGGAGATTTTAAACTGCCCCTGGAAGTGGAGAGGTTTGTCTGTATTTCTGCCTTGTACACCTAATGAGATTTTATCCATCTTTTATTTATTTAGGTATTTTTATATGAAAACAGTTTTACTCTCATCTATCATTAAATGTTCATGAAATGTAAATGGCAGGTGGTACATCTAATAATAATAAGACAAATATAAGACAGTAACATGGCCTTCCACCCTGTCCCATAAAATTTAAAAAGCCAATTTACATTTGTACTTGTATTTAAAAAATTTAGGTTTTTCCCTGAGGCCCACCTGTGACGTTTCATGACACATTTTTTTATTGTAAGGAAAATCAGAATCCACATTAACTGTGTATCTTCCTGCTTTAAATATTTCCACAAATATCTACAGGAAGGAGCTGAAGCAGCTACTGTTGACAGCTGTTGTGTACCAGCGTGTCCGTGCCCACCAGCTGCGTGTGTCCCTTTCCTGCTGAGAGTTTCTGAGCGTGTGTCTCCGTGCTACCCTTGACCTGACTGAAGTTTCACCATGTTGTGGACTCTTCTTTTGGCGCTGATCCTGTTGCTGGTGCTCCAGGCCCAACTGTGTGTGTGTTTGCGTGAGCTCAGAACTGTGACCTCACTGACTTCTGTGATCTCTATGACCCCGGCTCAGAATGGCACAACCTCCCGCCGCATGCCAGGGGCCGTCATCATCGGGGTCCGGAAAGGCGGCACCAGGGCCTTGCTGGAGATGCTCAACCTTCACCCAGACATTGAAGTGGCCAAGGCTGAGGTCCACTACTTTAACCTGGATGAAAACTTCCGAAAGGGCTTAGACTGGTATCGTGCCCAGATGCCCCTCACCTTGCCTGGGCAAGTGACAGTGGAAAAGACACCTGGCTACTTCACTGCACCTTTGGCTCCGGCTAGGATGTGGTCAGCAAACCCTGCGGTAAAGCTACTTCTGATTGTCCGAGACCCTGCCGAGAGGCTTGTGTCAGACTACACCCAAGTTTTACACAACCGGCTCCATCAGAACAAGCCCTACCAGCCTCTTGAGGAGCTGCTTCTGCACCATGGCCAGATCAACCCCAACTACAAGGCCCTCCAGAGGAGCCTCTACCACCAACACTTGGCCAAGTGGCTGGAGCTGTTCCCCAGGGAGCAGATCCATATTGTGGATGGAGAAGCCCTGATCCGGGACCCGTTCCCTGAGCTTCAGAAAGCAGAGAAGTTCCTAGAACTTCCTGCCCGGATAACGCAGGACAACTTCTACTTCAACACCACCAAAGGCTTTTACTGCCTGCTTTCTGAAGGACATGACAAGTGTCTCGATGAATCCAAAGGGAGGCCACATGCGCCCCTCAGTAATGATGTTTTCCAGAAGCTCTGTCGGTATCTCTGGTTGCCTAATCAGATTTTCTTTAGGATGGTGGGGAGGAACTTCAGGTGGTGCTGATGAAAGGTGAACTTTTCACCTGAAGATTTTATAATTGATTACACCTCTACAGACCCACATAAACTAGTCACTGTCTGGCTAAATACTATACTGTAGTATACTAAATACTACTACATGAGCTGTGTGAGAACAAGCAGGAACATCACACTGCATCCCTGGACTAAATGTTTCTCCTGGTGTTGGTTGTGTAGAAGTGCAACAGATTGATGCATCCATGCATGGGATGACAGAGACAAACTGTTTCAAATGTAAATCTAACTGGAAGCCTTCATTTCTCAAAGCATGTAATAAAAAGCACAAGCCTTCACTTTGCAAAACATGAACAAATATGTAAATCTCTCCAGTAATTACTGAGGTTAATGCCATCTATATGGTAGTACTCTAATTACCATCAGCACAAAATTAGCCTGTTCTCCATGTGTATTATATGTACTTAATGAGGCGGTCCAAATTCTGTAAATAATACAGTTGTGAAGCTTAATTATTTTAGTTCAAATGTTTTTTTGTTTTTTTTTTCGTATTTTCTATACAGAATACCAATAACTGATACTTGAATATTTCTTGGGAATGTTTTGCTTAGAAAAGTCTATTTTTTAATAATCTCTTAAAATGGGTTATTATATGATTTCTGTACACACAACAAAAACTTTTCTGTAACTGAATAACTGTATTTACATTAACTCTCAATATTAGCAAGTAAAGAAACTCCGGATAAAACATAAATAACTGTTTACAATGTTCCAGTAGTTCAGTGATGGATGATCACTATCAGTGATGCAGTCCACTGTTGTTTAGGATCCAGTGTAAGCAAAATGTAATGTATACTGATTTTGTAATTAAATACTTTTTATTGGATCATCTCTCTATATATTTCTCAAGTAATCTTGATACACACTGAATACAAGTAAACATTAAGAAAACAAAACCCACACTAATCCTGAATAGTTGTCAGTTCATGTTTCCATACAGATTATTGTGGAGTGGAAAGTGGATTTTTAATTGTTTTAGCAATTTGGACAGTTGTTTTCAAACATATGAAACATATCATATAGGTCCAAACATATCCAACCACGGCTCCTTCCATGATCCACTAGAAGATAAAAATTGGCCCAATTGTTTAAAATACAAGAACATCAACCAACAAATTTATAATTTCTCAAGTAATCTTGAGCCCCAATCAATTACATTAGTCATGCAGACCAATCAACAAGCTTAACCTTAATGTTTTATTTTATCACAGATGAATAACATGAAAATCATGGTGAATGGGCCTATAGAAACACAATGACCCAGCTCAAAGGCAAAGTATCGGTATTTTACTGGTATCTAAACGTTTCCAAAAAACCTCAGTCCTAATGATGCTATTGCATCATTAACCCTTTTCTTCAGGGTATTACAGTCGCAATTAGGATTTAAGGACTAAGCACAGCATAAACAGAGCAGGGCTAATTCAATAAATCTTCAAGAAGAAAAGGAGGCAAAAATCATGGATTCTAATGTGCATTTTTTTTATTTCTTCTTCTTGTATGTAATTAAATTAAAAAACACACTAGGTTTTCATATATATCCCGGTATCCTACATGTGCACACCTGGTTTCTGAGACTCCTACATCCAAACCTGCAAAAGAACTCTGCTTCCCTGCAAACTGCAGCTATAGACTGTCCACTAGATGGTGCTAAAACGCCAGGATTGCATGGAGTGCCCAGATTTTAAGTGTCATCTTTTCTCTGCTTATTCTCTATATCTTTAGTGGCATTATTTTTTCGGCTGCTTGGTAGTAAAAATTTTTTTTTTTTTTTTTTCATATTTTAAAATAACAGAGGTAAAGTTTGTTAAGACAATGTTCATGTCTTTTTGATATTTTTTGTCTTTTGCAGAGCAGTTCACCAGCATCTAGACAGTTTTCTAAAGTTACCTTGGTCTTGGACTCTTTTCTGTCACACTAACTTCACCAACTTCTTACCAATCAGAAGAGTAGCATCGGGTCTGCAGGAGCAGGAAAAACACCCTTCATTTCTTCTGCTGCAACACTGCAGAGAGGTTTGCGGCACCAGGCCTACCAGAAACCTGTCACTGCTGCGGTCAGACTTTCAACTTGTCCAATCAGATAAATATCAACAATGAATATTGTAGAACCTGCAGTGTTACTGGATACCTGTAAATCAAGGGGTTAGAAAACGCTTTGTTATTTAACTATATATTCAGGGAAACATTTCTGGTGCAAAAAAGTCTAATACTTTTTTAAGTTAAAATTGAGTACGTTTTTAAAAATAGGAATAAGTGTTTTATGGCAACAGGTGGAAAAGTCCCTCAAAGTTCTAGACAAAGGGGTTCCAAACCACTGTTCAACATCAGCAGTGAACTAATCACCTGATCATCTGCACTGGTTTCTTCACTGCTTCTTGACTTAAGATAGATAACGTTGGTCTACTTGAACAGCAGTACAAAACAATAAAAAAAACAAAATGTCTCAAGACTTTTGCTCAGTACTTACCACATACATACTAGCCAGTTTGAGTACAGAAAAAGTACTGAGAAACACAAGAAGGTCCCAAACCTTCTGGTTGCGGTCCCGTGAATGAGACAATTGATTGATTTCAAGTTCAGGGTCATTCCTATTTGAACCCCTTTCTGCAAGAACCATAATATCCCATCTCCCCGTGAAATGGAAAATATTTTCCTAATATTTTAATTATTCCAATATTATTAAAATAAATTTCAAGGGTGGGCCTATGGGTGTTAGTGTTAACAATGAATTTTATGACTCCTGTGAGGTGGGTTGAAGTATCCCATACCACAACATAGCTCTCAAATCAAGGTCCAACACGCCTCAATAACACCCCTGCTCAACAAAACACATTCAACTCTCATGTGAAGGTTTACTGGGGGAGGGAGGTGACAATTTAAGTGAACCCTGCCTACAGGGAGAGATCTGCAAAATTTAAATTTTAGTTCTCAACTTGTTGAAGAACTGATCAATCCTTCTTCTGAAATATCCTCCAGATTTAGCCAGTGTGTTTGAGCAGGAACACAGCTGAATTCTGCTGAATCTGCTGAGCAGAAATTTTTAAGACACCTAAATAGGTGTCTAATTTTGGGTGAAGCTTACCAAACACAATTCTACAGTGCAGATGTAAACCGACACAAAGCAGGCCAATCACATATCGACAGGACTAAAAGAAGAAGACAAATTGTTTTGTAAAAAAAAAACAAAAAAAAAAAAACAACTTTTATCAGTTCAATTTTTTCAGTATAAAACACTTCCATAGCTCTGGCCAATCAAACAAACAAATAATTCACTTTCACGACAGGACAATCACAATGCCTGCATGTCTCTCTAAAATAGCTTTGAGGGAGGAGGGATCTCTTTTTAAACTAATTTTGTGGATGACAATAACACAACCTACTAATCACGTGTGGTTAGCTACAACAACATTAACATTAATTTAAAAAAAGAAAAAAAAACAAAACAAACAAACAGATGAATAAATGAACGCAAGCTGATCTGGTCACAGTCCAAATGACAGTCCTTGAGTCCAGGTCACCACAGCGACAATAATGGTGTTTATGCAGTCTTCTGTTGGCCCTTCTTGCCAATCAGGGACTTGTGGATGTGAGGGATCACACCTGCACAAAAAAATGCCTTAAGTTATTCTATCCCCAAAAAAAGCAATCCTAGTGTCACACTATCAACAAAACAATGGACAACTCCTGAGGCTCAAGACTGAGAGAAAAAAAAAAACAGGCACTGCTCAGTCCAGACTTGACACTCTGCATTGCATTAAGAAAGTAAAACGCTATAAATAATAATTCAAAAATGCTTCTCCAAATACATATCTATACACCCAAAAACTGAGAGCATCCTAACTCACCACCACCAGCGATGGTAGCCTTAATGAGGGAATCCAACTCCTCATCTCCACGGATGGCCAGCTGTAGATGGCGAGGAGTGATACGCTTCACTTTGAGATCTTTGGAGGCATTTCCTGCCAATTCCAGCACCTAAGAAGAGGATGAAGGGCATTCCAGTGCAAGCCATTTGAAAATTAGTCGTGACTTATACTAGACATAATTATTCATCCAGAGCACAGTTAATAACTACCGAGAAGGCAGTTCCACAAAATGAATGATTTGTAGCAATTTACCTCAGCTGTCAGGTATTCAAGTATGGCAGCGCTGTAAACCGCTGCTGTAGCCCCCACACGCCCATGGCTGGTGGTGCGGGTCTTCAAATGCCTGTGGATACGACCCACAGGAAACTACAAACAGGTGGAAAGTGACATCTTATTTACAACTATGTAACAAGAGAAAAATGAGCAACATCCACAGCTCCTGGAATTTGGTTGGGAAACCACTACAATACTACAACACAAAATTTACTGCCTTTACCACACCAACTGATTTTAGTGTAGATCCCCAAGAAGAGGTTGTAAAAGGACATTAAGGCCTTGGATCTGTCTAGTCAACACAATCAGACTGTGACCTTGACAAACCTGCTTTCCAACACTTTGGTGATGAAATAGCCCTACATTCTACAACCAAGAACTTCACATTAAAAACAGTTATGGGAAGCTACGCCACCATACTGATATCCATTGTAGGAGCATGAAGGTTTACCTGAAGTCCAGCTCTCTGTGAGCGAGACACTGCTTTCGCCTTGGCTTTGCCACTGTCTTTTCCTGCCTTGCCACCAGCCTGAAATACAGAATATGGGATGAATCATGGAAGAGCAATGTAAAGATTTCCCGCAAATGAATAATCAGCATGCTCATGGAATCCTTTATAAACTGTTTTTGAATTGAGACAAAAGGAGCATATGCAATTGCCCTTCATGTATGTTCCTGCGAACCTTATACAATTATGAAGGCTATTTGTAAATGGAAAAAAAAAAAAAAGGGAACACCAGCTGCCTGCAGAATGTCTTCCTCAGACCTACTTTATCATCCTAGTCTCTACATAAAATTAACAAAAGTACATCCCTGTTATAGCTGTTCTAAAGGAAAGCATAAGTTTTAACCCATTAGTATCAACTGCTTTATAACTAATAAATCTTCGACCCTTTACATGCA
Organism: Hepsetus odoe; assembly: GCA_017165825.1. Lineage (NCBI taxonomy): Eukaryota > Metazoa > Chordata > Actinopteri > Characiformes > Hepsetidae > Hepsetus > Hepsetus odoe. The sequence continues at coordinate 18,537,458 of CM029390.1, forward strand.
ACTTCATGTCATTTTTTTACAACTAGAACTTGTTTGTATTTTTTGTATTACCTGGCTAAAAACCAGCAATCACAGGTGATCAAACATCATAAATAGGTTTATTCAGAGGGGGGAAATACTTTGCAAAGCACATGTAAGGTGAACTTTTAAACCATCAGTAGTTTTATGCAGTGAATAAAATGATAACCAGCATCTCTTCAGTTTGTTTTTCAGTGACACTATAACGTTTCCCGCCGAGTGAGGTGTGCTCTACTCGCGGAGTATTTTTCCTTCAAGGTAACTTAAAATACTGACAAATACGCTAATTACAATCTCAGACAGCCTCCTGGCTCCCGATGAATGAAACAACTCGCAGAGGACAGGAGTGAGCTTTGAACACACAGGAAAAACAACATTTAAGACCTTTACTAATAATGCAGACCGTTTTTATTGAACAGGGGAGACAGGAAGAGTTCTTGAACAGAGCTCGTGGGATGCACAGATGGTGATTGTCTTGTAGAAACAACAAGAAAAACTTTGCACATCCTCTCTGAAGCCATACTTATCTGGAGCCGCGGGCAGAGCCACGTTAGCCCCTTTCACCTCGTCCTCGGATTAATTTAACGGTGAACGGCTTTTAAAACATCGGTGAACATAGACAAGAAGTAAAAATGAAGTTTGAACACGTTAAACACCAACTAACTAACATAACCCGTGCGGCGAAACAGCGACCGTTTTAGCAGCAGCGCTAAGTGACCCCTCACTTTTAATGTAAACATTTTACGGCGCACACAAAAAAAAAAAACACTCACAGGGAAACACTGCTCGGCCAAGCACCGGAAAAAAAACCCCCACAATTTTACAGAAAGAGAGCACAAAAGCATACCATTGGAACGGTTTGTAGTTTTTGGACGTGAGTTCAGAGCTATAACGATTTCGCCTCAAACACCGAGGAACAATAAAGCCCCTTTAGGAGACAACACTCAGGGCATAGCTAGCGGAGACGGCAACCAATAGTAATCGACGTTACTAGTTCGAATTTTCCGCACGACCAATGAGAGAACAACTTGTTAAAATGATGCTCCCTTACCATCCCCCCACCAATGAGTGGCATTTGCACAGACAGGCACGTAGGAGGGACTCACAACACATTCACAAAATGTACAGAAAAATAAAAACTACAAAAACTTTATTCGATGTACACGAAAGAAGTACTGAAACTGACAGTGGATGAGAAAAACTGAACTTTACATGAACATGAACTTATAAAAAAAGCAAAAGTAGGGAATTTAATAGTTCATTAAATTAGGGATTAAAAAAAAAAAAAAAGAATAAGGCTGCTAAATAAATCTATAATTTTACATTTTTAACAACTTTCATCTTAAACAGTGTCAACTCAAACAGCCAAACGCCTCGACAACTTGATGGGGGGGGGGGTAAGGTTTGATTGACACACGGCTGAACTAAAAAGAATTGTCCATAGGAGTATCCAATGGGATGAAGGGAATAAACCGGGACAGTGAGGGTGGGACGACAGGTTTGACGATAGCCAGTTGCTGGAATGACAGACAACCGGTCATCCAATTGAAATATGGAATGACCTGCACGGCAAGCGCTACAATTATGATTGACAGGGAATATTGACCAATGGAAGCTGTGTCCTTGAATGACAGACAGCGGCTCGTCCAATGGGAATAAGGAAATGAATGGACAGTAAAGGCGGCACCACGAGTTTGACAGGCACCGTTCATTGGCCAATGGTGGCTGTTCACTGGAGTTACAGACAGCCGCTTATCCAACGGAATGAAAGGAATGTAACGGGACAGTGAAGGCGGGACTATATGTTTGATTAGCACTTTGGATTGACCAATAAAAGCCGTTTGCTAAAATGACGGACAGCCGCTTATCCAATGGAAAGATGGGAACGGGTGCTCTGTTCGGCTCGGGAAGGAGGGTGAACGGTAAAGCGGCACAGGACGCAGGAGCGGCTCCTGGTGATGGTGAAGATGGCGGATGGGGACAGTGGGAGTGAGCGCGGTGGAAGCAGTGGCGGAGGGGGTGGAGGAGGCGGTAGTGGCGGCTTCGCGCACTTCCAGCGGGACCAGGAGACCCAGGAGCTGGCCTCCAAGCGCCTGGACATCCAGAACAAGCGCTTTTACTTGGACGTGAAGCAGAACTCGAAAGGGCGCTTCATCAAGATCGCCGAGGTGGGCGCCGGTGGCTCCAAGAGTCGACTGACGCTCTCCATGTCGGTGGCTGCAGAGTTCCGCGATTACCTGGGGGATTTCATCGAGCACTACGCCCAGCTTGGGCCCAGCACGCCGGAGCAGATCGCTCAGTCATCGGGCGGCGACGACGGCGGGCCTCGGCGGGCCTTAAAGAGCGAATTCCTGGTGCGGGAAAACCGTAAATACTACCTCGATCTGAAGGAGAACCAGCGGGGGAGGTTCCTCCGGATCCGCCAGACGGTCAACCGCGGGCCCGGTTTCGGGGTCGGTGGAGGGGGAGGAGCTCCTGGCGGGGGCCTGCAGTCCGGTCAGACGATCGCTCTCCCGGCGCAGGGACTTATAGAATTCCGTGACGCGCTGGCCAAGTTGATAGACGACTACGGCGGTGAGGACGAGGAGCTGGTCGGCGGCGGCGGAGGCTGCGGCGGGGGCTACGGGGAGCTGCCTGAGGGCACGTCGATCACAGTGGACTCCAAGCGCTTCTTCTTCGACGTGGGCTCCAACAAGTACGGCGTGTTTCTGCGGGTGAGCGAAGTGAAGCCCAGCTACAGGAACTCCATTACGATACCGTTTAAGGCCTGGAGCAAATTCGGCGGAGCCTTCTGCCGCTACGCCGAGGAGATGAAGGAGATCCAGGAGAGGCAGAGGGATAAAATGTACGAAAGGAGAGCGGAAGAGTCGGAGGGCGACGACGTCGACGACGACTGAGCCCCTTCAGCCGGTCCGTCGTCTTTCTGTCTGTCGTCGTCGGTGGTTGTGGTGGTTGTTGTTGTTGTTGCTGTTGACAACTCAGTGAGGCGAGAAAAAATAAAGATAAAACCGAAAAAAAATGTGCATGACGAACCGAACTTTAGTGCTGAAACCATGGCGAATAAAGTTGTGTGACTGAGAAACAATGTCGAAAATCGTAAAAAGCGAAAATATCCTTGTTAAAAGCAAGTGTAGGTGAGCTAGCTGGCTACACGACATAGCGAGCGAGCTAGCTGGCTAGCAGTAGGCCTAGTTGTCTGGAGGATGCAACCCTGGTTTTAAATGTTATGGAGGAAAAAAAAAAAAAAAAGAAGAAACCCTCCTTTTACCCATTAACCCCGCCGAAAACTCTTCTTAGTGTGAACTCAAATGGACAGTATTACTTTAACCAGATTTAAGAGATTATTTAGTGTGCTTGTGTGTTACAGACAGAAGACCTGACATGGACTCCATAGAAAAATAAGGTTATGCAGGAGGTTTGTTTATGCTAAGTGTATTTATCACCTTTTGGATCAAATAACTTGGAAGTTGGACACTTGGGCGCAGTTAATGCCACACAGCTGGGACATTTTGCATATATATATATATATATATATATATATATATATATAAAACCCACACCAAGTGGTGTAATTCAGCCAGAAATGGTGCTATGAAAACGTCTCACCACCTCCCTTAAGCATCAGCAGAGGTTTATGTTTTCTCTCTTTAAAATTCTCGTTTTTCTCTCGTCAGGAAAGAACATGTAGATTTTCAGACTTGTCCTAGGGACAGATGTACTAAATTATTGTCTGAGAATGTGCTTACAGAGGTGTGGGGGCAAAAGCACACAGAGCCTGGCTCAAAATATACAGTGGCCACCTTGCTCTTAAGGTGCATAGATAACAGGTTTCATTGTGTTTTTTAAAGGGAACGACATTGGGCCTGTTTCGGACCTGTGCTTCGGAGACTTGCGTCCAGAGCATTGGTAGTTCAGTCTGGATTAGACTGTCAAATTAGACGTTTTATGAATCGAATATACTGAGTGCTTTAATGCATTAACTGGAACAGAGATGAGATTAGACTTAAAACACCCAACACGGGTTAAAGACTTATTTTTAAATATATACAGAAAAAAAACATATATATATATATATATAGAAATATATTTATATATAGGAATATAGAATCAAATATAAATGCTTCCTGAACAGGCTTATTTAAACAAATCTTGGATGCAATTATCCGGTGGGATATTCCTTGCTGTTTTTTTTTTTGTTTGTTTTTTTTTTTTCATTTACAATGTTCCGTATGGGCATAAGTCCATCAGAATACTAGCAAATTGCAGGAAACAAAATAGGAAAAATATTTAAGATGCTTTAAATTTAATTCATTCTATAACTTGTCTCCAGGAGATTGTTTTTTTAGTCCCCCCCCCAAAAAGAATGTATTAGTTTTTCCATTTTTGTTTTATTTCAAGTCACACAATGTTTATGACCTCCCAGTAAAGCCTGTTATCATCAGTCCACTGCTCTTTTCCATGATATTAGTGCATGCCTGTTACAGTTTACAACCAATCTCTGTTCCAATCCTTGTTTTTTCTTACCCTTTTCAGATTACTGTATGATCAATTATCAAACGTTTTATTTTCATGAGAAAAAGGAGCAAGGTGTTACCCAATTACAAAATGTGATATTTTTTTTTTTTGCACATTTGTCAGGACTCAACATGTGAAACTTTCCTTAAATCTGTTTCTTTCTTTTTGTTCTGGTTTGTAAGCCCCTGAAACAGCAAAGAGTTTGTCATATTACGCACCACCGGGGAGCAATAGCAATTTTCTACTACTTTTAAAATCTGTTTCGACTTATTTTCTTTGTACCATGTCCTGTGACAAAGGCAGCTGTTCAGTCGAGATCATTCTGCTGTACCTAATTCTCCACAGACTTCCTTTCAACAATAAATAAAAATTCTTTGCTGAGGAAATGACTCTCATTTGAGGTGGGCTGGGGTTAGATAAAACAATATACTATGCTGTTAGACTTTTCTGCTTGTACTCTGGAAATTATTTTAGAGAATGGCTTTTAGCAAATAAAGCACGGATGCATATTGGCAATAGTGATAAAGGATGACGACATTGCCGTTGGGTTGCGGTCAAAGAGGGAACAGCTGGCCCTGGTCAGTGTTCAGATTTTTATTGTTCATCAGTACTTTTAGTCTAGTGTTGGATGAAAGCTACACTAATCTTGGGAGAAATGTTCTGGCCTGCTATTTAATAGCAGTGTTTGCACTGAATATCAACGGATATGACATAGTCATAGGCCATAAAATTTTGTCTGTAAAATCTGTAAATAAATATTTTGAAAAGGGGTTTCCAAGAGAAAAATAATGCAAATCAGTATCAGTGATGGTATTCATATGTGTATTCATCATCACAGACCTAGCAGGCCCAGCTTAGACTAGTTTCCAAGTGTGAAAAATCACTTTAAAAGCAATTAGTCTCATTTCTTATTTGTCTTCACTCTTCCTAAGAGTTTAAATTTCTCATTTAAAACAGCAGTTGCCCCTATATGTTTGGACATTTTATGAACAGTGGACCCATAGAAGTGCTCCAGAATGACCCGGAATAACATCTTTACATGGACTTTAACTGAAAGCAAAAATATTTCCCCTTTTTTGTGAAAGTACAGCAGCATTAAGTCCACCCATGAATTTTCTTGCCAGTGTGTTTCCGAGGGGTTCGAACCCCTTCCCAATAGGTTGCCCTGAGGTACCCTTGAGCAAGGTGCCGTCCCCGTCTCGCTCCTCCCTGCGATGGGCTGGCGACCTGTCCAGGGTGTGTCCCCCGTCCTCGCCCTGTGTGCGCTGGGTTGGACACCAGCACTCCCCCACGACCCCGTTTGGGACAAGCGGCAGATAATGGATGGATGGATGGATGGATTTTGCCACATAATTTCAACATTGGTACAGTGTGGCTCCAGAACAGGAATTTCACCATAAAAGGCATCAGATAGATAGATCTATCTAGATATAAATATACTGGCTGATGATGTAAGGTGTGATTTATTGTATTTCAAGAGTCAGAAGTTCAGTGCAGATCTGCTTTAGTAGGTGTTGAACAGCTCACTTGTACTCATTTGCTCCTACATGGTGTTGGTCATTTGCAATGAGCAACTGACCATAAAGACCAAAATATTTTGTAATGATTCATTGGATTTTTCCAGACAAAAAGTGAGATCAACATGATAGTGTAAGTAAATTTCTCACTTCAGCAGAGTAAAAGAAGTGTTACCAAATTAGCATGTATACAATATAATATTGCGCAAAGGGCATTAGAAGCAGGCAGGAAGTCGTTCTCTTTTCATATGTCACATATTTTTTCATTATAATGCCCTAAATATATTATACTCTAGGTCAAAGTTGACCTTGAAGTCAAACTTATTATGATATTAATGATTATGTTTTTAATTGTCTACAATATTAATTATTATTATCATTATTTCCACCTTTAGATAAAATATAGTAACCTCACAAGAAAAATAACTTTTCATCTAAGTTAATATAAAAACAATGCCCCCCCCCCACAAAGTCTTTGACAATCTAACAGGATTCAGTTGTTTAATAGCAAACATTTGTCAGCTTCTCAGCTTCCGGTACCTTTGCTCTCTTCTTCAATGTACAGTGAACAGTAAAAACTAAATTTGCATGTATATTTTGCCACATAATCCATGAAAATAATTGGCTATCTTAATGCTTTCCTGTAAGTCTTTAAATCCATTGTAGTAAGACTTGTACTTATTGTATGTTTACATCAATGTCTGTATTATGTAGTAATGTTGAATAGGCAAGCCTGGCCAGGGAGATGTTTGATGGGTGCATTGACTAATATGCTGAGTATCAATTTCAACATTTGTACAGTGTGGCTCCAGAACAGGAATTTCACCATAAAAGGCATCAGATAGATAGATCTATCTAGATATAAATATACTGGCTGATGATGTAAGGTGTGATTTATTGTATTTCAAGAGTCAAAAGTTCAGTGCAGATCTGCTTTAGTAGGTGTTGAACAGCTCACTTGTACTCATTTGCTCCTACATGGTGTTGGTCATTTGCAATGAGCAACTGACCATAAAGACCAAAATATTTTGTAATGATTCATTGGATTTTTCCAGACAAAAAGTGAGATCAACATGATACAGTGTAAGTAAATTTCTCACTTCAGCAGAGTAAAAGAAGTGTTACCAAATTAGCATGTATGCAATATAATATTGCGCAAAGGGCATTAGAAGCAGGCAGGAAGTCGTTCTCTTTTCATCCATCCATCATCTGCCGCTTGTCCCAAACGGGGTCGCGGGGGAGTGCTGGCGTCCAACCCAGCGCACACAGGGCGAGGACGGGGGACACACCCTGGACAGGTCGCCAGCCCATCGCAGGGAGGAGCGGGACGGGGACGGCACCTTGCTCAAGGGTACCTCAGGGCAACCTATTGGGAAGGGGTTCGAACCCCCGAACCCCCGATCATGTGGCTGACGCCCTAACCACTAGGCCACTGCTGCTTCTCTTTTCATATGTCACATATTTTTTCATTATAATGCCCTAAATATATTATACTCTAGGTCAAAGTTGACCTTGAAGTCAAACTTATTATTATATTGATGATTATGTTTTTAATTGTCTACAATATTAATTATTATTATCATTATTTCCCCCTTTAGATAAAATATAGTAACCTCACAAGAAAAATAACTTTTCATCTAAGTTAATATAAAAACAATGCCCCCCCCCCACAAAGTCTTTTCGCACACACAAACAAAAACGAACAAACAACAATAAATACACATACTCCAATCAGCCACAACTTTGGGGTGGTGGTGGTGGTGGTCCAGTGGTAGGATGTTCACCTGTAAGAGTTCACAGGTTCAAAAACCCACATTCAGCACTACCACCAATAGGTTACTGAGCAAAACCCTCAACCAAGGTTGGTCCAGGGAGACTGTCACTGTAGTTGGAAATGGAAGCCACAGTGGACAAGAGCGTCTGCTATGCAATAAATGTAAATTATCTCATAATAGTGGCACCCAGTAAATGGTGGGATTAACAGTCAGTTCTTGAAGTTGAGGTGTTGGAAACGGTACCTCACTGTAACCTACTGATCGGGGATTCAGACATCAAACATTAGGCAAACATCTGTTTCAGAGGAAGCACTTGGGGCACCTGCATCTGGGACACCAAATTCCCAAGAACTGACTAAGCAACTGAGGAATGTGCTAAGTGGTCTGGAGGCCCCACCTTGCAACTTATAGAAGTATCTACTGCAAACTTCTTAGTGCAAAATATGACATCCCGTCTTCTTGTGAAGTCCATGCCTTGATAGTTCTGAGTTGTTCTGACAGCACAAGGTGGACCAACACAACATTAGACAGATGGTTTTAATGTTATGGCTGATTGGTGAGTGTAACAATTAAGTTTACAATCCTTACTTCCATACAAGAAAATATAATTGATGAAATCAATTAATTAAAAAGTGTTCCCCCTCATTTTCCTTGGCATAACTGTACATTGCAGGACACGTTACAAGTATTAGGAATATAACATGGATGTTAAGAAACGTGTGCTTCATTTTCTACACAAAAACTCAGTGGCCTTTGTAATCTCCTTTTCTGAGATGCTTTCACATTCAGAAGAGAAAGTACATACACAACAGGGAGGCTACAGAGGAGAGGACAGTTCAAGGGCATGTAATACTGTGCTGGGCAGCATGCCAGTGGCAGAGGAGATTATTTCACATGCTGTGGCTTCCCATTGAGATAAGGATAAGAACTAACCAGCACAGCTGTCGCTTATTCGTTCATTTAGATACAGACCCAGAGGTTCACATAACGAAGTGGTTAAGAGACCCTGCAGCAGTGTTTGACCTGGTCCAGGATGAGCTTTCATCAATCGATCTCTACCTTTGAAGAAATACTCCATCTTGTAGTTGCATCACATGGTCGAAATTAAGGCAATCTTGTCCAAATTACAATAGATAAAACACAGACCTGTGCAGGTCAGTGCATAAAAAAATCTCATGAAGCCTTCAGAGTGGAAATCTGTAGCAATTAGTCTATATCCATCAGGTAACAGTTATATCAGAGGAGCTGAATAAGATTAGGCCTTAAAAGCAATGGTTTAAATTCTGATTTAAAGAAGACAATGTATATGCCATTCTGCTTGGTGGGTGTGTGTGTGGATGTTTATAAAAATGGCTATCTGTGCAAATATGGAAGAATGGGAGAAAGGATGTCTTTGGGATTACGCAAGTATAAAGGTCTACAGTCAACGACAGTGTAAGCTTTGTGTATGCCACCACGCTTGGACAGTAAAGTCAGGTTCAGACTCTGATTGCTCTGGTGTAAAATGTGAGAGTCTCTCAGCATCAGCAAAAAGAAAGACCGACTCAGAGACACAGGGTGGAAGGCTGTTCCAATTGCAGAAGCGATTGAAAGAGCAGAGAGGTTTCCCTGCTGAGCTGCTTCTGTGTTTCCCCCCAGTTACAGCACATATAAATTTAAAGTCACCCATAGCAACAAGGTCACCAATCCAGATCTGAGCGAGAGAGAGAGAGAGGTAGGGGGTAGGCAGTGAAAGAAGCAGGGAAATAAATAAAGACCAAAAGCAAAAATGTAAAATCTAGTAAATGTCTTCAATAGGGGACGAGCAAAAAGAGATATTGGCAGTATCATGCAGGGACAGATAGGAACCAAGAGAGAGGAGAGAAAGAAAAAGAGTCCAAATATGGGAGAGAGAGATTATGAGTAGTGATGAGAAGAGAAGCAAGGGGCACCACAGGCGGATTTTACATGGCAGAGAGATTTGATTCACAGCAGAGGGAAGAGAGGGAGTCCTCTTTGTGCTATATTTAGGTTCAGTGTTGCCATGTTGCCATAGGAAGCTAAAGATATCCAGTGCGTATACACACTGATTTATGCACTCATTTAAACATTCCAAGAGACATCAAGTTGATACTAAAATAATTTTTATTTTAACACAAGACCCTTGAACAGAATGTTGTCTTTTAATGTGTTTAAATAGATTTAGGTTACATAAAACCAACATAAACAATGTTAAGGATAACATTTCTTCAGCTACTTTATTCTAAACCTAGAAATAGCCAGCATGTGAATCCTTACCGCAAGGCCCCAAGAAAGGGAATTGGAGTTTACTGCTCAATATATTCCAGTTAAAACTTTACGCTAAATATTTAGACAAAGACTTGATTACAACTCATAAAATAGGTTGCATCACATTTTATGAGAAGGCACTGATAAATATTAGGAAGCTCACCAGCCTTTATTAAACTTTATTAACCCTAGAGTCAGTTAAATACCTTGTAGTCATGGAAGCCCTTGCCTAACCATAAAAAGGAGTGTGAAAACAAGGTGTCTAATACTGTCTGAGAAAACACATTCATTCCACTTAAGGAATGAACAAGCTTCCTCTGAGACAAACCAAGTGTGAAAGAGTGTTTTTTTTTTTAACTGTTATAAAATGTCATTTCATTGTAAACACTTGATGGCCTTTGAACACCACTATTGGCTCACACAGTTGACGAGAAGAGAATGACTACCCAGAGAGAGGGCCCATTATGCCCTCTTGGACTGCTGGTCATGGGCATGGCTAATGAATCACAATTTTTCCTTTTTTTTTATTATCTCTCTCGTTTTCTTTGTTGAATTGTAAATCATTCTTAGACTAAGCTGTGCTGAATCATGCTTGAATCATCCCATTTGCATTCAGCCTGCCTGCTCCTATTTTTTTTAGAGGTTTTCACAATTCAGTTGCCTTTGAGTCCCTTGGAAGCCTACACTGCAAACTTGAATGGAAGTCAGTATGAAGTCTGGGAAGCTTACCTGATGCATAAACACAAACGCCACTTTGTATTTAAAGACAGAATGTATATGTCTGAAAACAATACTGACATCCAACGTTCCACAATTTCTCACAAACTAACATTTAATACAAACTGTATTAATCACACCGTATTCATTTTAAAGACTCCTCTTTTCATTTAAAGCACTTCATGGCTTTTCTCCTCATTATCTCAGAATTACTCCAGCCATATTTTCTCAAACTGCTGTCAGAATTAAATCTGTCCCTAAATTCTGACTATCCACTCTGAGCTCCAGGGCTTTGCCACTCTCCCTACATTCAGACCTAACCTGTTCTCTCTCTGCTACTCCTCCCCTTCTGTCACCTGATGTTGGAAAGTGTCCTTGGTTTTGGGAAAGGCACTAAAATATAAACGCAAACAAATAAATGGTTTGTAACAAGCAACACATTTATTAAAGCTCCAACAGTGTTTAAAGGCCACTCATCCAATCTTGATTCTAAACTGAAGGAGGGTTTGTTCCCCTCTACCACAGTAACTGCCTTGACTCTTCTGAGAGGGCTTTACACAAGATGTTGGAACATCAGTATGAGGATATGATTGCATTAAGCCACCACAGTTTAAGTGAGGCCAAGTACTGATGCTGGATAACTTCTGGATCATGAATGCTACTGCAACGGATCCCAAAAGGAATCAATCCATCACTCCATATAATGACCTTCCACTACTCATCAGCCTAATGTGGGATGGGATTTTATTACACTCTTGTGGTCACTTGGAATTGGGCATTGAATACTCCGATATGGCTGCCCCAGAGCATCCTGTTTTTCTGTTCTTGGTTTTTATTCGGAGATGATAAAAATTGTGTGCACAATTTTGTGCACAAAATTGTATTCCCGGTATTTAGGACTTTGCCCTAAGACCTCGGTTGCAGGATGTGGCGGCACATTTTCCCACTGTGACTGATTAAATGCAGAGAAGCATTTTGCTGTAGTATGCTTTGTCTTGAGAATGAAAAAAAAAAATTATTTCACTTCACCTTCACTTCCATGCCTGTGTCAACAGCTAAAATCTGTATACGTGCTCACAGATTAGTAAATACGGGCTTATATATTGCAGTTATATGTAAACTATGGTTTACATATAGATTATGGATGCATTGTAGTTTGTAGTAGAGGATAGGAGTTCTAGTACAAAGTAAACTGAGTAAACATAGTAGGTATGTTATACTAAGTAACCTTTCTGAGCAAAGAAGTTCTAAAAAGGTTACACCAGATATATACCTGTAGTTAGTGTAGTAACATTCTTAGATGCTCAGAGGTGCCGAATCCTTCCATAAGCCCAGCTGCAGACTGAACTACATGGTTAATTTGGAAACTGTTTTAATTCACCTTGATTGTCCATTGTTTTTATGGATTCGGAAGTGAGTTTGCGGTATAGTGCTGAGGGTGAACAGGTTGTGTCTAGAGACTGACAGGTATTGGCTGGGCTCTGCCACAGAACTCAGGGTTTTCCATTCATCCTTCCCCTCGTTACACTTGAACAGGAAGGTCTTGTCCTGTTCCTGAGGCGGCCCATTCAGAGTTTCTACCTGTAAGAATGAGTTTAGAGGCTAATGTCAACCAGGAATATATTAAAATACTGGTTTAAAAAAAAATAAAAATCTCAGAATTAGATATCTTCCCCCAAATGGTTCAGCCTTTTAAACAGGGCCTAAACATGCACATAAATCTAAACAACAGAAATGACTTACCTCAAACTGAACCGTTTCACCTTCCTTTTTCTTTTGCCTTTTGACTACAGGGAAGTACTTCTTCTTTCCATGTTCAAAGCAGAAAGCCATGCAGACACCATCACTTTCAGTCTCTGTAATCTGGTACATCAAAACTGAAGAAAAGGAAGAAAACTTAAATAGGGAATTACATCACACATCCAAATTATTGATTTTGTTGTGGTGCTCAACGTGAGCTTTGATGTGTTCACAATGAAAAGAAATAGCCACCTGGGCACCATCCTGGCTAGGAGGACTCTGCACTTATTCTTGCACGACTGAAATGTTTAATGAGCTTTTAATGCTCTAAACAGTATGTTCATAGATTAATCAGTGTCTGACAAGTAACACTGCAAACAAGACTTCAACGAATCAAAATGGACAATTGACCCATTCTGGTAAATTTTATAAATTAATTATTATTAGCAGAAGTAAAAGAGTGCCCAGGCAGGCTAACACACCTTTTGAGTCCGTTCCTTGTTTCTGTTTAGCTACAATCCGAAGATTCTTTGATCCTGGCTTCGTTGATTCAATTTTGGCACGCTTGCCCCTGTACACTTCAAGTTCAATCTTGGTGGGCTTCATACTTCAGTGAGCTGGAAAGCAATTACATTTACATTTACGGCATTTAGCAGACGCTCTTATCCAGAGCGACTTACATGTCCTAATTACAAAGCCCATTCATAATTCTGTACTGAGCAATTGGTTCCCGGATTTTAGATTTAGCAGTCGATTCACCATTTGGATTGCTTTGCTGTTGCACACTCTCAACATCACTCTCAGGATTTAGCAGTCAGATTTCAAGTTATTTGTTTTTTTTCCCCAACTTTGGAGTTTTTGCAGTTCTCCTCACTCACTGCTCTTTAAACCTGGCAATGGACTACTTGAAGCAAGAGTTTAATGAACTGCAAAAGCACTCTGGAGACCAGCACAGCAGGAGCAGAGTTTTGGACCTATGCCTATTTGGACCTAAGAATCCCAAAAAGAGATTAAAAAGGTGATTCAAATCTTGTCCCTATGCCAGATGTAAAGTGGCTGTAATTACAGCACCATACATAACACACACACAATATATATATATATATATATATATATATATACACATATACATACATAAAAAATGTCAAATATAATGTAACTTTTTTAACTCACCGTATTGGCACCCTAATAATGGGATTATAAACGTGCCCGGCCGATGTTTTCTCTTCGATTTTAGAGGTGGACGGTGCAGAATTCAAGGGAGATCAACTTTCCTGACAGGACTGCTCGGAGCAGTCTCACGCTGCTTTTATTGCGCCACAGGAATGTGCGCAGGCGCACATGCCTACTCTTTTTCACACCCTCTCAGCCCCCAGCCCCGTGCTTATTGTTCAGTAATCTCAGTCCAATTGCGGGAAATGAACCCATTATTGCATTTTAGCCAATCCATTCAACACATTTCATCAGAAGATTAAACAGCTTCTCAGAGGATTGGATAACACTCAACACATTAAACCAGGACACAGAGCCAGCAAATGCAGACTGTAATCGGTTTATGTATTTATGTAAAGCATATATTAATGCTTTATATTTAAACAAAAATCTGAATAAAAAGCCCCACACTTTGTAATTACCACAAAATTATTTATTACATTGAACATGTGCAGTTTTTCATTGACACTTCACTAGGTAAAGTAGACAAGGGACTGTAGGTCTGTAAAAAAAAGCAACATCCAAGTTGCTTTCTTGCTTGAAGCAAGAGTTTAAGCAAGACCAGTAGTGACTAACACTTTCACCGAAAGTGAATCATTTCACGAATCACTTCCCACATTGACTGATCATGGTAATTGTTTCAAAGGTGTAAATGGTTTTGGAGCAGTATGACATCTACTCACTACTCCACCTCCTCATACACCAGTTCAATCTGAACATGTTCTTTCAGTGCATCGTTTTCACGGTACACGTAAAGTGGAGAGCTTGGTGACTGGGTTGCACATGTTCCCTCAACCTCAGCTTCATCTTCTCTCAACAGATCCTGAAAAGAGGTTACGCAGGGATCATGTTCCTGTAGGGCTGCTGGGTACCGAGGAGCCGTTCTCTCTATTCGCAGTGAGCGACGTACTGGAGTAAAGAAACGAATTTCATGGCCATTAACTCGTCCCGATGTCTCCCTTTGCTGGCTTTTTTTCCCGCTGAAAAAAAACACAAAGAGTAGCTTAAATACAACTGCAAAACACTCCAAAAGTAAATATGCAATATCGCTTACACAAAAGTTGTCAATAGAGGTGCATTTTTTGGTTTGCATTTTCTGACGGTAGTCAGTCATGTTACTGAAAAACTGAGAACAGCCATTAACCAAACAAATCCAGCCAAGATTATCCAGAAACTGAGCACTGATGAAGGACTAGAGGCAAACTGTGCAGAATCAGATGACCTTTTAGGTAGCTAACGCATAGATGCTTTTATTGTAAACTACAAAGAACTAGATGTTAAGCAGAGCTAATAACCTGTGAATAAAGGTAAGCGCACTTAATGAAGTAGCTCCTCAATGTGGGTTTCTATTTTTAAAAGGTTTATGTCCAATACTATAAAACGCAACAGTAATGCAATAATAAATTACTCTTTTCATGTATGATCAGAGTTTATACATAATTTATTAAACATGGGTGAAACTGCAAATAAGCAGAAAAACAAACTAACACATACCCCGGTGTAGCTGTGATCTTGTATTTTATAACAGAGGAGTCTCCCTTTGCCCCACGTATCAGTGCACCAACAGGTTTGGGAGTGTGCATATCAGAACATGGCTTTTCCTCTTCTTGGCCGACTGGTTCCTTCCCTTCTTTTATCTTATTAAAACATGAATCTTAAAAAACACACTGAAAAGATTAATGTTTTCCATTCAATTTCACTGGAATGGAACAAAACAGGAATTTCCTTTTTGATATTTTTAATGAATCATAAACGCTTCAAAAGGTAAATGACAAAAACTATACAAAACAACTCTGCAGTTACACTGAATAAACTAAAGTTCAAACTTCTAAGGGGGTGGGGGGGGGGACCCAGGGGGCAATTTCTCTTTTTACCTTTTGCTTCTTTCTTTCTCAGGATCTCGAAAACCACAGAGCGCAGTTCATCCACAGGCTGTTAAAGAAAATAAGGTTATTATTCATATATTCTATGACAAATAATCAGAAACTTGATCAAAGCAACCTGAAGTAAACCTTATGTTTTACCCAATATGTCATCTGGTTTAATAATTTAATCCAGAACTATACACATCCTCTTCAAATAAAAATAATTAGTCTGAGTATTTACAAAATGTATCCAGATTCTTTCAAGCTTTCCATATGTTTTAGATTTCAAAAGAGATCTGGTTCTGTTTCGACACAATCTTGACTCACAGGTCTACAAACAACTGTCTCAACCTCATGGCTTGGTTTTCACTCGGACATATACCATCTATCTTTTAAACCTTATATAGGAGTATGTCTTTCCTTACTTTGTCTAATGAAATAGACGCTACACAGATGGACTTCAATTTGCTTTTAGAAGTGTCACACGAAAGATCGGTTCTGTATTAACAAATGGTCTGAATTAAAATATAATAATACATGCCTATTTCAGGGTATTTTTATTGTAGGGTTTTTTTTTTGTTTTAATGTGGATTGATGACAAAAACTAAACTTTGCCTTGGCTGTTTAAAGCAAATCCACTGCCATGCTTTTTGCAAGAAGAAAGCATTCTAGAGAATGCAGTCACATTTAATATAAAGTGTCTGTTAAGCAGATGTAACAGTCCATTATCATTTCCTACACAAAATCTCTGGTGGCTGGATTAAAACTGCCAGAGTAATATATAGTGGAATGTGTCCCCAGGAAAGTAGAGTGTTCTGGACAAATAAAACGTGCCACACATGTTTATATGTCATTTAAAAGCAGTACATCATAGCATTTAACTACTAAATGCTTTTTTAGTTTTTTTAGTTTTTTTTTACTGGTACAATCATTTACAACAACAAAAAAATGCCTCAAGATATCAACAATGAAACAATGTAATTTCTTCAGTAGGCATCTCTCTCCCTGTAGGCTGTGCTGGACTTGTAATACCCATGATTTCTAATGTATTTGCTTTTTGTAAAACATCTGGTCTTCCAATAAAACGACCATTATGAAACTTAAATTACTTGACTTTGTCCAAACAAATGCTGTTTGTAACAAGATACACAAAGAAGGTCAAAATTCCCAGCAGTTCTAAGTCTGATGCCAAATCAAAGTGCAATTCTAATGAAATTGAAGACTACAAAAAAAAATAAATAAATACATTTTGAAAAGGTGGAACTGTAGTCTCGTGAGAAAGAATGAGACCAAAAAGTAAGAATACCTCTCTAACCACACGAACAGCCTCCTCAAACATTGGCAGAACATTAAGGTTTCCCTCTCTCTCCATAATCCTGATTTGGCACATCCAGTATTTTGCAAATTTTTTTGCCATTGGCACTCGAGATAAGACATGTCTCACTTGGTCTATTTGACATCCCTGTCAGGTAGCACACCAACACAGAAGAAATGGAAAGAAAATGAGAGGAAAATGGCACACACAAACACAAAGCATTCAGCAACGTTAATTTCTAGTTGCACAAGAGCTAATGCAATACGGACCTTAAAATTTAAGAAGCAAAAGATTACCACTGAAAGACAAAGAAACTCAAAAGTTGGAAAGCCATGTAGGCTCCAATTAATCTAGTAATTTCTAATCATTTGAGTTAGAAAGAGGGTAACTAGTCTTGCATTACTTACTTTTTTTTAATAAGCACACTAATGAGCCAAAATATTATGCCCTTAATCTAAAATGCCATAAAACTACAACTGCTACAGATGAAGCATATTCTTGATTAAACAGTTATCTGGGGAATTAAAAAGTAAGAGCAACACAATCTCATGCTAATGGCCAGGTGTGTTGCCCAGATGCACTGGAAAAGCCCTTGCTTTCACCTTTGGATATGGATGCCCTATCCTTTATAAAATTAAAGAGCTCCCCTCCATAGCTAAACTGAAATTTTCTAAAATCTAGCAATGCTTCTTACATCACATCAGGTCCCTACACACCAAGTCCAAGGATGCTGTCTCCAGTCAGTAGATGAACCTCTTGTATTACCTTAATATTAGGTAGCTGTCTTCCATCATGCTTGTAGCACATATTTCAAACAGCTGTGTTTTAGTTGTTTCATTTTTTATCTTTTCTGTGGACTGTAATTTATGTTTAGACAACCATCCTGCATTTGAAACACTACCATCCAAATGTTTTCTTTACTGTGGGCTTTTTCCTATCTTATATTACTTGCATTTGAAATACACTAGCTTTTTTTTCCTGTGTTGTGCTGAAATAAAAAAACAAAGTTAAAAAATGTTTATATCATTCTTCAAATATTAATAAATAAATAAATAAATAATATCCCGCAGGATAACGAACCTGCCCAAGTAGTTTGATGCAGTCATCCAGTGACTGGTCCACCGCACAGACAAAACCATGCACCTCATCCTCCTGTTCCATAGTAGTCCAGTAACTTTGAGGAAGATCAGCATTAGTTTTCCTCCTCACAGGCCTAACAGGCATTGGAGGACGTTTATATGTTATACCTCTTGCTTCTCGCCACTCCTGGAGTTTACGCCTATTCAAGATATAATGCCATATGTATATACTTAAGCACAGCATGGATAAAGGATTGATATGAAACAAATCACAATTAACTTACACAAGTCCCGTAACATTTTAAAGCACAAAAATTAAAAAGCAGAAAAGACTTTGAACATGGTTTCAAATGTTTCATTACAAAATATTAACTCACATTCTCTCTTCCTGAGCAGCATTTGGTCTGTTCCTTTCATCTAGAGGGACCGTCCTAACACCTTGATTGCCAGGTTTGAATTTTGATTTTGGAGTCTTAGTTGGCACGGTTATCTTGGCCTGGCTCTTGGAGTGGTTAGGAACACTCTGAGACTCTGAAGCTTGAACAGTGGATTCAAGGGGCAGTTTAACTGTGTTGCGCTGTTGCTTTGAAATTTGATTTCTTTTGCTTACTGCTGCCACACTTGTTTTGGTACCATCTGACATTTTAGTAACTTTTGAAAATCTCTGTTTTTCCAAAGTAGGAGCTGTTTTTTGGGTGATGGGACCAGTTTTGTTCCCTTGTTCATTAAATTGAGAAACTGACTTTTTCTGGGCCATCTCTGCCCTGGGCCTTTTTGTCTGTGAATTATTCACTAGACATTTCCTCACCTGAAGAGCATGACCGCATGCATTTTTTAACTCATAACTAACTCCTTGGGTAACAAAATCACTATTAAGTTTCTGTTTATTCTGTGTAATAATCAGTGTTTCAGCATCACTTCTGCCTGAAACAATGTCCTGCAGGTTTCCTGTGGTTCTTGGAATCTGATTCCTGGAAACAATTTTATTTGAACACACTTTGTAATTAACAGCAGATTGTTTCTTGTGCAACTCTGGCTTTGCAATTGACGCACATGATGTTAAAGATAATGATCCACAAGAAGTTTTTACTACTATTCTGTCTTTCTTAATGTTGGATTGCTTGTGATTCCCAACAACTGTCTGCAGAACTGGTTTTGTTTGCTGCCCTTTAATGGACACATTGCTAACAGCTGCTGTTCCTTTGGCATGTATTGAAAAGTCTGGCAGAGTATCTCGATGCAAAGTGGTTTTTGAGTGCTGAAAGGTGGCAGAAGGAACTCTAGATTGGCATCTCAACTCCTTTCTAGAGGTGAAGTTATTTTTCTCTGTCAGTGCCTGTTCCAATTTGATATCTTTTTTCACATTTGTAGCATTTGAGGTCTGGTTCTCTTTTCCTTTGCTTAACTGAGGGGAAAAAAAAAAAAAAGAAGAAAAAAAAAAAAGTTGAATGTTAGCTGAAGGACCTACCTCTCTATGAATCAAAACTCGAAAATAACTTTTAGGAGTGCAGTCTAAACTTACAGTGTGAGAACTGTGTGTAGCTCCAAGGGTATTCTTCAGAACAGCACCATCCTTAAGATAAGGCCTTCAAAAAAGAAAGAAAAAAAAATCAATAATCTATATATATATATATATATAGATGTTTCAATCACTAGCCTGCCACTTCATCAACCAAAAGTATTAAATTCAACTGTAAAGTCCCAAAAGTACTCAGAACTTACTTTGGATTGGGGAGTTTTAATCTACCTTTTGCAGCCAAGTACTCAGCAAGTTTCTGTTTCCGTAACTCTGAAAATGAACAAGAAACAGAATCAACAAAGACTACAGTCTGACTCTTGATGTAAATATTATTATTTCAATAAGCTTCTGCAATGTCACATTTATTTCTGTCCAGGGTTGCATTTATTTTTTAAAAAGTCGGACCACTGCACAAATTCTTCTCCAGCACATACCAAAGATTCTCAGTGAGGAGGAGAGAAAGAAAGGAAGGAGTGTGGAAGTGAGGGTAGGGACTTTGAATGTTTGCAGCATGACTGGTAAAGGCAGAGAATTAGCTAATATGATGGAGAGAAGGAAGGTTGATGTTTTGTGTGTGAGTATAGATGGAAGGGTAGTAAGGCCAGGTGTATTGGAGGAAGGTTTAAATTGTTTTACCATGTTGTGGATAGAAGGAGGAATGGTGTAGGTGTTATTCTGAAGGAAGAGCATGTGGAGAGTGTTTTGGAGGTGAAGAGAGTTGTCACACATGGCGTGTTTTGGGCACGCTAGAGGGCGCTCTCTATCACACAAGGGATGTCACAGGAGGTGACGAGGCACAGAGGGCGCCTGTTCTGACTGAGCACACCTGAGCCCCCGCGGGCAGGTGCATCATTGGCTGACTATTTGGGCTCATGAGTCAGAACAGAGCGCTGCTCATTAGGTAGGTCTAACTCACGCCAACGGGTGGTGTTTGCATATGTCAACCTCAGTTCATAACAGTATAGTCACCCAGCATAGACCAATTTAGTATCTAGGGCCAGGAATGTGCAGTTCCCCAGTCTAGGTTTCTCATGTGTAGAACTGCAGTCCCCTTGCTCTCGTGTCTTGTTTGTTTTGTCATCAAAGCGAATAAACTTCTGTTGTTCTGGAACTCTGCCTGACCTGACGCCCCTCCGCACACGCCAATCGCTACAGAATGAGCCGCCAGTACCTGGACATCACTTGCACAATGAAGGACACACAGAGTGCGTTGTGGCGGTAGCCAATGCTATCAGCAGTCAGAGCTGATAAAGTCTTGCGACAGGGGCGGTTTCTCTAGACCTCCGCAGCATCTGGAGGGTGAGGAGTGGGGTGCGACGATACCATGCCACGCAGGATTGAGCGCCGCCTGGCGTGACGACGCCGCTGCTCCCACTGACATCATCCTAGATCCCGAAGCCGCATGGATCGTTCGCGCGGTTCTCGATGCTGGAGCTCTGCGGTTAAAAGGACACAGCGCTTCAACGCCGCGGACCACGTGGTTCGCTTTCCAAGACGCGACATGTAAAGGCGGCTTCGTTGACGGGTTGGCGCTACGCAACGCGGAAGCACGACGCCAACCACGCCGCAAGTGCCTCAACGCGGAAGCACGAAGCCAACCGCGCTGCACGCGGGTCAACGCGGAGATTCAGCGCCAGAGAGCGAGAGAGCACCGCTACGCCAGTAACCGCGATCCGCTGGGCCGAAAGTGCCGTTGCGGTAGCGCGGAACACGCCAGCGCAAATCACCACAAGAGGTTGGTAGCAATGCGCTTTTCCAGGTTCACAGCTACAGCACGACGCCACCGCTTCCGCGACTGCGATAGCACGACGCCACCGCCTTCCACACCGCGACAGCAAGGCGCCCCCGCGCCAAGAGTTCAGCGACTGCCCGGCGCCCCCGCCCGCGACCGCACCGCACGACGCCAAGGCGCCGTGACCGCAACAGTAACCACTGTCCGCCAGCTGAGAAAGCGCCGCGCGACAACTGATAAGCAAAGGCCAGCGCGGGAACACGCTAACACGCATCACCACAAGAGGTTGGTAGCAAACGCCGCTCTTAAGCCGCCATTATCGCCAGCACGGCGCCTCAGCACGGCGCTCACACGCAACGCGACTGCACGTCACCCACCAAGAGGAATGCAAAAAGGCCACCGCAACAAGCATAGGAAGCGAGGCAAAGGCAAGAAGGCAGTTCAGACGAGAGCAGGAGGAGCCGCGGAGACCACTTCCTGCATCACACGAACCGGGAGGTCGACCAAGGAAGCCCTTCGCAACAAGGAAAGCTGGCATCAAGAAGTCGACCCCCAAACTCAGCCTCCATGAAGCCATCTACACAGAAAGCAGGAGCAGCTCCAGGTTAGTGGCAAGTTTAAAAGGAAAGTTCGGGTGCAAAGGAGAATTGAACACGAGGCTGCTGTAACCATTCAGGCACAGGTGAGAAACACATAAACAAAGTACTACCTGAAGCTACTGTGGCAGCCAAGACCGCTCTCAGCGACATAGCGCTAGTAAGAGTATGAGGCAAGAAATGAAGTCTTTGAAGGAGAAAAGGGGCTGTTGTTCTGCTGCATTCGGAGGGATGAAGACCAGACAGACTCTGAAACTGAAGCACCAGGCTGGCACGGTTATACAAAGGGCTTACAGGGCACACTGGGCTCGGGCACGATACTCATACATCAAACAGACTGTGGTTGTAATCCAACAGTAATGCTCCACACGTAGCAGAAAACAGAGAGAGAGTTTTTGATATTGCGCCTCCGCTGCAATGTTCCTGCAAGCCTGAAGTTTCAGAGGTCAGAGGAGGGTCAGAAGGGCTGTGATCCTGCACCATCAGGCCGCTCCCTAATTCAGGCCAAGTGCTCAGAAGACACAGGGAGGTGCAACAAAGTACCAGGCCATAAGAAGGTCAGCCATCTCATTCAAAGATATTTTAGGTCCTACATCAGTAAAAGCGTAACATGAAAGATTTCAGGTAAGAGAAAGCCAAGGAGCACGCATCCAGGCAGCTTTAGAGGTTATTTAGTGCAAGAGTGGTAATGCTATGAACAAAGCTGCTGTCGCTATTCAGGTTGTTGGGAGAGTGCACCAGCGGGTCTGTCTTCTCAAGAGGCCACATGGGCAACAGGTGGTCGTCAGAGGAGGTTCGGTTGTGGAGACCGGGATCAAACAAGGACAGAGGTGTCAAAGCATGTAAACATGCTACGTAAGTGCTTGCAGAAGTCAGTCAGAGGAGCCGTAAGAGGGATCAACAGGTGGGTACAGAGAGAGGCGAGGATAATCCAGTCCCACTCTCGGAGGCAGTGAGCAGATCACGGTAATGTTCCCGGGTTTGCTGAACAGGAGGAGTTGCTGACGTGACTCTACCATCAGCTGACCGAGGGAACCGCCATGCCACAGGTGAACGCCAGGGTCTCGAAGGACCGGAGGAAGGAAAAAGAGGAGACTTTGGCTCAAGTAAAAGGTGAGCGTCACGAAGGAACAGCCAGTTCAGAGAGGGCAGAGAGGTCTCGATTTCAAGATACACGCTGTGAGTGGTTTCCCATAGAAAGGGACTGGGGAGAAGACAGGAACAGAGAAACCAGATCATAGGTCGGATAACACGGAGAGTTGAGACTCCAACCACTCAGGAGAAGCTGGAGGCTAAAATAGCCACAATGGAGTGGGCAATTGGGATCAGTGCAGGACAGAGCTGAGACAGGTGCAGGACCACAACATCGCCTGCAGGCTGACCTGGAGAGGCCCGCAGAGGCCAGCAAGCTCACCGAAAGCCAGAAACCAGGTCAGAGGTATGAAGGTAAACTGGCCTCATCGAATCTTCTACTCTTCTCCGACACCAGTGCCCATGCTGGAACCCAGAGAGCCAAAGCCAAACAGAGCATCCGGAGAACAGTCCAGCGGAGGAACGGGGTAACTAACGCAGAGAGGAGCAGCTGCCTTCAGGCCCCTAGCGCCGGCTCGCTCGCACTCCAGCAAAACCCAGAACAAGGTGACGCTTGAGGCCAAGGAGAACTCAGTGGAAACCAGAAGCTGGGACACTGCGCCGCCCTGCCACCAGGAAGTATGATCACAGACAAGGAAAAGTGGGCAAAAGACACCAGCACGAATCAGTTCAGGAGACGGACTCAGAACTTCGGGCGCCAGAGATTCGTGAGAAGGGCCACAAGGAACCCGGGATCGACAGGGTTGTGTTGAGTTTAGACTCATTGAAAAAGACTTCTGTAAACCCCTGTAACGCTCTCTGTGTAGCTCCCTCAGGTCCCGCTGAGTCCAGGGGTTCCGTGAGTCAGGCAAAGCCTCCATAGGGACTTTAGAGCAGAGTTCAGGCAACAGGCAAAAGGGTGGACGGAACTGCTGGGATTCCCCTCACCACCACCAGCTGCCTGACATGACTTTGTCTGAGGTCCTTTAGGTGTTTTTTTTTTGTTTTTGTTATGGACCTGACCAGGTGTCCCCAACAAGGGGCTTCTGTTTGTTCTGTAGTCTTGTTGTTTTTGGCCTCCCGGGTTCCCGGCTATGTTCTAGCGCCCGAGCCGCGCCTTGGGGTTCTGTCACATGGGGTGTTTTAGCACGCTAGAGGGCGCTTCTCTGTCACCTGTGTTGTGTTTTGGGGCACGCTTAGAGCTCATCACACGCGATGTCACAGGAGGTGTTTAGGGTACGTAGAGTGGCGCCTGAGCCTCGACTGGAGCACACCTGAGCCCCCGCGGCAGGTGTGCATCATTGGGGCTGACTATTTAAGCCTCGAAGGAGTCAGAACAGAGCGCGGCTCATTAGGTAGGTCAACCCTACGCGTAACGGGTGGTGTTTGTATATGTCAACCTTGTGTCTATGACTAGGTATAGGTCACCTAGTATAGACCACTTAGTATCTAGGGCTAGACTGCAGTTCCCCAGTCATAGGGCTCATGAATTAGTCTAGGTAGCAGTTGTCTACTGCCGTATGTACAAACTCTCTTGGCTCTGACCTGACGTCCCTCCGGTACCACGCCACCGTTACAAGAGTGTAGCTAAACAGCATAGGATGGTGATCTACCAGGAGATAAGATCCATACCAGTGGGCTTACGCAGCTACTTTCATCCTTTGACCTGTCCCTCAACAATTCTCCTCCTACCCACAAAGCTGGCAACACTCTTGATCTAATATTCACCAGATCGCTCCCTGTGAGCAATATTCTGTCTACACCTCTACATGTATCTGATCACCATCTCTTATCTTTCAGATTTCTTGCCAGCATGTTGCCCTGTCAACTAGAGACTCCAGAACATGCCCAGAGGAATCTCAGCATTCTGTCACTGTCCTCTCTTCGCTCCACAGTTCTCTCCCTCCTATCTCCTCCTGCTACAACTACCCCAACTGTTTCTGCTCTCGAACTCCAAACTAATGAACTCCTCTCCTCCCTCAGCCATTCAATTGACTAGCTCTGTCCTTTAATTAACAGAACAAGACGTGTCTCCCCACCGGCCCCGTGGCTGATCGAAGTTCTGCGCAACAACCGTAGAGAACTGCGAACAGCTGAAAGGAAGTGGAGGAAATCACGGCGTTCTGAGGATCTTGTTTCATTTCATTCTCTCCTCTCCATATTTGCTACAGATCTAGCCTCTGCCAAGTCAGTGTTCTTCAAAACCAAGTTTGAAGAATCCTCAACTAATCATCGTAAACTTTTTGCAACCTTCTCTTCTCTTCTAAAACCACCTCGTCCTCCCGTTGTCTCATCTCTCTCCCCAGATGACTTTGCTTCATTTTTTGACGAGAAAACTGAGGCAATCAGAAGATCCTTCCACTCAACCGTCAAATCTCCTGTCCAGCCCCAAGCATCCTGCGACCACCAATTCCTTGCCCTCTCGCCGCTCTCCACGGAGGAGTTACTGCAACCCCACCACCTCGCCCCTTGATCCGATTCCATCATCCCTACTCCTGGAGATGGCTTCAGATCTTCTTCCATACATCTCTCAGATTATCAATGGATCTCTTGAGACCAGCCATGTTCCATCTGCCTTCAAGTCAGCCATTGTCACTCCAGTCCTGAAGAAACCATCTCTGGATTGCACGGAATTGAACAACTACAGACCAGTATCCCTTCTCCCCTTTCTCTCCAAAGTCTTAGAGCAAGCAGTTTATAACCAACTCAACGTCTTCTTGGCTCAAAAAGGTCTCCAGGATCCCTACCAGTCTGGATTTAAAACATCGCACTCAACTGAAACGGCTCTTCTGGCTGTCACTCACATGCACTCCATGCTGCATGATCGAACAACCTGTCCTCTGTCTTGATTCTCCTTGATCTCTCGGCGGCCTTTGACACAGTGAACCACCAGCTCCTCCTGACCACTCTCTCCAACCTGGGGATTGCTGGCACTGCCTGGCAGTGGTTCTCCTCATACCTACAGGATCGACAGTACCAAGTTTCATGGCAGGGCCATCGGTCCACTCCACGAAATTTGACAACTGGCGTTCCCCAAGGATCTGTCCTCGGTCCCCTTCTATTTTCACTATATACCAGCTCTCTGGGGAAGATCATACTCTCTCATGGCTTCTCCTACCATTCTTATACAGATGACACTCAACTTATCCTCTCCTTTCCCTCCTACGATCAACAGGTCTCTACCCAAATCTCTAACTGCCTGGCTGACATCTCCGTGACAGCCCTCTGGATGACAGCCCACTACCTCAAGCTCAACCCTGACAAGACTGAGCTTCTCTACTTCGAAGACCATCAAACTCCGCGTCATGACCTTCACATCTCCTTTGGGGGTTCACTTCTCGTCCCATCTCGATCGGCTAGGAACCTCGGTGTCACTTTCGACAACGAGTTCTCCTTCTCCTCCCATGTCCTTAATCTCTAGGTCCTGCCGACACCTTCTTTTCAACATTAGAAGAATCCGTCCTTTCCTCACCACCCAGGCAACCCAACTGCTGGTCCAGTCCCTGGTCATCTCGAAACTGGACTACTGCAACTCTCTTCTGGCAGGTCTTCCACTGAAGGCAACAAGACCACTACAATTGATTCAAAACGCTGCCGCTAGACTCGTCTTCAACCATCCCAAGTTCTCTTCATCCACTCCTCTGTTGCGGGACCTGCACTGGCTCCCAGTGGCTGCTCGTATCAGGTTCAAAACTCTAACTCTTGCTTACAAGGCTACTAATAGCCTTGCACCATCTTACCTGTCGACTCCAATTAAACATTGTGTCTCTTCCCGTCCCCTCAGTCCATCAAGCACTGCTCGTCTTGAACCTCCACCGTTGAAAAACAGAAGACATGCATCAAGAGTCTTCTCAGTTCTGGCCCCTCAGTGGTGGAACGAACTCCCCCTGATGGTCAGAACTGCGGAGTCCCTCGCTGTCTTCAAACGTAGATTAAAGACCCACCTGTTCACGGAATTTGAGGGACTAATCCCTCCCAAACCATCCACTCTCCTACCCTTACTCTTTCTTTCCTAAAAAACCTCTACTCTCTTTCCTACTCTCCCACCCCTGCTCCTCCTCTCAAAAAAAAAAAATGAAATAATGTATGGTGTATAAGAGCATCTGCTAAATGCCGTAAATGTAAATGTAATGTGTTTGTAGGATGACCTTCGAGCATGAAGTTATGGGAAAGAGTAGTGGAAGCTAGGTTAAGAAAAAAGGTGAGAATTAGTGAACAGCAGTATGGTTTTATGCCACAAAAGAGCACTACAGATGCAATGTTTTCTTTGAGGGTGTTGATGGAAAAGTACAGAGGAGGTCAGAAGGAGTTGCATTGTGCCTTTGTGGAATTGGAGAAAGCATATGACAGAGTGCCTAGAGAGGAGTTGTGGTTTTGTATGAGGAAGTCAGGTTACAGAGAAGTACGTGAGAGTAGTTCAGGATATGTATGATGGCAGTGTAACAGTGGTGAGATATGCAGTGGGATGCATTTAAGGTAGAGGTTGGATTACATCAAGGATCAGCACTGAGCCCATTCTTGTTTGCAATAGTAATAGACAAGTATCAACAAGTAGAGAGCAGGTTGAGGAGAAGATGGAGAGATGGAGATATGCTCTAGAGAGGTGTTAGAGTTAAAGATGCTGAGATTTTCGTTGGGTGTGACAAGGATGGACAGGATTAGCAATGAGTATATGACGGGGTCAGCTCAGGTCAGATGTTTTGCAAGGTTGTGTTGGTTTGGAAATGTCCAGAGGAGAGACGAGGATTATATTGGAAGGACGATGTTGAAGATGGAGCTGCCAAGAAAGAGGAAAAGAGAATAAACGGAGATGGTTGATCCGCTGTGGCGACCCCTGACAAGCCGAAAGAAAGAGAAGATGATTCTGCATGCCTATAATTTGACCCTTCTGAAACAGATCAACATCCTTCCACGACCACAGGATGTGTTTTCTGACATGGTTGTTTAAGTAATGATAAGCTACTCGCTGCATCAGTTAGGGTTAAATAGCTTGTTGCCAGCTGAAACAATCATCCATGCAGTAATTATCCAATGGGACACTCTATTTGCTTTGTTAAATCCTGGTGGTGACTTTTTTTGGACCCACAGTGTATTTAAATGTGGGTGCAGCATCTGAAGTTGAGCCTTAGACTAGTTAATAATTTGCATACGTGGCACATTTAGCCCACACTCCCTTTGTTTTGGCCCATCATACCTACTGCACCATCATGCTCATTCTCCTCTAATTCTGGAAGTGCTGTTATAAGTACATACTGTTAAAACAGAGCATAATCTGAGCTTTACTGAGGATAGTGTACTTAAGCTTTTCTATTTCCTATTAATCTTATCCATTACTGGTAATTTTAAACACTGCTTGTAGTTCATACTGTATTTATAATATTCTTTATGAATCTGGTTTGATGCCAACTGCCTCTCATTGGCTCTGTATTCTGCTCAAAGTTTTATCTAAGTTTGAGCAGAATACAGAGCCACCTAATCGTGGTGGAGGGGTTTGCGTGTCTCAATGATCCTGGGAGCCATGTTGTCGGGGGCTTACGCCCCTGCTAGGGGCACCCAAGGCAAACAGGTCCTAGGTGAGGGAAGAGACAAAGAGTGGTTCAGACCTCTTATGACGAGAATGATCCTTGGATGACGCTTTCCCTCGCCCGGACGTGGGTCACCTGGGCCTCCCTCTGGAGCCAGGCCTGGAGGTGGGCCCCGATGGCGAGCACCTGGTGGTCAGGCCTTCACCCATGGGGCCCGGCCGGGCACAGCCCGAAGAGACAACGTGGGTCCCCCTGCCCATGGGCTCACCACCTGTGGGAGGGGCCAAAGAGGTCGGGTGCAATGTGAGCTGGGCGGTGGCCGAAGACGGGGGCCTTGACGGTCTGATCCTCGGCTGCAGAAGCTGGCTCTAGGGACGTGGAATGTCACCTCTCTGGTGAGGAAGGAGCCTGAGCTAGTGCGTGAGGTTGAGAAGTTCCGGAGTGATATAGTTGGACTCACCTCGACGCACAGCTTGGACTCAGGAACCAGCCTCCTTGAGAGGGGCTGGACTCTCTTCTACTCTGGAGTTGCCACCAGTGAGAGGCGTCGAGCAGGTGTGGGCATACTTATTGCCCCCCGGCTCAGGGCCAGTACATTGGGGTTTACCCCGGTGGATGAGAGGGTGGCCTCCCTCCGCCTTCGGGTTGGGGGATGGGTCCTTAGTGTTGTCTGCGCATATGCGCCAAACAGCAGTCTGGACTACCCACCCTTTCTGGGGTCTTTGGAGGGGGCGCTAGAAAGCGTCCCTCCTGGGGACTCAAGAGTTCTGCTGGGGTCTTCAATGCTCACGTGGGTAATGACAGTGACACCTGGAAGGGCGTGATTGGGAGGAACGGCCCCCCCGATCTGAACCAGAGCGGTGTTTTGTTATTGGACTTTTGTGCTCGTCACGGATTGTCCATAACGAACACCATGTTCAGGCATAAGGATGTCCACATGTGCACAAGGCACCAGGACACCAGGACACCCTAGGCCGCAGTTCAATGATCGACTTTGTGGTCGTGTCGTCGGACTTGCGGCCCCATGTCTTGGACACTCGGGTGAAGAGAGGGACGGAGCGGTCAACCGACCATCACCTGGTGGCGAGTTGGCTTTGTTGGTGGGGGAGGATGCCGGTCAGGCCTGGTAGGCCCAAACGTATTGTGAGGGTCTGCTGGGAACGTCTGGCAGAGTCCCCTGTGAGGACAAGCTTGAACTCCCACCTCCGGCAAAGCTTTAATCACGTCCCAGGGGAGGTGGGGGACATTGAGTCCGAATGGACTATGTTCCGCGCCTCCATTGTCGAGGCAGCTGACCGGAGCTGTGGCTGTAAGGTGGTCAGTGCCTGTCGCGGTGGCAACCTGAGAACACGCTGGTGGACACCGGCGGTGGGGGATGCCATCAAGCTGAAGGAGGAGTCTTACAGGGCCTTTTTGGCCAGTGGGGCTCCGGAGGCAGCTGATAAGTGCCGGCAGGCCAAGCGGAATGCGGCTTTGGTGGTTGCTGAGGCAAAAACTCGGGCATGGGAGGAGTTTGGAGAGGCCAGGGAGAAGGACTTCCAGATGGCTTCGAGGAGGTTCTGGTCCACCATCCAGCGTCTCAAGAGGGGAAAGCAGTGCACAG
This sequence comes from Hepsetus odoe, assembly GCA_017165825.1. Taxonomy (NCBI): domain Eukaryota; kingdom Metazoa; phylum Chordata; class Actinopteri; order Characiformes; family Hepsetidae; genus Hepsetus; species Hepsetus odoe. The sequence goes on from CM029390.1 coordinate 18,567,525, forward strand.
TCAACACAGTGTATAGTGGGGATGGTGCGCTGCTGACCTCGACTCGGGACGTTGTGGGTCGGTGGGGGTAATACTTCGAAGACCTCCTTAATTCCACCAAAATGCCTTCCAGGAGGTGGACTCTTCCATCTCTGGGGCCGAGGTGGTCATAAAGCTCCTTGGTGCCAGGGCTCCGGGGGTGGATGAGATCCGCCCAGAGTTCCTCAAAGCTCTGGATGTTGTAGGACTGTCATGGCTGACACACCTATGCAACATCGCATGGACATCGGAGAAGGTGCCTCTGGATTGGCAGACCGGGGTGGTGGTCCCCCTCTTTAAGAAAGGGGACCGGAGGGTGTGTTCGAACTATAGAGGGATCACACTTCTCAGCCTCCCGGGGAAAGTATCTTCAGGGGTCCTGGAAAGGAGGGTGCGTCGGATAGTCGAACCTCGGATTCAGGAGGAGCAGTGTGGTTTTCGTCCAGGTCGCGGAACAGTGGACCAGCTCTACACCCTTAGCAGGGTCCTGGAGGGTGCATGGGAGTTTGCCCAACCAGTCTACATGTGCTTTGTGGACTTGGAGAAGGCATTCGACCGTGTCCCTCGGGAGTCCTGTGGGGGGTACTCCGAGAGTATGGGGTATCGGATTCCCTGTTAAGGGCTGTCCGGTCCCTGTACAACCGGTGTCAGAGCTTGGTCCGCATTGCCGGCAGTAAGTCGGACCTGTTCCCGGTGAGAGTTGGGCTCCGCTAGGGCTGCCCTTTGTCACCGATCCTGTTTATAACTTTTATGGACAGGATTTCTAGGCGCAGCCAGGGCGTTGAGGGGGTCCGGTTTGGTGGGCTCAAGATTGGGTCACTGCTTTTTGCAGATGACGTTGTCCTGTTGGCCTCATCAGGCCGTGACCTTCAGCTCTCACTAGATCGGTTCGCAGTAGAGTGTGAAGCGGCTGGGATGAGAATCAGCAGCTCTAAATCTGAGGCCATGGTCCTCAGTCTGAAAAGGGTGGAGTGCCCTCTCACGGTTGGGAGCAAGATCCTGGCCCAAGTAGAGGAGTTTAAGTATCTCGGGATCTTGTTCACGAGTGAGGGTAGAATGGAGCGGGAGGTCGACAGGCGGATTGGAGCAGCATCCGCAGTGATGCGGGCTCTGTATTGGTCCGTCATGGCGAAGAAGGAGCTGAGCCAAAAGGCAAAGCTCTCAATTTACCGGTTGATCTACGTCCCCACCCTCACCTATGGTCACGAGCTGTGGGTAGTGTCCGAAAGAACGAGATCGCGAATACAAGCAGCTGAAATGAGTTTCCTCCACAGGGTGTCTGGGCTCTCCCTCAGGGATAGGGTGAGAAGCTCAGTCATCTGGGAGGGGCTCGGAGTAGAACCGCTGCTCCTCCGCATCGAGAGGAGTCAGATGAGGTGGCTCGGGCATCTGATTAGGAAGGGGAACGTCCCACCGGAAAGAGACCCTGGGGAAGACCCAGGACACGCTGGAGAGACTATGTCTCTCGGCTGGCCTGGGAACGCCTTGGGATCCGCCCGGAGGAGCTAGAAGAAGTGGCCGGAGAGAGGGAAGTCTGGGCATCCCTGCTGGAGCTGCTGCCCCCGCGACCCGACCTCAGATAAGCGGGAGAGGATGATGATGATGATGATGAGTTTTATCTAATCTAACATATAAAAGAGCACTTTTTTTTTTTTTTACTGTTTTTTTTTTTCTGTCTGCACTCGTTTAGTCTTTAGTCCTATGGTGTGTTCCATGCCAGGTTCCATGCCATGTTATATGTAGCAACATGATCCTGGAAAACCAAACGCAACCTCTGCTTTTCACCCATACACACCGTACAGCAGAGGGCAGCTATGTTCAGCGTCTGGGGGAACAGTGACAGTGGGGACAGTACCTTGCTCAAGGATACTTCAGGGCAAACTACTGGTCTGGGATTCAGACCCATGACTTTCCGATCCTGGGGCCAACTCCCTAATTAGGCCACCACTGCCCCGAACCCAGAACTTTTTCGCTTAGAGGCCACTGATTCATTTGAAATGTTGTTTTATATTTAACACATTATAACTAGGCAAATAATTGAAACATTATTTGTCAGTGCACAAAGCATCAGCATTTTTGTCTATCCGGATTAATATTTGGCCCTTCACAGGAAAGAATATGGGCAACTCTAAAAACTTTAAGAGCCAATTCATGCAAAACAGATTAAATGAGTGTTGCTTTACATTTAAAGGGATAAATTAGTGAATCCATTAAACCGAATGGTCAGGTGCAATGATAAGCTTATTTAATGCTTTATTTTAGAAAACATGGCGAAACTACCAGTCTCGTTAGACATTGTTTAAGAGGCATAAAACTAGCGCAAAGATAGTTTGTGGAGAGCTAGTCTCCTCACGTTAGCAAGAAGCAACAGCAAATTGCGGTGCAAAGAGTGATTTAAAGTCTCTGATTTACCTGTTCGGGATAGTCTGGGCATATCTTCAGTCTTTAATGTTTCCATCGTTGTCCTGACAAGGGCTGCTTAATATAATGTGATATTTTACAAAAAAACAAAGCAGCCTAAAAGCACACCTCGACCAAGCATGAAACAGCCCAAACAAACGGACTTGTTCACTTGAATGTCGCGGGGTTAACGCCCCCTTCAATCTCATTGGTCAGTTCAAAATTTGAAAGCTAACCGTCACTTCCGGACGAACCGTAAAAACATTAGCCGTCCCGTTGTTCAGGTAACAAAAAACATTTGTACTTGCACTCAAAGGGATAAACGTGAGTGAATACATCATCATTTCTGGTAGATGCAGTTTTATGGCGCATTCAAAACATCTCAGCACCGTGAAATCTGCTGGTCAAATAAATCACCATGCCATTTTAAATGTTTAATTAAACAGTTGATTCTCTGGTATTTTGTATAAATATATTTGCATGGTGGGTTATTGTAAGATATGTATTTTAATCTGTAAGTACTTGTGGGGAGTGGATTTGTGTTAATTACAACACTTTACAGTACGAGCCATTCGGGGAACCAAAGAGTGAACTTCTTAAATACGTAAAGTGAAAGTGAAAGTGATTACTTGACATCATGAAGACAACACGTCACTCGATGAACCACAACAACTTTGATCAAGGGTACCTCAGGGCAACTTATGGGCCCAGGACTCGAACCCATTACCTTCTGCTTTTTAGAGGACCTTTTTAAAGGCATGCCAGGTGGTGAAAAAGCAGCCAAAGACAAAGAATAGAAAAATATATAGTACTGTGCAAAGGTTTTAATCAGTTGTGAAAAAATGCTGTAAACAAAGAATGCTTTCAAAAATGGAAGTGTTCATTTATTTTCATCAATCAACAAAATGCATTGAATGAACAAAAGAGAAATCTAAATCAAATCAATATTTAGTGTGACCACCCTTTGCCTTCAAAACAGCATCAGTTCTTCTAGGTACACTTGCACAAGGAACTTGGCTGGTAGGTTGTTCCAAACATGACTGTGTTTCAACCTACGTGCCACATTGATGATCATCAGCACCTGTTTGGTAAAGTTGGTTGATCATATACCGACTATAATCCTACAAAATCCCTGACTGTACCTAGAAGAATTGATGCTGGTTTGAAGGCAAAAAGGTAGTAACACCAAATATTGATTTGATTGAGATTTTTCTTTTGTTCGCTCACTTTGCATTTTGTAAACTGATAATAAACAATCATTATTTATATTTTTGAAAGCATTTGTTTACAGCATTTTTTCACACTTGCCTAAACTTTTGCACAGTACTGTATGTTGTTGCATATATATATATATATATATATATATATATATATATAT